>OY720644.1:111500881-112100881 GCA_963169105.1 Ceriagrion tenellum | reverse complement strand
AGGCCTTGTGAGGGAGAGGCCTCAGCTTTATTATCCGAAGAATCGGAATTATAAAAATAAATATTCCCGGCAGAGGGACTTGGAAGATATTGCTGCCGCATTGTCAACCATCAGGTGAGTGTACATTGAGACAACGTTCCTATCTTTTACGTTATTCCGGTGGTTTGACTTAAAGGCGAAATTGTTGCAATGTAATTCAATGAAGCAAAAGCAGTCCAACCTGTTAACTGTGATAAATTATGACACCGGCATCAATACTCTACTATTTTGTGCTTAAATAATTTGAAATTACTTCCGAGTATTTATTTTCAGTGTTTAACCTTAGCGTTATTTTCCAGGCCCGGAACCACTGCGGAAGATTGCCTCAAAAAGTGGCATTCCCTCGGATCCAATTATATGGCTGAGAGGAGATTAGTGCTTGAAAGTAGGAGAAGTGGAGCCGGGGCAGATGAGGTAATTATGCGCAAAACTACTTTAACCATTTTAAAGCAGTCCCTTGCCAAAGCACTGATACTGTATTTTCTCCACACTTAACATGTAAATTAATGTTTCAGTTGAGGTCTCCATCCCTATTTTATTATGCGGAGATGGGGTTCTTGTCTGATACTGTGGAGGTACGGCCTCATACCTCAAATTTGGATGAAGGAGAGGTAAGTGCGTTGCGTACGTAAACCCGTAACCTACTTGTTGTTCTTTGAATACATCAGCCTTGACATGTTGCTCCCTGGTTATGTTCATCATAACTATTTTGGACTGTATTCCATGTATGGTATGTCTACCTTCGGTTTCTATTATCAGGAATAATTTTAACTAATAATTAAAGACTCTGGTCATTTAACTTCATGTGAGTTGGAGAGTTGAAGTGGGAGGGGACAGAGGACCTGACAATTTCTTGCCAATTAAAGAAGCAATATTGGTATTTATGAGTGTACTATAATGTAAATACCTTGAAATTAGCCTTGTAACAGTAGGGAAATGGCCCCTTGCCTCCCTCTTTTTCCCAACTAGTTAACAAAGGAGTGTCAGATCTATAAATTTGGTCGACTCTTGATGAGGAGGGTTACCTGACTGTATTGCAAAGTGAAGGAAAAGTTACCGAATGGCTACACTGTATCTAAAGTGGATGGCCTCATGGTTAAAGTTCACCCGAAATAGATTGTAACAATAAAAGAAGCCCTTGCGGTGTGAACTTCATACTGCCTTGGATTCAGAGCAGTGTCCGGAACTTGTCTTAGTTGACCATTGATTGGATAGATCAATCCTGTCACTATCACCCTAAGGATTATTGCGATTTCCGTCTCAATTTACAAAGCTACAGTGGATTTCTGGCTAACAAAAAATGATGTTTTCGCGATTCGATGTAGTAAAGTTGGGGTGCGATGCAAGTTATTTAAAGTGCACGTAATGCTTACATTTTGAAGAGATAAATGTGTATATATAAACCTATAGCAATTATTTTGCAGGCGTAGTACTTAGCCTTGCGTTGTACTACATGGGCCTAGCATGAGTCTAACCTGGAGAGATCGTTTCCCTTTGGAGTCGGACCTTCGTCAAAGGAATATTTTCGGTGCCATTGAAGCAGTCATGTATCATCGTCGACCATGTCGTGCTTCTTCGGCGATCTGCCGCTATGGCAGCGCCACAGTCTGGAGAATACTAGATAAAATGATAGAGATGTCGATTCATGGCGGCCGTGGCACGCCAACCTAAAGACTAGGATTCAGCTCACCCCTCCGTTTTCACCGCGTACCCCTCTCTCCCCTCACCCCCGCCTACATCCGATACTTTTTGTCGCTTTCGCGTCTAATGATTGCCATTCCTAAACCATTTTCGTGATGAGCAAAAAACTGACTCTTTCTCCCCTCTCCTTCTCTCTCGGTTCGCATCACGATTTTGGTGATCCCATGACACCGTGTGGGAACCTCCCGATTGTATTGAGGTAGCCGGCTTGTTTATTGCTCAGTATGCACAACCATCCAATCCCGGAGGTTTATCTCGTCGTCGGAGGAACCATAGGAGAGCTGAGGCTGAGTGTGTCTCTGATCTGGGACTTCATTTATTCCCTAAGTGGCGACATCAAGTGATAGATGCGGTGATGTTTCTTTTGACTGCTCGCAGATTACGATGTACCGAATACTTCAATTAAATGGAAACAGTATGTTTCTGTGAATAGGCATAATCGTATTGACTCCATGTCTGAAGTGAATCGCATTCTTCGTTCTGACGATTGAGATATCATTCGGAAGTCGAGAACTCTTGCCCAAGTTAAAAGAAAAAAAAACATCGGCTAATTCTAGAAGGAGGCGAAATTCACGTTGGCTGAGCGTATTCAGCGAGAACAGTACGGGAGTAAACCGAGAAGATCGCTCCTTTGCATTTCGCATACAGTGGATTTGAAGAAATCAATTTGCAATGTATTCTGTTTACTTCTGCCATATATTTATACGGATAATTAATTTGTGAGTATGCTGATGGCAGAACGATGCCCCGCAAGTAGCGATGGGTACTGATTGAGATATTGCTACTCAAGAGATTTTGATGGAAATCATCTTGCATTTTTAAGACTGCCTTCAAATCGAATTTAAGAATTATTCCCTGCGCTAATTATGATTGTAACGACTAATTATAATTACGTATTTAGCGAATCATGATTCGAATTCGCTTTTCGTCATGAATGGAAAACCTTTCTGAGGTTCCTGGGTACTGGTGAACATCAGTGAAAAAGCAGTTCTGCCGCCAAACCATCCTTATCATGCAGGATATAGCTGAAAACGATTTTTTTTAATTATTCTACCGGTAAAAGGCCGGTTTTGTTGAAAGTCTGAGTGACTCCTCCCCGTTTTTCTACACTTTTGAGGTCCTGTCTATCTCTGATATTGATTCTTTAGCCTCAGTATCCGATCTACCTTCCTTCATCCCATCAATAAAATCTCTTTTCTTACCCCTCCTGCCCAACATCCCTTCCTCTCTCACAGTCTTGAGCAAACACTTCATCCGCCCAGCCTTTCCCGGATTTCATTCGGAAGTTTCCTTTCCACGCCCTCCATACATAGAACTACCTCGCTCGTCTTTCTTTCTGTCCCCCGCACCTTCTCCATCCGTCCTCTCGTCTACAATTCAAATGCCTGCTACCTATTCTCGTCCTCCTTTCATAGGGTCCAAGTTTCCGCACCTTACCACGCTACGCTCCATACCAAGCTCTTCACCAGCCCCTTATTCACATCCTCGCCCAAGATCCCCGTCATCAGTTCCCTTCCGTTAATAAACGCCTCCTTAGCTGGCGCTATTCTCTTCCGTATGTTTACTTACTTGCTCACTTTCTTAACTACGATGCCCATTTTCTTCTAGCGCACCTTCCAAGTAATGAAAATGCTCGACTCGTTCCAATTTGTTTCCTCTTAATTTTATTGCCAGCCTCGCTTTCTTTGTTCCAGAGAATCTTATTACCTACTCTTGTTTTCTTATGATTTATCTTCATTCCAAGGTTCTCGCTCTAAAATTCCTAAACATCTGCTATGATTCCCACGTCTAGTTCTTCCCATGCCTCTCACCATGTTCTCGGTAGAAAAGCAAAGGTGACCACGGGCAACCTTACCTTACCCCGCGACCTGTAACTGCACCATCTTGATTCACCGTCAGCCACCCTCACCTGCGCCCTTTGCGTCATGTGTAAGTTAAGAATCAGTCTCCTCTCTCGCCCATTTATCCCTATTCCACCGAGAGTCTGAATTAGTTCTCCCATATTCACCCTTTCAAACGCCTTTTCGAAATCCACGAAGCAAGCAAACGCATTCTAGCTACATTCTAATGTTACGTTCCAAAGGTCACCGCAATTGCATCTCAAGTTGATCTTCCCTACCGGAACCTAAACTGGTCATCGCCCAAGTAGTACTTTACCCTACTCTCCAACCTTTTATGTATTATTTTAAGCAAAGCTTTGGCTGCGTGTGATATCAAGCTTATTCATATATATTTCTCGCATTCTGACTCTTCTTCGTCGGGATAGGAATCAAGACTTTTAGCGAAGTCCTCTGGCGATCCATCCTCGTAGGTCGTACTTCCTCTTGCTTGGGTCGGTGTTCACATGTTTCCATTTAATACTTCTTTCCTTCATTTCTTAATCGTTCCTTCGGTAACCTACTACTTCTTTACCCCCCTCGTTTCCACACATCCTCTTGATTCTTCCGCGCCTCTAACCTGGCCCGTTCCTCTATTTTCCCTCACTTCCTAGATCATTCCTAATTCCTTTGCTTTCTGTCCTACAGCTCTAGGTAGTCATTCCTTTTTTTCTCCTTTCCAATCTTTCAAGTACTATCTCTTTATCCTCCTGTTTTATTAGGCCTTTTGAATCTAACATCACATTTCATCATAACTAAATTATAATCTGCCCCGTAGTAGCTCCGTGAGTTTTTGACTCAGTTCCTGAATCTTTGCCTATCTATGATGCAATCAATGTCATATCCTCCTCTGTCTCCCGGCAATGTCCATGTGTACCTCCGACTGAAATGGTGTTCAAACCAAGTTCTTGTAACTACTAATTTATTTCTCCTACAGAAATCAACTGCCTTCTCACCGCGATCATTTCTCGTTTCTAATCCGTACCCTCCCGCTTCATATCCATAGCTCCCTTCCCCCACCGCTACATTCCAGTCGCACATTACTGTCGTGTTTTTCTCGCCCAGGACTTCCCTGATTTACCTCCTCTAGCTGTTCATACAACCCTTATTCTTCCTCGTGGTTACTTGTGGGCATGTACATCTGGACCAATGCGAAAGTTGTCGGGCGTTCTTTTGTTTCTACATCTTGTATCATGTGTCTCTCCTGTTAAATGTTTACTACCCTCTTCCCCAATTTTGCGCTCAGTACTGTAGCTACCCCACGTTGACTCTCATCCCCACCACTATAGATTACCCCGTAACTGTCACTCCAATAGTCCCCTCATTTCACCTCACACAGCCCCAAGGCATCTTATGTTCCCTTTCTCTATTTCCTGTTTAATATTTGCCAGCTTCTCAGCCCTTATCATTGTCCTAACCTTCCGAGTTCCTATTTTTATCAGTATTTTTATCCCCCTACTCTTCTTTTTATTCTCATCTCACGAGTTCCTGGATCCTGGGATGACTCTGTTGTGTAAGGATATCGTCTGATGACGACCGTGGGGGTCGTGAAAAATAAATTTTTCATTATAGTGATAACACTTAACTTTGTTATTCCACATATCTTTATTTTCTACGACCCAGGTTTCGACGTTCGACGTCATCTTCAGGTAAAGACTCCACAAATCCATCATATATATATATACAAAAACACAACTCAGATAGGATACCCGCCAAGATACAGGGGCGGAGATGAGTCGGTGGTGGAGATAGGCGGTGATCTGATCACACTTCATTCCTGCGTAAACATTTCCGCGTTTGAACACCATTTTGAGTGCACTTTGAAGGCACTTCTACTCAGAATTCTGCATTTCACTCAAGACTTTTGAGGCACATTTACTCTTGCCATAGCATTTCTTGAGCAGGTTTCCCCAGCGAGGGTATAAATACGAATCCCTGAGTAGTAAACACCCGCGTCTTTCAAGCAACTGCTGACCTGACTCCGCTGACACGAAAGTCTATACTATCGCATTCACTTGCAAAAATTGCAGCCTTCGTAGAATCCCGGCGTTCACCCGCCACGGAGCTCAGAAGAGAAACGATGCGTCCCACCTCCCCTCCGACACCGTAATCGTCGATTCCTTGTCGACCTATGACCTCTCTTTGGAGTAATTAAGGAGCCTTACTTACGTACAATGTGTGTGCATCCAACCAAGAACGATGCCTCCCTCAGGCCACCTTGGGTTACCGTATAAACGCACTGTATTGTTGCTATTGTATAGCGTTCTTACAAATTTAAATGCGTGAAACATTAAAATTAATTTCTCTATTGTGTTTATCCACACTACCAAGATGCACTTTATCACAGTAGTATAGCCAACCTCTTCTCCTTCGTTTGGGGGGTTTCCTATCCTTTTGTATTCTCCTAATGGCCCAACATCACCGTTGAGAGAGGTAACTTTTCCATGATCATAAAAGCAGTTCCTCATCTCCTCACTCACCAGTTTACAAGATTATGGGTCTGTTAAGGGAAAAAGTCATTGCCGCGGTTTCTTAAAAGAAACCACGTGCCTGCGGATTATTTTTTAAGAAAAATAAATCCCTTGACAAATATTTTTGATTGGGAAGGTAAAGACTTCATCCAGCGAACGCGTTGAACGGCAATTTTTTTATAATATAATATCCCTCGAGGAAGTTCGTGATTGCAATCGTAAACATTGTAGCCTCCTTTTTACATACGTATACCTTTCTACATGGTCGTCGATTCTGCGGTTACGCTTGTAATCACCAACTTACTCGGGGATATTTTATTCTAACATAAGAGATGTTTCTATATTGCCGCAGGAACGACATTTACTCGTGTAATCACCAACTTACTCAAGGGATATTTTACTGAAAAAAACATGAATTTGTCTTCATTCTCACTCAAAAATGGCCTAATCTTCGCTAGTAATTTCCTAACAATCACGGAATATGATTTCCCGAATCTAAGAACGGCCATATTTGCTATTCAAAATGGCCAATTTTAGGACGCGTACCGTCCCACCACTTTCACTCCGCAGACCTGCAACATTGTCGGCTGGGGAAAATAAGGGCATGTGTGGGAGGTGTACTATTCGTACCACTAGCTCGGAAAAACATGAAATTGAAACTTCATGGACACTCATATATGCCCTTTTCTTCGCTAGCGACTTTCCAAAAATCACTAAAACGGTTTCACTAATTTTTAGAAATGGCATTTTCACTATTCAAAATGGCGATTAAGAGGCCGCGTACTGCCCCACCCCAGCGCCTGTTTCACTCCACAGGTAAGGACCTTATTGTCTGGGGAAATAAAGGGCACATTTTTAGAGGTGAAATTAGTGAGTATCCCTCTACCAGAGCATTCGATGAAACTGGAAATATTTGGAAAATATCAGGAAATTGGTCATTTTAATAGATATCTCAAAATTGGTCAACGGTAATAGATATCTCAAAAACCACACGTGTGAGAGATGAGTTTTTTTACATATCCTAAATGCGCATTAATTACTCTACACAGTACTGTCGCTGTCATTTTCGTAAAATGCTGGAGTATCTTACGATAAACGCGCTTAAACAAATTTAAAAAAAATCAACGTTGGAAAGTTCGGCAATTTTAACTATCGCTAACCTGGTAGTGTTGCACTTGAGACTCCCCATGCTAATGCATGGGAGAAATAATACTTTAAGAGCCCATAGTCTAGTGAAAACGTTGAATTCACCGAAGTATTTTATCAGCAAAGTCCCATCCGCTTATGAATATGATTACTCCTGATGGTTTCCCACCGCCTCTCAGGAAGGTGGCTGTTGCCAACGTGTTTCCATTAGTGCTGGGAACGGAGGGCGCCTTCCGGTGATTGAATCGGTAGTAGCGATTACAGCACTCCTCCGGTTTTCTCCGGTACTACCGCGGTTGTTAGGGGAGGTTACGGAGGACGCGGGGGCTTTGAGTGGTTGTAGGTTTTGAAAGACCTCTGAACTGTCAGTTATGTGATTTGTTCGAATAATGTCGTATAATTGCAATGTTTATTAATCAAAGATGCTTATGTAATCTGTAATTAATCTGCTCAACCAAATATAACTCAAATCTCTTCAAACTCTTTAGACGTTTGACTCAGGCAAACAATTCATTCTGTATTTAGCATGAGGCTAATAATAATAATGTTTAGAGCAGTACATACTTTCGGAAATCATTATTGTTACGTTTACTGACATGCACAATAGAAGAACACATCATAATTATCGAATACCATCTGATATTTCTTATCAACATGCGAGTGATACAGATCGCTAAAGATTCTAGTAAATATAAGGGGATAGTATCGGTGGTGATGGTCAATTTTCCGAAGAAGCGGATATTTCCACTCTTTTCTTTACTACAATAATAATTTGTCAATAAAAGTTATTTTTTAAGTTTTTTATAAGTATTTTCGTCATGTTTTGTAACTATGAATATTATCATTGCTTCAGCATCAATAACTACGTCAATGATCATACCCTCGCCGTAATTAGGATTAAAGGAAATAGAATATCATAGTTCAGTCCAAGGGAAAGTTAAGATACGATGATTTTACTTCAAATTTCTTGATTATCTTATGAACTTTGGCAAATACGTAAGAATGGTCGGATCAACACGGTCGTACTTCACATTCTGGCCGCTAGAAGTGCTGCTAGGTGGAAAGCAGGCTTCTGATTGGATAACTAGGATTGTTTACTCGTAAACTTGGTTTCCTATGGCGGATGTTTGAATTGCTTCAATCAGTGGCATAGAGCGTTCTAGGAAATTTTCCCAAAGAAACAAACGATATTGGACATCGTGTAAAAGAGAACATATTTCACTATTGTCTACTCAATCCAAAAATGCCGCGGAAGCTATCAATTGCGTGGAACTTTTTTGAGCCTGTTGAGGAAAGCAATACAGCAAGATGTAAATCATGCTCGCGCCGATTTTCAACGGGAGGTGGGACATCAATTTTAATGGATCATTTAAAGCGAGCAAATCGTGATCAGCTATATTTATCGACGGGAGCGAAATTGTTGCGTATTCCAATGGCAGTGAGGAAAAACTACGCTTAAACCGAAGTTTAGCTATTTTCATTGCCACCGACATGCAGCCATTGAACCTGATGCATTGTCCAGAGTTTAGAAACTTCGTGAAAGAATTAAATCCGAGGTATGAGCTTCCGTGTCGCCGGACTCTTTCCGAGGTAATTAGAAAAATATTCTTATTAAAATAAGTGTGACTCAATAGATGGTATTTCTTTATCTTTGTACGCCCTTGGTACTACTCTCATACCGAATTCCTTGCAGGGTATTTTGGAGAACCTTTACCTCGAGGTTCGTAATAAGCTAATGAATGAGCTCCAAACCGCCATGAACGTTGCTCTGACCACCGATTGCTGGACCTCAAATAAGCAAGATTCGTACATTGCTGTGACAGCTCATTATATATGTACGACCACACTCACACCAAAGTCTGCTTGCCTTGAGACGCTTTTGCTCCCGGGTAGCCATACGGCGAATAACATTTCTGATAGTTTATCAGAAATTATGGCATCTTGGGGATTGGTTGGAAAAGTTCCAGCTATTGTAACGGATAGTGCTACAAATATGGTCTCTGCTGTAAAAAAATGAAACATCCGCCACATTCCATGCGTGGCGCACACAATTTAGCTGTCAACAACGCAGTGAATGAGGCACCTGGTTTCAATGAAACACTTGGTCTGTGTGCAATCATTGTCACGTTTTTTAAGGGAGTAAAAATTATAATTTATTTATCAACCAGAATATCTGGATGTCTGAGGTAGGATAAAACATTTACTGCCGGTATAAGACAGGTTTACGTTTTTTCACGCAAAGCACACTAGCTTGTCTAAAATTGAAGGAAAAACAAATGGAGGCCGGAAAGTCATGTCTTCGCTTAACACAATCCCGCCCAACTCGCTGCAATTCGAAACTGGCGATGATGAGAAGACTGGTGGAAGTAAAAGACCAACTAGTCGCAGCACAAACGGAGTTCGTAAATGCTCCGCGAGCTCTAACTGGTAGGAAAGGAAATCTAGATTTTTTTAAACTGATATTGTAATTTATATTACTAAGGTGGACATAAATTTATTGGTAATGATGTTATTTCAGCTGAAGAATGGATAGTTTTGAGTGAAGGAGTAAAAATGTTAGAGCCATTAGAATTCATGACAACTGCCCTGTCTGGGGATTTATACGTAACATCCTCACAGATTATTCCCTTAGTGCAAGGGCTCTTTCTAGCCCTAACAAAGGAGATGGAGGAGCCATCAACAAAATCTGCGAGAACCCTCTGGGATAAACTTCTAGACGCAATTTCACAAAGGCTATTCGTGTACGAAAGTCGCTCCGTTACACGGGCCGCCACTTTGCTCGACCCCCGGTACAAGAATGAGGGTTTCCGTGTACCGGAACGAGCTAATGAAGCCCGAACCCAAGTTTGAATTAAAAATCAAAGTTTTGTTCATCCTTTTCCCTAACATTTTTGCCCGTATTCAATTTTATTGCTTATTTTTATGTTAAACTTGTGCATATCTGTCTGTCTTAAAATGTGATGGCATGATTTGTCATTAATTGTTCATTTTTTGTTTACGTGTTAAGAACAGGGCCTACTTTATTTGATTACTTGATTAAAGAATAACTTAAGCACAAAATTACAGGTGGAAACCGAAGTTCAACGCCAAATAATGAGAAGAGAGAAACAGATTGACCAGGCAGCGACATCAAATGATGATTTACGCACATCCGCTGAGCATACAAACACTCCTAACATCCTATTAGGTTTTTAAAAAAAGAAATTTGAACGCAGTAGAAGAATAGTGACGCCAACTTCCAGTGCTGTCATTATCTTAAGTTAGTTCCTGGAGGTTGAACTTGAAGAGATCGATGCTGATCCACTAGCTTACTGGACAATGGGTGGAAATCAATTTAATCCACTGCAAGACGTTGCCCAAGGATACACGAGTATCCCAGCCACATCCGTTCCCGCCAAAAGGATTTTTTCGGCTGCAGGCCAAATTATTACTGAAAGGCGTAACTCTCTGTCACCCGATAAAGTGCGACTTTTGGTTTTCTTAAACGGAAATAGGAAACATATTCGGAGTGAGTGTTTTAGCTTTGAAATTGCCAATTGTACGAGAAAATGTATGTCTAATTTTTATGTACTACTTGTGTATATATTTCTGTCTTAAAATGTGATGGCATGAATTGTCATTCATTGTTCATTTTTTGTTCACATTTATAAGAAATGAAACGTTCAAAAATACTTTATAAATCAAAATCAAAACTTTGGCGTGTTCGATTAACAGAAATACCCTATTTAGTTTTATTTCAAATGCTTAACATGAAATACTCAGCATATGTATTCATAATAATTTATCCAACAAAAAAAGAAAAACTTTATCCAATGGAACGTTGGTGGGCGACATCATGGGATTATAAATATGCTCATACTGCCCATGCTGTCATGTAGTGACCGGATGCTATCTGAGGGCACACTTCGGTTAAAGAGTGAGTCGCAACGGTCATAGCGTTCGGGTCACGATCTTAACTTTTCCGAGACACTAATGATGGTGATGTACAAATACTCGGAAAAAGCATAGATTTACTGTTAATTTTTCAATATACTTGGTAAATATTTAACTCGTTTTTAAAATTATAACGTCCCAAAACGTTCTGGCTTCGTCATTCAATTTCAATTCAATTTTCTTGTACCTGTCATAACCAGGGAGAACACGTTAAATGAAAGAATAATGCCTCATCACTTGCATAGTTTATTGAATACTTTGCTCGCCTGATAATAGTTGCCTAGACTGAACCAATAGCAATTTTACATCACACGGTGGAAGTCGTAATGTTATACCTCACTACTGGTAATTGGGTGCTTGCAATTGATTAAAAGAAAATTATTCTCCACGGAAATTTTTCATCGTCTAATCTCATTGAAACATGAAATCCTATCTGGGCTCGAACCTAGGCCTTAATGTTGGGGTTTTCGTTTTTTTCTGGCTGGTCGGACATTTAAGAACTTCCATGAAAATTTAATTCCTGTAGCTTGATAAGAAATACTAAAATACAATCCACCGAAACATTGCGTGACGTAGTGTTTCGGAGCAATCGGAGGTACCGATTGGTTTCCAGTAAACAACTGCTCCTCTCCTACCGCTCATTTCCCAGCACTAGTTTCCATGGCAACCTCTGTCATCGTCTTCCAGGCTATAAGCAGAGTAGCTCTGAATTCAACTGCAATGACAGTCATCAAAAAGTATATATATATATACATGTATAACTTCACTGAGGATCACTCGTGTGATGAATAAAAATCGCCACAGGAAGGCAGACGTAAACAGAATCACAAAAATAAAAAACACTCACGGAAAGTTCCTTAATATTGCGGTGCTACTAGCACCCTGTTCACAAGGACAGAAGGAAGGGTGGATTGAGGTGGAAGGAAGGGAGGGGTCGGGGAGGAGGGGGAGAGAGCCCACCGGCAGAGAGAGAATATATATGTATGTGTCATTCTCTCTGCCGGTGGGTGATATATGTGTGTGTATATATATATATAAATAAATATATATATATATATATATATAAAGGTCACAGGCGTGACTAGCAGTTACATATAGAGCACAAAAAAAGTAAAACTCACAGAAATTTTGATATATTTCGGCGGACACAACCGCCTTCATCAGAATGTTAGAAGGTAGTGACGGGTAAAGGATAGAAGGGAGGGAGAGATGGGGGAAGGGAAGGAGAGGGGGATTAGTGAGAGACATTGATGCCGGGGGGGAGGAACGCGTGATAGAGCCAAATTAGGGAGAGCTCTACAGAGCTAAGTTCAATGGTGGAAGCAGATGGTGGAAGGGAGTACAAAACTGAAACATTGTAGCAGTTGTCAAAGGATTTCATGTGTTGAGAGGCGTGGATCGCCACGGGAAGGTAAGCAGATTGAGTTGGGTTCTTGCAATTGGCACGGTGATTATTGATCCGTATATTGAGGGGGGTGGAACTTTTTCCTATGTAAAATGAAGGGCATAGCCTACATTGTAGGTGGTAAACAACATTACTGGTGACGCAAGAGGAGGAAAGAGGGTTGGGGAAGGAGGCGATGGAGGAGTTGGGAGGAGGGGAGGAACTGAAGATGGGACATAATTTGCACCGGGGACGATTACAAGGGGAGGAGGTGGGTTTTGAGGCAACAGGGATTTTGGAAAGAGGATTGCTCAAGCCGCCCAAGATAGAGGTTAGCATAAGAGGAGCTGAACCTGCTACCCATGGCACAGCCCTTGGTTTGAAGGTAGAATTTTTTATTGAAGGCGAAGGAATTATGAGTGAGGATGATCTCTGTCAATTTAGAGAGGAATTCCGTACTCGGAAGCTGAGGATGTGGGCGTTCCTCACCCTGAAGGGTGTATTCGTATTCCTCACCCTGAAGGTTTGTCTTCCCTGCGATTTTTCCTCTCCGAACGGTTGTGCGGTTGTGTATCTGTGCACTACAAGTGTTTATATATATATATATATATATATATATATATATATATATATATATACATATATATATATATATATATATATATATATAAATGCACTTAGGATCACTTAAGTGACGAATATATAAAAGTTTGCCAGAGGAAAGCAGACGACAAACACAGAAAACAAAAAAATGATGAACACACTTACAAAGTTTCTTGATATTTCGGTGCCACTAGCACCTTGGTCGCAAGAGCGAAGACAAGAGAGAAGACTTTGTAAGTGTGTTCATCATTTTTTTGTTCTCTGTGTTTGTCGTCTGCCTTCCTCTGGCAAACTTTTATATATATATATATATAAATACGTTGATGGATTGGAGTCAGCCATGCGGCGATGAACACACGATGTGGATAGGATGGAGGAGATAGACACACAAAAAAAGAGACGATCACACTTACATAGCTAGCTTTCGGAACTAGTCCGTCTTCAAGGCGTATCACGGAACAAATGTCATTTGTTCCGTGATACGCCTTGAAGACGGACTAGTTCCGAAAGCTAGCTATGTAAGTGTGATCGTCTCTTTTTTTGTATATAAAGACACTCGCTAGTTTGTTCAAGATAAGAGCCAAGTTTCTCATCTTGCAATAATAAAATTAGGTTTGATGATTAGAATGTTCTTGTATTGGGATAGCAATAACAAAACATTTAACATTTCGAGAATGATAGATTTACATAAAAAGTCGGCAAGTGGATTGCCTCAACACTCAACAAATCAACTTGCCGAGCATTCGAACTCATCAAACTTTTATATTACATTTAATATTCGATTGCGGTAACAGTTAATAACACTATTCGTCTTTGAGAGATCATGCGCTCCAGTTCTTTGAAGTATTCTATGTACACATTGCCTCCACCCTCACTCAATAGTCATGCAAATCGTTGCATCATCCCACATTCGTTTCTCCTTAGTCTTTTGAATTTGGGGGAGATGGCGACCAATTCCTGTCGAAGCGAACTTAACTAAGAGATCAGGTCAAACCGGAATAACTTCACGGGTCCAAGAACCACGCCCTGAAGAGCGCAGGAGACTCAATGCGGGAGATAGTGGTGCTGGTATGAATCGGACGGGATGCTGTTGCCGGCGCACAGTGGTTGCTGTTGTGGGCTGTTGCCCCTCGGGAGCGAGTCTAGCAACCCGGCGCACAGCATGAGCTCGTCCGCCAGGTTTCCGCCTTGCAGACTTCCAAGATTCAGGAACTCTTCGACCTCTCCCGACGTGCCCTGACTCCCCACTCCGCCTCCCTCCTGCTGCTGCGGCTGCACCACGGTGCCGTAGCTGTTGCCGACCTGCCACGCCCTCGCCGTGGGCTCCAGTGCCGCGCAGTACCCGCTCCCCCAGTCCTCTAGCGGCTGATGACCCTGCGGCTCTCGTCCGGGATCGAAGGCCCCGCCGGACTGCGGATCCGACTGGTGGTGCATTTGCTGGTGCCTGTTGTTGAGGGCGTGCCTGTGCATCACGGTGCTGCCGGAGCCTAGGTCGAGGAGCAGCGGAGGCGAGTGGGGCACGTCGTCGGGCGGCGGATGGCTCTGTTGGTGGTGGGATGGCGGTGGGAGGACGAAGGGCCGGAGCGGGGCGTCCAGCTGGAAGATCTCCTCGGGCTGGAAGTGTTGCTCCATGGAGTAGGCGGGGTCTATGGCGAGGGGGTCGGGCGGAGGCTGCAGGCGGGGGAAGGAAGAGGCGGCGGTGCACGGCGCGGGCGGCTGTTGGTGTTCCGGTTTCATCTCTATCTGGTGGTGGTGGTGGTGATGGTGCTGACTCTGGTCTTCCAGTCCTGGAATGCGATGAGGATACGCGGGTTCCATTTTCATCTCGATCTGCGAGGAGGCCAAATCGTGGTGGTGATTGAGGGCGTACGCTGTGGTCGGGGGCTCTGGCTTCATCATCTCTGGTCCAGGCCAGGTCGTCGGGGGCAAGTGGATCCAGTCGGGTTGCCTGGGGGCGGAGGGGGGCCGGGGGGCGGCGTTGGCGTAGTGGGGGGGCGGGATTTCGTGCGGTGGGTGGCCTTGCTGTTGGTGGGGCGGGAGGTGGTCCGGGGAGACGTACGGTGGCGGTGGCTGCTGTGGCAGGAGGGGCGGCGGGCCCACGTGGTAGCAGAAGCACTCGAACGGGGGGCAGGAACATGTTTGCTGGGACGCCCCTGGAGATGTGGAAAGAGAGAACATGGCGTAGTTAGTCTTCCGCTCGCAATCTGTGGCTCGATGTCCCCTTTTTCAAAGTTGTTGGCGTGAAATCTTGGAAACTCATTTGAAGGAGGGAGAAAAGTGTTGGCTGTTTAGATGTGATGAGAGAAAAACAATGTGTTCGTGTAAGTTCTTTATGTAAATTGGATCGTGGGCTCCCCTGGAGCCAGTGAGACCCCTGTTTACCGCAACTTATGGAACAAATAATTAATCCTTTCAATCTGAACTATTTTTACAGAATTAGTCCACAAGTATGAATATGCTTCAATGATTTACTGAGAGATGAAGCTCACCTCTCCAATTGACTCATATTCACGGTCCCTGAATCAAGTCATCAAATGAGTTTCCTCTTTAGCGTCATTTATTTTTCAAACCTTGCCTTATTTTTTCCTTGATTTAGGTGTTTTATTGATTATGCATGAGCTTAATAATAACTTTTTATGCAAGAATAGTACCCTCTAGGACCCTGAATAACTCTCTTTGATGAGCGGATTTAGTTTGGAAGCATAATATGATGATGAATTTTGAAAAAAAAACTGTCGCGCTCAAAGAAGCGTTTTTGAATAAGAAGCTCCGAACTCATTGCTTGTTTGTGAAAAAGGGATTCAGAGAAGAAATGGCAAATCTTTAGATACATTGAATGCTACGTTTCCACCAAAACATTATGTTTTTAAGCTAGGAACAATTTCTCATTTTAGATCTATGTACTTGCAACATGAGAGCTCAGAACAATTACATATTATAATTTGGCAGTTAGGATATCAATTTGAAAAAGCATAAATAAATTGCATATTAACCCAGTAGTCCCCAGCATGTACGCACTGAAACTACACATGGTTTTTCACATTTTTTCTTTTATTTGGCCCAATTAATATTATTTTTAAGTAATTAGATAATAATTTACATTTTGATAGACTTAGGTAATACGGAGTGCACGCAACGCTGGGGAAACTCAGGTATGTAATTTGTTCATTGCCAAATATATAGGTTTTAATCTTTCAACCCTTTGTGTTTATTGAATAATTATAATTTAGCATAAACAGATGTGGAGATGAGGGATAACTTCACACACTCGTCTGTAATATGCACTAACATATTGTCTCGAGACTTAAACAGTCTGTTGATTGAGGTACTTGTGTCTTGAAGATTTTCCTGAAGTATTTCCTTAACTTTTGAATATCTCACGAGTGCATTGCTACCATAAGTATCAATTTATTTGGTAGAAATATTTGAAACTAATTCTTGCCATACCGAGCTATTAACTATTCTGAAATCAAACGGAAAAATGTTTTTAACAGTGATCATGTTGAAAAATTGTCCATATTTTACTACGGCGCCACATATTCCAATTACAAATTGTCTACAAATTACGCTATTTTTAACTCGAATCAATAATACGTAACTTGCTGTATATGTGTCGAGTAGTGGACACATCCCTTTTATTCATTGGCTGTAGTCTTGACTGACAAGATTTTAATCGAGTGAATTACGAGCGGTTTCTGGAAATCGCTCCATTTTTTTACGTCCCGTTCTACGTTCTCACTGTTATTTTCGGATCAGCTTTTCCCAGATCATAGCGACGACGTAATTATCAGGCCATAGAACCAAAAAATATTTTCCACGAGGAGGATATTTTCTGACTTATCTTAAGAAAGACCACGCTAGTTTTTGAGCAACTTCTGACACAAGTTGGCGTTTTCCTCCTCGTGGTTCTCAGACCGTCCCTTGTGTATCTATGTTTTGCCATTTAGGGTAGCTATTAAGCCATAACCAGGAAGGAAATAGTCAAAAGTTACTGCACCGTTTTTATCAAGTTTGAATTATCAGATATGTGTGGAGGTATTTTTTGATTTGTCTATTGATCTATTCCAAGTCATAGATTTACTGAAAATTGAGATTGAAGGATCCTTCTGGGTAGTCCGTTACAACTTGGTGCATGGTATAGTGTATCACGTCGACAAAATTAGGATTACGATGTTTATTTAAAATTCTCATTTTCACTAATAGCTCGATAATTTTCACAATATTTTTTATATTTACCGTGTATGTTGGTCTTCCAAAATGTAATAAATTCGCCATCAAATATAGGTAGCGTTAATGTCGCCCATTTTCGCATAGATCTTGCTGATATGAAACGGATGCCATAATAATCCACGAACGATTGATTATTAGAAAGAGAGCGTTCTTTTGCCATGGATGGCTGTACGTAGTTACACGGAGCTAGTGGTTAACCCAAATGTCTCTCCTCATCTAAACATTTCGCTAAGAATACCAATCATTTAGGCTTACAAATCTCAGGGCACACCGCTCGATCTGGAAGAACGCGCCAGGTCTGCACTGACTTCATTCGCAAATTTTGGAGGCACTCATTGCCTCCCTTGCCACCCCAACAATGAACTCGTCGCTATAGTAGCTCTATTCCTGCTCCGTAACATTGTTGATGCCACATATTTGTGACTATTCCTGTACTGTATAGTACTGAAGATTGAGCAAGGGTTCAAAACTAATTATGTTGCATTATACTTCTGCATTTGAATATTCGTGGTGATAGCGTTCATATAATCCGTGTCGCAAGTCTTTTGAAGTCTCTGACTTTGAAAATCGATGAAGTAGTCACCACACCTACCCAAAACCATTCCAAAACATCTGTTACTAAATCAGTGCATTTCCTTGCGGGCGAAACATAAGTCGAAAGTAAAATCGCGTGCACGCACATGTTGTGTGGATTGGATATTAGGGGAGGCGACCGACAGCTGAGGTCATTTGCGTCATAGGGGACAAGTAAGGGAGGAAGGTTGGATAGAAACCCGGCGTCGGCATTAGCCTGCTCTTAACGAAAGGCGCCAAGGGGACCACGGCTTAACGTCTCATCCGACAGACGGAGTGCTGCACTTGAAGTGCCCTCCACGAGACACTCAAGTAGGGATCGGGTTTCCTCTGAAAAACATCCTCCTCTGCAGGGATTTGAACCCTGGCCGTCCGTATGGTTAGGTAAGTACTGTGACCACCACACCAACCCGATCTCCTGCACGCATGTGACCCCTCATTTGGGTGCTCATATCGGCAGAAACCAACCTCCTCTGCTGCCGTGGTCCGCGATGAGCGGGGGCGGTGGCTGCTGCTGGTGCTCGAAGATCGAGGGCCTCTGCTGCTGCTCAGGGGGGGCCGCACCGTGGCTCGCCCCCGTGGGCTGCGGCGGGGCGAGGTCCCGGTGGTGGTGGTGGTGCTGAGGCGCCCTCTTGGCGCCGTGGTGCAGGACCGCGGGCGCGGGGCCGCACTCGGCCGTCGCGGCCAGCGCGCCGTTGCCCCAAGCCGACACGCTCTCCCTCTGCTGTTGCTGCGCCTGGAGGCTCTTCCAGCGCTGGAAGGAGAGATTGAAAGGACAACCGTGAGCACGGATTATAAGTTCGCGCCGAATCCCCTTCTCTTTTTTCGCGATAGAGAGAGAGAGAGGGAACCACCGATGCGCGCTTTCATTGTTCTCGGAATTCTGAGAGGATCGCAAAAACGAAATTGTGCGGAAAAAGCAATTATTATTGGCGTGTATCCATTTCGCTTGATATGTTGAGAGGAAACAAGTGCATAAAACGTAAATTATCTTTAATATTTAGACAGTGTCCACTTCTCACCTGGAAAGTCCGTTTGTGAATTTTATCCATTTAGTTTTTATTGTGCCAACAATTGACGCTTCAGTATCTATGATTTAGCACAATGATAATGATTTATGAACATGTAGATATCATAATTTTTTCAGCGGTGGCACACTGAGGAAGGTTATTTCAAAATTCGAGGTGAGAGATTGTTATCGTTTCGTCACGACAAATATTTTATCGTCAATTTAGACCAGAATATACCTCGTAGAGCTTACAAACTCCTTTTATATTTTTAAGCACTATAGCAATTTCATTTTAAAAAGCGTATATATTGGATTGAACTCTTATTATTTTGGAATAGTGTGAAATATGCACCCTGAAAGCTATTCGCGCTACACGTAAGAGGAAGATACGGTTACTCGGGTCGTCAGTGACGTAGCAGCTGACGTGTTCGCGCCTGCGCAGTGACGCCAGACAACCTGCACGGACAACCTTATGTTTAAGAACCTTGGGTTGTTCTTTCCTGGGCATCCAGTTAGGGGGTGGTTTCGAGCGAAATTTAACTGCTTCAGATATTTCCATTTTCACCTGAGGGGAGCACGTCTGTGAATACAAGAAATGCCCCTGTCCTTTAGAATGACCTCTGGTCATCTTTCATTTCATTCTGTATGCAAGCCAAAGAGAAGATCGGGGAACGTTAGTACTTTTCTTTAAAAATGATTTGAATATGGTTAAGTCGGCTCTGAATACTTACGGCCCAATCACTTTCTATACCAAATTCAAATTTTAACTTTTACCGGAGTGCGTGTGATGGAGCATAGTCATTTAGTCATCTCATGTGAACAGGGTCGGGTCGATTTCAAAATTTATGGATACTGTGTTTACTTATTCCATCAAATTTGTAATGTACAATCCGAATCACATTTCCACCAAATTATGTATCCTAGATCATTTATATTATCAATGTGTTGATAAAATAAGTACTTTAAATAGAAATAACCAAGTAGCTTTTTTAAATTTCACATGTGCATCTATGAAGTCTTAATTTAGGCGCTGAGGGAACCCTAGTAATTTAATAATTTTTGCCTACGTAATGGAGCATTCTTACATTCTGTCGATGTATTTTTTTATCAACCGGATTGCCGGCAGAACTGTTTTCTTTCTGCTTTCTCTAAAAATTCCACCGGCAGAATAGTGCGGAGGCATTTATTTAGCTGGGAGTTTTAATATGTTTCCGTGATGTTCTTGGGTTAATTTGTGGGCTTTCGATTCTTTTGGTGATAATATTTTATTCGCTTCTCTACCTTCTTTCACCTTGGCTAATTGGTTTTAGAAACACGGGTCGTATGCGCACCTATAGTGTGCATTGCCGCAAATGGCGATTCCAACCATTAATGGCGTCAAGGCGAGGGCCATACGCCTCCCGCTTACTCACTTTGTTGGATGCCGCTCCGGCGATGCCGCACTCCCGGGCGAGCAGCGAGGCGAGTCCCCTGGCGCCCCTCCTCGCCGCACCCACGCTCCGCCGCGCCTCCGACGTAGACTTGGCCTCCGGGCGCGGGTGGTCGTGGACGCCCTTGGCCTGCTCGCGGAGTAGAGAGACAAACAAAGAAAGTTGTTGAGCGGAGGTGGTCGCAGAACCGCGAAAAACGCTTGCGAGGGCGGGATTACGACCGACGACCCCTGACGTGACGAAAACGCATTGGTGCCCTGCTAAAAAATTCTGTATAGTTTCCTTATAAATAATTCTACAGAATTTCTTAAAGTTCTGTAGATATTCCTTAAAGTATTGAAACGCCATTTTACGGAATTCCCTTCGACGTTCTGCAGAATACCTTGGGATGTTCTACAGAATACCTTATGACGATCTGTGGAATTCATTAGGACGTTCTGCAGAATTTCCTACGACTTTCTACAGAAGTCCTTTGACGCTCTGTAGAACTCCTTACAAGCTCAACGAAACCTCACATATTTCCATAGAGTTGCATAAGTTCTACAGAACAGCTTGTAAGGTGTTATTTTGCTCTGCAGAAAATAACTCTACAGAACTTTAGTTTTGTAGAGTCAGGCTCTCATGTTCCGTACAGACCCTTAGAAAAGGAACTAGTTCTGAAGAAAAAGAGTCCATTTCTGTAGAATTCCTTACGTTCTACAGAACAGCTTCTTAGGAATTTTTTAGCAGGGTGGCGGTTAGTTAAGTCTTGTCTTCCCTGCGATCGGAAGTGCTTTCTTTACGGTGGACGGGAGGTACCGGCGCTTATTGTTGTCCCATTTTGCAATTGAAGTTGGAATCGGCTGCGAGGTAGTTTTATATTTTTATACTTTTTTAAATAAAAAATAATCCCTAAAAAGTTCCGATAAAATTCCCCTCGCGAGGACTACTAATGACTCATTGTAAATGTATCAGTAACAAGGGGTATCGGGGAATGAAATGTCACAAATGACAAGAATAATTAACTTTTAAAAAATAAAAATTGTCTACCTCCAACTTTTTATGACAGTGCCAACGGTAGAGCTTGTAGGTATCTAAATGATGGCACTGATGTGTCGAAACATATTGTAATGTTCCACAATAACAAATTAGTGGAAGAAGACTAAGTCATCATGTCATTTGTGTTAACGAAAGCTTTCCTTTGATTGGCTGATGTTGAGGTGACGTGACGGAGAGACTGAACTTTGACGAGGTTAACTCATCTTCCGTCGACGGCTCTGTTAGCGTTCGGCCATCGTAATTTCCCGCTAAAGAATTATAGCCTCACTTTGTCTCCGTCAGTTACGTCAGAAAACGTCGATCGCAATCCCACCGCAAGACAGGGTTCGTTCTCGTCCGTTGGCGGCATCGTCAACGTTCGGCCATCGTAATGGGTTCCACTGCATAACGATCACCAAGCATCACGAACGCCGCCGTCCGATTCTGACGCACCAGGGATCTCCCGTCGCTATTCCCACTCTTACAGAGTTTTTCACTATTCGTCAAGTTTTATGGTTCACTCATAAATGCTCAATAATACACTCCCGTAATTTTCTCCAAAAATCGTCCCAGGATTGGACCATCGAAATTTTTGCCAACTTTTTGGATGAAAGATAAGGATTTTGGTGGATTCAGTTGTGAGGGCAGAAGGCCAGAAACCCGAAGGAAACGGGAAATTGAGGTTAGTAAATGTATGCATTGAGGGAGGATGATCTCAATCGATTGCACGGAAGATGGAGTTGAATGGCTCAGAAACTTGGTCGATGTGGATCGGTGACAGCGCAGACGGGAGGCCTTTTGAGATGTGGGCGTGGAGGAAGATGATCCAGAGAGCGATAGGCTGGGATTGTTAAGGGAGCAGCGGAGATGGATGCAGGGCATGTTGACACGATGGAGAGGCGAATTTTGGACGGGGAGGGGAAGGATTTGACTTTTGAACGATGCGAAGGAGATCACTGATATTGAGGGTTCGCAGGCTTTCGCAGCGATGTGAATTTTCACCATCAACCGTTTGCGGACCGACCTGCTGCGCAGAGTAATTTTTTACATACACTCAACATTTCGCTCTCTCTACTGAGAATGTCGCCTGGAACCTTAATAATTCAGTCATATCTGTGATATCAGCTTGCTTGACGACCGACCATTACTGATAGAATTAGAAAAAATAAACGTAAATAAAAATTTTCCCGGTTGGTAACAAAAATATTTGAGGAAAGGTATTTCCAGACGCTGCTTAAGGTAGTTTGAGCGAAATATCATTTTACTTAGAAGTCTATGATTTTGGCCTCATTTTAAAGACAAATATCTCACCCTTCCAATGACACCAAAAATTCAACCACTTACCGTATTACTTTCGGAGATATTTGCCGAAAAATACAAGCCATTTTACATGGGAAATGGTATGTATATGCACTCTAGAGAGACATTATTTACAAAATGAGGTATTTATAACACTTAGATGTCGTAAAAAAACTAACAGCGTGTATTTTGTGTGTTTTCTCAACTATATTTGAAAATTAATCATATTGTCACCGCAGTAGGTTCTTAGGTATCACTAAGGCTGTGGTCCAAAACTCGCTACGGAACGCTACATTCGCTACGATCCAAACGCTTCCAAAAAGCGGTCCACTGTCGCTCCAAGTCGTTCCTAAGTTTCCGCCAGTGGACCGATTTTGGAGCGTTTGGAGCGAAGTGTCATGGCGAAGTGTCGTACTTTCTCAAGTCTTGAGTGGGAATAATATTCTAAGGACTTCAAATAGCATTGGGGAGGAATCCTACGGAATGATACCATAGGAAACCCTAAATATCCGTGGTACTTGGTTAATTATGCCTTGCAGTTGACTAAAGTAAAATATAATAATCTGCAATTGGAAAATTGATACAGCTAGTCTTTTTGCACGAGACCTTTAAATTTTGATTATTCCTTTCCCCAAACTCATTCCATTCATCATGTAGCTGTCTTCCATTTGAAATAATTTCTAAATGACAGTTAAGAGTTTATACTTGATCCAAAGTAGGTACCTGCTGTCAATATACCTTATGCATTCTAGTTTAATCAGAAAAGTTCCACTGAAATTTGTTACCGAAGTAGGGAGATATCTAGTATCTCCTAAAAAACAACTTCCTCTGTGAGGTTGATAGAACCTGCAGAATTCCTAAAACTGTAAACTGGCTGAGAGACCTTAACTGACTCAGATGGAGCAAAAAAATTCAAGACGACTGGAGTCAACAAATGATCAAAAACCTGTCAAGTCTCATCAAAATCTGGAATCATTGATGTCAAATCACCATTTTCGTTTTTCAATTAGATTAACTTCTTAATACACGCCATTAGATGAGTCACCTTCTTCCCTTTAGATATAAAGATAGGCCTTAAAGGTGTTACACACATTATCAGCATACACTACAGATTTTAAGGAAGTTAATCGTCACAAAAACCGAGTAAAAAGAGGACAAAGAGCTGAACATGATGGTATTTACCTGGTAACAGGCAAGGGGTCGAAATAAACAGAAGCGTAATAAATCCTGATCACAAGTCTTTCATTTATTTAAATGTCTTAATTAAAAGCTTAAATGTCTCAAGCAACCTCGTTGCAAATAGCACGTCTGAAAGAGGCGAAGTCCGAGTGCAGAAAATATATCGTTTAAAATGCATAATAATAATAATAATAATAATAATAATAATGTTTATTGGTCAAAAGTATGCAAGAAATACAAAGACCTCGTCAAGAAAAAGTTCGAGTGTACATAAATATACAAAGCACACAAGGAAAGTATACATTATTACCGTTTATCATCTGAATATTAGAACACAATGTCACAAGTGTTAAGCGTAAAAAAATTCATCAATAGAATACAAAGCATGTAAGGCTAGCCAGGAGTGAATCGCACTCTTGAATTTTGTCAAGCTGGTCATTCTGGCTGAAATTGGTTGATGGTTAAATAGCCTGATACCTAAATTAGGCAGAGAATGTTGAGTTTTAGATAATCTGCTTTGATTAAGGGATAGGAGATTATTATTTCTAGTGCTGTAATTGTGAGTAGCACATCTTGTAGCGAAGAGATCAAGTTTTTCTTTCACATACATCAAAACTCTGTACACATACATACTATACACAGTTAAAATTTTCAATTTTATGAACAGTGGGCGACAGGGTTCCCGAGATGTGGACTTGGTAAGTATTCTAATGGCCTTCTTTTGCTATAGAAATACAGATTTAATGTCAGGGGCATTCCCCCATATTTCCAAGCCATATTCCAAGTGGCTGTTAAAAAAAGCAAAATATATACATTTAATGAAGTCATGTGGGACTATCAAGCTTAGCTTTCTTCAAATAAAGAGAGCTTTGGAAAGCTTTTTATTAACCTCAGTTATGTGATAGCTCCAGTTGAGTTCGGTATCGATGTAAAACCCAAGAAGTTTTGTTGGATTCTGATTACCTGAGGTGAACTTCATGCTACAGACTAGCTTTTGAGTTTTTTTCCTGTTGAGTACAAAACCATTAACTCTAAACCAGTCATCAGTTAGGCTGATGCTAGGTGATAATCTGCATATAACGTGAAAACAAATGCATATAAAAACAATTCATGAAATTAAATCAGTTCTTACCTTCGTGCGCTTGTCGGTAAACCTCTTCGTTTACCTCGAGATTAAACATAGTCCCCATCGCTTCATCGTACAGCTTAAGCTCCACCATCTTACTAGTTTGACTTTCCCTCGAGAAATGATTCGCTCCAGCAGACCCTAGTTTCATCCGTGAGCTTGGCGGGAAAGAATGTGATGACATATTTGGTGATGTCACAGTGTATATCGTAGCGCTCCGGAACGATCTACCGTAGCGATCCGTAGCGCTCGGCAGCTCGCTCCAAACGCTACGGAGCGTTTGTAGCGAGTTTTGGACCGCAGCCTAAAAACCTTCCGTTTTGAAGGAGTTTGAAACGCACCGCGCGAAAGAAATGAATCACATTGAAGACTTATGCCGATATTTTTATTTAATTACTTAGCATTTCTGTCTTATAAAACTATATCATTGCAACATTATTAATACAATATTTAATTCATGTGTCCTACAGCTGATGAAATTAAATCTTATAATTCGAATGTGGTCTCTATTATGACTAAAGGGAACTATCTCGCTCGGACTACCTTCAGCGGTCACCCTGCTCCCAATCAAAACTAGACGGACGTTTGGTTATTTCGATCGCTACGTTTGTTTCTTTTTGTTGATTTTATCAACAATAGTCGTGTAGCAGGCAGACAGGTGTAGCTGAATTCATCAATCTGCTGCCGACGTTCTCAGTGGGAAGGACGAAGAAGGAAGAAGGATGTCTCCCTTTTTGCCCGCCCCCTCGTCACGCCCACTGTTTGATTATCGACCGCTTCAATCACTTGATCAGCTTCATCTCGCAAGAGGGATGTTCTCAAATCCATCGAACCGAGTGTCCTCGATTCATCCGAGTGGAGGCCAAGACATGCAGGGCGGGAAGGCTCCAGCGATAGCTTACCTGGAAAAATATCGCGTGGTCCGTGTGCCTCCAGAAGTGCGTCACCGGATAGCCGCAGTGGCCGCGGCAAGGCTGGATCTCCAGGCGACCATTGCACTCCCGATTAGGGCACGGCTTCCCTGCGGAATGCGAAACACCGGCGCGCTCTCATTAGTTGGCCTTCAAATTGTTTCCCATTCCTTAAATTACACTCTATATATTCAGTGGCAGTATTTTGTGAAGGAAAATTATTCTTGAGGTAGTTTCTGCGAGATATCATTTCAACAAGAATTCAATTCATTTGGTTTCATTTTTAAGAGATATATCTCATCTTTTCGAAGGTACCAAGGCATCAGCCCCTTACCTCACTACTTTTGTGGGGTATGTGCTCACAAATATCGGTAATTTTACAAGGGAAATGGCACGGGTGTGAACTAAAGAGATATGAGGACCCCGAAGTCAAGGGGTCTAAGTAACAAAATCATTGTTTAGAGAAAACTTAAGTCAAAGTTGAAAATGTTTGGTACAACCCACTAAGTAGTTAAGGGGCATTACCCTATATATAGCAGCACCTGTCAAGAAAATCACTTGGATCCCTTTACCACCTAAACGATTAATATTTTCACATCCCATTCATGTACCTAACTTAATTTTTTTAATGTCACTTAGACCCCTTGACTTCTGGGGTCCACATATGCTATTTAAGATATGAGGAATGCCTAACTTCTGAATTTCGACAAGAATTTAATATTGGGCAAATCGCATGTTTTCCCTATTATTTAAAAAAGAAATCGAATATCGCAGTGAACTTTACGGAATCGCGACAAAGGTGTTGTAATACGCTGTTGTAAATACGTCGCGACTATCGCGTGAAGACAGTTTAACCGTAATGTGAGAATAATATAAGTCAAGTTATAGCTTTAGATTAATGTTTAATTACTGACACTTTCAGTGATATAAAACAATATTTTTGTGCCCGTGATATTACAATATTCTTTTCATACTTCTTACTGCAGCTGAAATGAAAAAATAAAATTCGACTGTCGCGTGACTTGGGAAATATCTGGCACAAGGTGCCTTAATTTGCCTCCTTCGTAGAGTTCATACCAGGAATCGTGAACTTTTAATTGGTGCAGAGAGACAAATGAATCGGGAGCCTATCGGCTTCTAGTACGATAGAAGGTCATAGGGATGGATTTTTTTCCAAGCATGCCATTTTGTGTTTCCTCGCAGGAGACTTCTCAAGTTTCCCCGCGGTGATGAGGTGAGTGTTCGAGATCCAGGGAGATCGCTCAGCTGGGAGCTGGATCAACCATTTGAGGCCTCGCGTGGTATCTTTCGGTCCATAACCCAAAGAGAAGGATTTGATGTGGCCTTTTATTTTCATCTGAATTTTCTATTTAATGATTATTTTTAGGAAAGCTGTGACCTAGTCTTCCCCATTTAAGAAAATCATCTAATTATTACCAAGGATCAAGTAAAAGTTACTAAGGCTATGATATAATTAGGGTTACTAGTCTGTTATCATCGGTGGTTGGAGGGTGTGTAGCGTCGTTGGGTCAGGCAGGGCGGAAAGCCATCTTCGCCCTTGCTCCTCTGCGAAATCTATTCCACCAGGTTCCTTCTTCTGCTATGTCGCGGGCAGATTTAATTCCACTGCGACCACTTCCACCCTCCCTCTACCTTCAATCGCTCAATTTAACACCCATTCGTGCTATAATCACACACTCTGTTCCTTGCTCATCCACTGATAAGTGTAACAAATCTCTTTAACTTAGTAGTTATGGCTTGGAAAGATTATATGGTGAGTTAGTAATAAGTATGGTTTGCGCTTTATGAGTTAAAGTTATGAATACTGAAATGAGCTCGTGTCAGCGCGCAGTTGGCCTGTGTGGTAGAATCGTAAAAAGGTAAAATCTAATCTCATTTATCATCACTTCGATTACCTTTGTTACTGCAAAATCATAGGTTCTTCGGGTAAGAATTACCCCTTGATGAGGTTCATTTTAATATTCATAGTAATAATCTTAGTTTTTATGCAATCTTATCTCCCATTAATTTAATAGGTTCCCATCATTAGAATATTATTCGCGATTCTCTCTCTCGGTTCCCAATGCGTAGGGTTCCCGTGGAGAAGGGGTAAATGTTCAAGATAGCGATACTTCGCATTTTCATAATGACAGCGCATGTGTGTTTTGAATTTTCATATCTGAGTAATTTGTTTATTTGAACTTACAAACACCCATGTCCTGGGCAGATAATATTCTACCCAGGCGGGACTCGGACCCGCGACCCTCGGGTTGGCAGGCGAGGACTTTACCCCGCCGCCACCGAGGCCACAGAATTTATTAGAATCATCAGACATGTTTTTATGTATTATAAAATATTTGGAGTTAAGATATATTGTGAAAATTATGCATATGCTACTGTTTCAGGACGTATGGTAACCCCATGTAAATACTTTACCTCTACAGTAAAGCAAATAATACACTCTCGCGTCCATTCTTCCATATATAGCCAAAGGTGTGGTCACTCGTTCAAACTTCTGCCAATGAAATACATTTAACATTCGGCTTTACATTGACGAAGACACGCGAGCCATAGTTTTACATAATGTTTTTGGATTTTTCGACCTCTCATAGCGAGAGCTGGTAATCTGTCACTATCCCGTAGAAAAAATTAATAATACTGCATTTAGAAGAACAGTGGACGAATACTAAGTATGTTTATCAATCAAAGATCCTTTTTGGGGTTTCTGCGCCTTATAAGCTTTATAGTTAATTATTACAGTTGTATATTGTATTGTAAGAGCCTCGATCGGCCCAAGTGTATGTGGGACTTGTATTCGCGCGTGTTGGAGGGAGAGCTCCTCTGGGAACGGAATCGTCGCTCGCCGCTTTTCTTTGCTTATTTGTTTGTTTTACGTGCGTCGCCGGAAGGCGCTCTGGTGTGTTGGTCATAGCTGTAGGATCGCGACTTTCACAGTTCGCGTGTGAGGGTTGCGCCGAACACCAGCGAGGAGGAGCCGACAGCTGAGGAGGAGAAATAGAGGTGAGTGTTGGTTGTGTTCGCTTCGCACTGGGGCTCCCATTGTGCACTGCGTCGCATGACCGAAGGGCAAAGGGAATAAAATGCAGTGCACTGCATAGATTGTCAGGGAAAAAGGAACATTGTGGTCCCTCGGGTCGATTATCCATCCGACACTGAAAACAGGCTGTCGTTAGGGATTATAGTCGTCAAGGTTTTCAAAGGTTTTCGGCTAAATATATTATTTGATTAGCTTTTTATTATTAATTAAAGGAGAATTGACCCGCAATCCCGAGTTGTTTACAGGGAGGGCGTGCCGTTAAAACTTTCCTCATACGAAATCCTCGTCACCGCCACCCGCTCAACCCTCGTGGAATTTCACGCCGCGGGAGTAATATTCGCGCGAGGCGACTGCGGTCAAACAAAGGTAGAATGGGGCACGTGGACCCAGGCAGGGAGTCGGTCGTGCGAGGGAAAAGAGAGGATACAGAAGTGACTCTGGCCACTCCCGTGGAATCGGCCGCTGAATCTTCTCTGGCCTGTCAAGGAAAGTTCGAAATGCTCAGTGTTGCCATGGTGGACCGTGGAAGGTCGTGTGCGATGAGGAAATTCAGCGGGTGGAAATTTTGACGGACAGCGCGAGTCCATTCAACATTAAGGCATGCGCTCAGCGTTTGGAGCTGCCCATTAAAAAGGTGATCACGTCCATTGTCGGTTGAACCCAAACAGCGGTGGGCGTCTCTCACGGAAAATTGACTGTCGCATTTGAACCATGGATAGACGAGGAGTATTGAGATGACGGCTGTAGCCACGCTTTGACCAGAATTGGTCCGAATTGACTCTCCATGGGTCCGGTGGTCCCTGATTTGATGACGTACTCCGGCAGACCGCACGGCGTCTACCCGGAAAGGGGGACAGGGAGACACCTAATCCCAAATCTTTTGGTAACGGGCTCTTCCGGTTCTTAAAGATGTGCGGAAAGTTTTCGCAAAAGCGAGAATGACGGTGACTCGACTTACGTTGCTGGGTTAGCCTAACAGATACGAGCACTTCGGGGAGACGGAGGCCCAATTGAGGTTCTTTTCAACTGAATCCGTCTCATTGGTGTCGGCCTCGAAGGCGAGAAGCTTGATTCCGAGGTGGAAGTTGTAATCCCGCGGCGAGAGTCGAAGCACCTGTCGCATTTGAACCGACCCCGGCGGGTGTGATTCGAGGTTAAAGTCTTGGTAATAGAGAATATTACGCGTTTTCCTAAGATACAAAGAGATACAAAAGAAGCATGTGGCCACACATAAGATATCTTACGCTGGCCGGTCAGCTCTATTATCGGCCTGAGGCTATCGATATTTTATTGGGTGCTGAATGGTTGGGCATGATAATGATTGGGAATGCTGTAACAGGCCCAAATGATATGCCGAGAGCGATAGACACAGACGAGGGGATATTGGTTAATGGAGGGAAAGTTGCATCAGCCTGGCATAGATTCATTTTCCTTGGCGACAGAGCCTCAATCACATCGCATTGTTAGAAGATTTGAGGAACGTTCATCCGCTCATTATCAAAGTGAGGATGATAAGAAATTAAAATCTCAGTCTTTCAACCATATGTTGAATAAAATTTGGTGGCTGCGTGGTCGAACCTCTTTTGCGAAGCGATGCGCCGCTCTTAATGCCGTTTCGCGTACGATTTGATGCACGTTCGCGAGTGCATTGCAAATTGCGTCGTGTAAAACAAGCAAGATAGCATACGTAGATGCACAGTCGACGGGTGAAAAATTAGACTGCTCTAATTCCGTGCCCCTTTTTCTGGCAATTTCTGTCACTTCAATCGTGTAAATAAGTTTCTGGTGTAAAACTACCCTCAAGGAAAAGTAGAAATGGAGCGTGGCGTCGATTCCTCCAACTCGATAGCCGGAAATTAGGCGGTTATGTGATGCTTCTGGCAGAATGAGTTGCAAGGTCATATAATTCGAGCCGTGGAGCCACCTGCCATTCCCGTGCCCTTTTACATTGCAAATCATTGTATTTGTCGTGGGTGTTGAAAAATTTCGAGAGGCCTTGAATCCCTATGAAGACTGGAAACGGAACGTCTCTAAATCGGATGTTGGGCATTTGGCCAAAGTCGCATTTATGTTTCTTAGATATGTTGTTGTTTAAAATGCACACTGTTGTTTCCATAGCGAGTGTACGTTAAATGTAGAGAAACATTACTATTAGTGAAATTATGACTGTTTGTGTTTTGGTGGTCCAGCGAAAATGTTATATCTCTACAAGGTTTTCGCAAGCAACTTTTTTGATACCGATTAATTTGTTGTTCAGAATATATTACGTTCTCACAGTCATGTAGAAGAGGTGGCGTTCTGTTCGATCCTCTCGGGAAGCAGGTGGAATCCTTAGAAGGCTAAAAGTCACTCACTTTTGGCTTGGAGCCTTCAAACCGATCCAAGAGTTTGTAGAACCGTTCAAGGCGAGAGGGATTTGATGACGAGGAAGCCGTCGAAGAGCTCTTAAGACAACGTGTCCACTGAAGTTTTAGAGACGTCATGTCCATTCAAAAATCCTTGCACAAAATGATTCTTGAATGGATATGAGGCAGATGTCGACGGAGTGAATCGGACTTCCTTGTCATCTCGTCTGCCCTCGTCGTTGTGCGCGATCGTTCCGTCGCATGCACCCACACTCACCACTTCTGCACTCACCCTGCTGCTTCTTGCGCGCCTTGTCGCAGATGGCCGGCCGCAGGTTGACGGGCGGCGCCTTCCCGAGCGATGCGCACCGCAAGGAACAGACGAGAACGCCCAGGCACGACTTCTTCAGAATGTGCACGTTGTGATTGTTGGTGTTTCGCATCGCCCAGCCGGACGAATGCCTCTTCGCCTCGTCGCAGTCCGCCGCGTACACGAAGCGACAGTGGCCGTCCGACCACTCTGCGAAGTGGTCGAAGTGGCTCACCTGGTGAAGGGTAAGAGGAAAGGAGAAAAAGAGGAAATTAAGGCACGCTTCTGATAATGGTGCGCGGCGGAAGTGACATGCGGAAGGGACGGCAATATCTCCTATCGGCAACGAAACGCTGCTCGCTCGCAGTGGGACACTTAAAATTGAACGGACATGCGAAGCGACCGCTCTTCTGTGACTAACATTTGAAAACGAACCGGCGAACAGGACGAAAGGACAAACGAAGGAGATAAGGGAGCGCTGAAGTGGTCTTGGGCGGAAGGCCGCCTCTTCCAAGTGCGGCGGCTCATCCGAAATGAAGGGAGCGGAACCGTTTCGTTAAACACGTCTTTTCGGAGAGTCGGATGGCTTTTATTTAAGGTTTGAGGTATGTACTTTGAGCGAGATAACATTTCACCTAGAATTCATGGAGTTTGGTCTCATTTCAATGAAAAATATCACGCCATTCAAAAAATGCCAAAATATCTCTCACTCACTCCTCCGCTTTTCGAGATATTTACCAACACGTGCCAGCTATTTTACTTGGGATTGGTACGGATGCCCTTCGGTGAGACTTAGTAAATGAGGAATTTTCAATACCTTGATCTCGTCAGAAATTTAACAGAGGTTATCATTTATTATTATTATTTATTATTATTAGAAACTTAAAAAAAAAATAAATCACTATTTCTACCGGTCAAGTGTCACAGAATCGCCCAAAATCTTATTTTAAGCCTTTTTCTCTGCACGGCATGAAAAAATGGGTCAAATTGAAGATGAATGCGTACGTATATAGTTAATTACTGTAATTTTAGGTCGTATATTACAATATTTTTATGCCATTAATTTAAAATATTTACTTCATGCGTCTTACAGCTGCTTGAATAAAAAAATATAATTCGAAATTCGCCTCTGTTATGGACTTGGGGAAAAATCGCGCTCGAACTTCCTGAATTTGGTGACTGTACTGTAATTTTTAACGCTACTTAAATGATGTCGTCGAAATCAATAACTCTGTATAGCAAATAACCTATTTCTTGGAATAATCGGAAACTTTCTTCTGCACTTTTCCCTCGCGACGGTTACGGACTGCCTCTTCCCTTTCCATCTCTTAATCTGAAGCGCGTCAGCGGGCGTTGTATCATTTGATTGCTCAACAAATTTGAGGACGATCTGGAAAAAAAATCTTTATTGGGCACTTGTCCAGCATTTCAATCTTTGTATAACCTTTCGCATGGCGCGCCATGCTGTAATAATTGACCAAGCAGTGATTGTGAATAGATTCAGTCCACCCGGGTATCAGTTAAACGAGGATCTGTTGCAATCGCTCCGGCTCGGGTGAAGTCTTATGAGCGGTCGTGGTCGCATACAGTACCGGACACGAAGTCCATCGTCGAGAAAACACACCTTTGTAATATTCCGCACTATTAAAGTTTTTGTCTCAGAGCGACAGTTTGGAATAGAGAAACAGAGAAAGGCGCTCTTAACCGATGGTTTCTGCTTTCTTGGAGTGAAATGTAATGAATCACGGATTTCAGAACGGTGGGACTGAACGAAAGTAGTTCCGATAATAATTTGTCGATTACTTTATGGGCAGAGAATAAAAGCCATTTGCACTTAAATTGATACAACGAGATATAATGACATCGCTGAAAGAGAATAAAATGTGTGCTCAAACATCATAGAGCTGAATATTGTTCGAAAGCATTAAATATCATATCAGTTTTTCTTAATGGCCGTACCACCATCGAAGTTAATTTACAAGCCATGGATACCTCACGTTATAAACTTACGAAAGTGAGTCATATTAATGTGATGGCACAGTTATATGTCCAAAAAGCAGCAACTTCATCCGATAGTAGAGAATTCAAATGTGATTGCAGCAAATTCGAACTTAACTTCGCAAAATTTATCCATCGTCGAATAAAAACTATAATAGTGTGGAATATTACAAAGGTGTGTTTTCCCGACGATGGACTTCGAGTCCGGGACTGTATGCGACGACGACCACTCATAAGACTTCACCCGAGCCGGAGCGAGTGCAACAGATCCTCGTTTAACTGATACCCGGGTGGACCGAATCTATCCACAAACACTGCATAGTCAGTTATTACAGCATGCCGCGCCATGCGAAAGGGTCTAAGAATGGTATGAACGATGGCTGAAAATTGGAAGCATTTTAAATATTAAAAAATACTTTCCTATGTTTATGAGGAAAACGTCGCATTGTCCATTTATGTCCTTGTAACGCACAGAATCAATTTTTGCGTCTTTGCGCAAAAAAAACACTGCGAGTGAGTGAATAATTATTCCAGCTTTGGGAGGAAACTCGCTATGTCCTGTAATCGTGAAATATTTCGGCTTTCTTGCTTGTTTAATATGATGAAATCGAACACTGAAAAATTCATGCAGCTGCTCTTTTTGACTTGCTAGGTGATATGTAAACCGTTCCCAAGTACTTAAAATGCATCACTGATCTGCATTGCTATTTCACAGTAATCACCTAGCATTGTCATCTGCCGATAAATGGACTCATCTTTCATTTATTTTCCGCTCGACAGTCCCTGAAGGCATCTTCAACATGAAGACACAGAACAGAACCAGCGGCAAAGCCGTTACCACGAGTGACAACTTACCGGAAAATCCCGGAAGTAGAATCCCTTCTTGAAACCCGCAAATAAATCCTGTAGAATACTTTAATTCTGTTGATGGTTGGTTCGTTTCTAGTAATGATTGCCAGAGACGTGATAATTCGTGGGCGAGATAAGGGAGCGTGTTTTGACGGATGGTCACTCACCCTTGGGATGCTGCTGTCGTTGATGTCCCAGTCGGTGTGGCGTGGCGTGGGACTCTCCATGGAAACGGCGCGGTGCCCCCCGGAGCAGTCACTGCGCTCCTGCCTGCAGTGCCGAGGGAGAGAAGGAAACGGAACACGTCAGGAGAGATTTAATTTTTCAATTACGTCCGATCCGCGAGTCTTCAGAAAAAAAATATCAATGTCCTCGTGCCGAAAGACAAACAAGTTCCGCCGACCATGAAACAAATAAGAAAAAATGTAGGAGAACCCGGGGCAGAACGGGGTATCAAGTACAAAATATTAAAAATAAAGTGCAAAAGGGTTCAACATAAAGAATTAACATTTTTAATGAACCTTGTGGAATGTACTGAACACAAAAATACAATAATATAGTGAAAAACAATTTTAATAGTATATTTTTTTTCAAAAACAAAAAAATTACGTCATTTGTCCCGTTCTGCCCCAGACATGCCTGGGGCAGAACGGGACAAATGTCATAATGTGTCAAAACTGTGTGAAACTAAAGAAAAACTCAATGGGTATGTCGATGTCTTTTAATTAGAAGTTTCCTTATGAATGTTAAGGTGTAGTATCCTTTTGATAAGTCTTTTCCTAAAGCCTATTCACAAAATTCCCATACAAGAACAGAATCTTCATCTTCGCTATCCACTCCTGCACAGGAGTTGTGAGCCCATTTCTTACAAATAGAACACGCGACCCAGCTTTCAACTGATATTGAATACAAATCACCGCAGTATAATCTTTCACAGTCATTGTCATCCTCTACACCCTCGTCGGTTTCAGGCTGTCTCTTCATCGTATGATTCCCTTTCCCATTTTTTTCAGACGGTTCCCTATATTTTTCTCATTCTTCAAATTAGTCCCTTTCTTGAACAAGTTTCCTTGCTCTCTCTTCTTTAGCTGTTTAGTTCTTTTTCTTCATTTTCCTTAATAGCAGATTCTAACTCCTCCTTGTATGGTGAAGCTGTTAAAAGAGTGGTCTTTCCCCTCAATCGATTTATCCTCTTTGCGTTTTCTTTAACTTTTGGAATAGGCATTAGAATTTCAGGCGACACATTAAATGAAGAAAGTCTGTTGCCTGTTGCCATTCAAGAACACACAGGATGTGCATAATCATTCTCATTGAATAGGAACTTCTTTGTCACCTGATCATCGCAGCTGACTGAATTCTTGCCTCGTAGTTCATCTTTCTACTCAACATTCTTTTCAACGGAAGTGCTAGGCGTTGGGTTGATAGGCAGAGTTTCTGATCGTTTAGTTTCAGTTGATGTAGGCCTAACTTGGATCAGATCACTCGGATCAGGTCTGATATCAGTTGTGTCTGCCAGAAGAAAGTCCGCGACAGTAAATACGCATGGGTTGGTTGGCCATATTCCTGTAGCACTGAAGCCATTAATTGCAGTTTTCACTGTGGCACTTTGAATGAAAGCTGCTCCAAATAGTGTTGATATTTTCCACAGGGATACGGCTTTTCCAGGGTTGCCATTTCCTTAGCTCGTCGCCATAATTAAGACTTAGAGGCTTCATAAAAGATACGTCCAGTGGCTGAAGTCTGTGAGAGCAATGATGTGGTAAGCATTGCAACGACACACCATTCTCCCTAGCATAGTCTATAACCTCTAGATTCTTTATGTGCGTTGAGTGTTCATCTAATATAAGAAGAACAGGTAAATCTTTGGATGCATTTGAAAATTCCACGAACTTTCGAAACCATATAAGAAATGATCCTGCAGTCATCGTAGGTGCTGTCCACCTCAGTCCAACCTCCTGGTGGCGGCCCTAACTAAAATTCTTTCTACTTCTTCTTTCGAGGAAAAACGAGCATAGGGGGCATATATGCTCCACTTGCAGACATACAAATGAGACAAGTGACAGTTGCACCTCGTTCAGCGGATATTAATGATCCTACTTGTCGTTTTCCCTTGCAAGCTATAATTTTTGATTGATTTTTAGGGTTCACTGAAACACCCGTTTCATCACAATTGAAGATTTGGGCTGCCGTTTGCTTGTGCTTGTCAACTAAATTTGTAAGCGACGAAAAAAAACTATCAACAGCCACTTTATGAAAGCCCATGGCTCTAGCACCAGATGTGGCCTCAGGTCTGTGAACAGATTAAGTGAGATTTCTCTTTAGGAATCCATTGACCCAATCTTGGCCTGCGATGCCATTTTTAAATCTATGGCTAATACCATTCCTTACAGCCAACTGATAGGCTAAACTACGCAAGTCATTCATTGTTAGACCGAATAACATAGCTTCCATAGTTTTTAGGTAACAAACGAGTTCAACTTCCTGTTTCTCCGTAAAAACGTTTTTGAATTTCCCTTCCTTTTTATCAATGTTGCGTTTAGGATTTTCCCTTCATTTTTTGATGTATCTCTCCAATGTTGATTGAGGTACATGAAACTGGTTCGATGCCTTGAGACACCCTGATTGCCCAGAAATAACCGCCGCCACAGCATTGTTCATTGCTTCAGTTGACCATGATTGCCTGTTTGTTTTTCTCTTATAGTTCTGAACCATCGGAAATCGAATGAAAAAAATTAGCGGCCGACTTAACCGGTGCGCAAGAAAAAACCTATATGGGGGGCAGGATGGAGTATCTCCCCGTTCCGCCCCACCCGTTCTGCCCCACCCGTTCCGCCCCACGGACACGATTAAGCTTACAGAGGAACTGACCCCTGAAAATGAAGTTTAATCAAACGTTCAAACGCATGAAACTAACGATAATTAGACATACTCCACACATGTACTGAGCATTATTGTCATGTAAAAAAGTAAATGTGTCTTACCTTGGTTACAAAATCTTAAAAAGTCAGAAAAAACTAGCTAATAATCACACAACTAAAAGTTCACCCGCCAAAACACTGGAGAACTAAGCCAACATGGCTGCCGTCTTTGAGCAGTAACAGGTTGATCTGATTCCAATTCTCTCCGATAATTGATAGCACCTCCTTAACCCCAAAAACCTCGAACCTCATTCCGCCGCGGTACCCCGTTCTACCCCGGGCTCCCCTACCCAATTTGCCTCATGAGCAGCTTTTGTGATCATGGATACCTGTTGAGTTAGCAGACACATTAGACACTGTTTGGGTATAGTTATTAAAAACAAAGTGTCTTTATCTTGCTAATATTTCTAGTAATAAGGAGTAATGTAGTTACTACTTCAGGCACAAGCTAAGAAAATGCAATGATAATTTGTGTTTATATAGCATAACGGAAAGATCGTTTTGTCACAATACACACAACCTTCAACCGTGTCATTCTTCACTTGAACGCTGGGCGGGATGTCTCACCGGGAAATAACTTGATGCTGAAAATATCTGGCCCTCCATAATATTTGCTGATTCATCTAATTTCTCACTTCCGTGCGACAACAGTGTAATTCGGTGACGATGTTTCATTTCTGCCGAGATCGGCAATGGAAAGAGGCAAAAGTTGTCTCGGGAAGCAATCCACTTGGACCGAGAATCAAACCACGGTAATCACTGGTGGATTTTTTTCCCAGGACAAATTTCTGCGGGGTGGAGTTCCGGTTAGTTATCTAGATTTAGATTTTATAGTGCTAGCAGAATTATTGGTGAATCGGAAAAAAATCCGTTATGGTGGTGTTGTCATTTGAATGAAGATAAAGATAAAGAGACATTTAGCAATTAGCAATAATGTCTATTGTTCCCGATGAAGAGATCAGCAAATGAGAAGCGCGCTATAAAGCAAATGAGAAGCTTCCTTAATCATGCGTGTAACTCTTAAGAGTTTCTTGAGGCGCAGAAGAAGGAAAAGATTCTAAGGCCTAATCTCGGAATGCATTATTCACGATGCTTTTCTCTTTTCGCAGCTCAGGTTCAAATCAAGTTGGCTTCCGTTGATTCAACAATGCAGAAAGAAGAAGGAATTTAAGAACGGAAAGAAGTAACAGCAATGTAAGTGGACCAATCTATCGGCGATAATATATCTCTACAGAATGTGGGAAAGAGCCTTTTGGTATTTGGCTTTGGTCTTGCATATTTTACCTGCGGGAAGGTTTAGACCCAGAATTAGCCCTCACGGACGGCGGGAAACCCGCAAAAACTGCCGTCTGGCTACCAAAACGAGTGAATAAATAATGGATAACAATGGTAAAACTTGCGGGAATTTAACTAGTATGTAGTTATATAATTCAATGGGGTACTTAGATAGTCAAAACTTGTTAATTTTAAACCAGAATGGATTCCGAAAAGGCATATCCTGCGAAACCCAGCTAGCCCTCTTTCTTCACGATATTCTTACCGCTGGAGAAAGGCTCGTCCTCGAAGACACATTATTTTTAGGTTTCAAAAAACTTTTAATAAATTTTCGCATTCGAATTTGCTTCTTAAGCTGAACGACTGTGGAATACATCACGATAAAATATGTTGCATTAAAGATTTCTTTGACAACCGCGTACAGAGGGTAGTTCTAGATGACGTTAGTACAGAGACAGTGAAAATAAGATCGGGTGTACCACAAGGCAGTAGCATTGGTACCTTATTATTCCTTTGTATATAATAACATATCCATCTTCGTTACCAGCCAAATTCGCCTTTTCGCGGACGACGCAGTATTGTACAGGGATATAACACGGGGCATGACAGAAATGCGTCGAAGAATAATCTAATGCCGAAAATCTAGTGCTAAAATCGAATGGTGCAATAAATGGCAGTAAGAATTAAATTTTAAGGGAATCACATGCGGGAATTTTGCGGACAGGCAAATCGAATTGGGATTTATTTACAGAATACTGGGAAAATGTGACGAGAATGTAAAGGAGCGATGCTACTTTTCTCTCGTGAGACCCCACTTGGAGTACGCCGCTAGTATATATGACCCTTAAGAAGTAGGACTAGTTTTAGACAAAGTTCTAATACCGTGGAGATCAGCAAGATCTGTGAAAATTTGTTACGATAAACATAGCATCATTACGGAGTTGGTGAGGGAAATAGGGTGGGAACCACTGTCTGACCGAAGGGATGAATATAGATTAAATCTTTTTGCGAAAGATTCATGTAGACTATTTGTTGCCGGACGTTCTACATATTTTGAAAGAGCCAAACTCTTATGATAGAAGCGATCACAGGCATAAAACTAAGGAAAAATACTGCAGAACCGATAGATTTAGAAGGCCATTTTTCCACGCACAATAAGGGACCACAATAGTTGCGATTGATCAGTTCTAGGATATTGTGACCCTCACTAAGTTAAGTCGGTTTTTGCGCTTGTGCTAAATATCCTAACATCATTATTAGCGACTCAACCTGCATTTAGAGTCCGGAATGATATAGTTCGTGCATGATTTAGTACCTAGCAGTTCTATTTATCTGTCACATTAATAATACTAACCAGCAGTTGCATCTTAAATGTGCATGGTGGCATGCACTACAATATTTAAGATACAACTACTGGTTAGTATTATTAATGTGACAGATAAATAGAACTATTCTTTTACACTTCACTTTCCTAGTGTCTGGTCTGACTACGTACCGTTGTCCTGACTGCTTTTGGCCTGCGCCTGGCATCCGGACGAGCATGCACGGTTCTTATTTCAGCTGGGATGAGTGCTGCATGTCTCTGGTGTGGAATCACCCCATGCCACACACCCTAGGTGGCTTGCATGGTATTTCGTAGATGTAGGTGAATAGTATATTACATTATTAGCTATAAGGAGGGAAGTCGGGCTTTGCAACTGTGTTATTGCCGCCGGAGCAGAAGGCGCGATGGTCGAGCCTAAAACGCGGGTCGCACAGATCACACTACTTCTTTCCCGTGTTACGTTTCCGATTTTTGCCACATCGGGATGGATAGTTTACTAAAAAATTCCTCGTTTATTACGTTAATCTGTATCATCCTTCCCCCTGTCAATACTTCACATGTAATGGAAGCCAAACACGGTCATATTATCATAGATACGCGATCAAATTTTTCAATAAACTTAAATTAACTGTTTAATAAATTATGGCCATATATGACGCAACAGGGAGCAAAAGCGCAACTTTTTCTCCCTCAATACAGAACAGAAGAACGAACTTTCCGTTTTTGTGCGGCGAAAACGAAATGTATAACTCTTACACTTCAGTTGCCTTGATTTGATTCGCCATCCCGAGTCTTTGCAATGCCAGTCCGTTTTGAACGGTGGTTTTTGAACGAAATGACAAGGTTTTGAATGAAATGCATATGATTCTGACCGCATGAATCCGTCGGCGAATATAATGCCACTGCTTATTTGTCACGAGTAGCGTATTCCCATGTCTGGTTTACACCCATCAAATCGTTTTCACATCGACGCTTTGAATTCACCGAAGTGATACTATTCTCCTGTGTACACTGTGGGGCCTCTCCTCTGAGGGTTGGTCGCACAATGATTGGCTTCGGAATTAATCCCGGCTAGAGCTTTGACCTTAGAATGCACGAAAGCCATTACTGGTCATTACGCTACCGGCCGTAATTAATTGTTCTCTGTTTATCACCAGGGATATTAAATGGCTGTGCATTTATCATGTATGTATGTCGATACAATCTTTATCCTCCGAATTAAAGATAGTTAATTATTTCTCGTAATTCACGCGGCCTGATATTATCATATTGCCATACATTGATTTTCGATTTAAGATACTTTGCAAAAGAACAGCGATGGGTTCCGTTAAATAACCTGCTCTCGAAAAAAATAGTCCTGTAACTTTCGTTAAACTCCCCAGGGAACTTCATCCTCTAATCGTGCTCTCACAAACCGGGCCAAGATGATAGCCATTGTTACGAGTTTTTTCTTATGAAATCTCTGGGTTGAATAGCGCTCGCAATAGATTTTAATTGCTCCAATCAAGCGAAGGAGCTTCAGTTCGTTGCGTCCCTAAAACTTTCACTTAATTCACGCCACTTTAACCCCGGTCCTCGACCGCCGGCCGACGGGCATAAATAAGGCGGAATGGGGGGGGAGGGAGGGGGTAGTTTAGTATTCTCCACCCGCTTGCAATGTACGCATATAAAGTGCATGTGCGCCAAATGAGTGTTCCATGGCGGGAGGGTAGAACGAAGGGAAGGGGTTACAAAAAACCAGCGGGGTGGAAAAAGAACACCAAACTCTACCCCACCCCCTCCCTCCGCCTCTCCCTAACCCTTCTGATCCTCGTCCCGAGGGTTCTCCCGCGCGACCCTTTTCGAACCATTTATCCGCCCCTCTAACCGCCCCTGCCTCTCGCGATGCCGTTGTCGAACGGCGACGACGTGAGTCGAGCGCGGAGATCAGTTCAACCGCGCGAGAGAGACACACTCGAAGCGCGAGAAAAATCTTAATTTCATTCGCTGGGTCAGCTCGACCGGAATGGGAATTAGTTGTGGCGATTGATACGAAACGGAAAAAAAATACGCGCGATCTCTCAATTGATCGGACAGACGCGGTGGTTTCACGTGTTCAGGGGCGTGAACTCGAAGCAGCGGACCGCGTGGTGCGTCGGGTGCGTCGAACGCTTCGTTCGAAACCGCAGCATTCGTAAATCCAGAATTTTCCAAGCAGTGGCGATACGGTGAGCAGTAGTGGCCATTATGGAGACAAAAATCATCGTTTGTGTGCCAGAGCAAACCCTTAGCATCCAAATCAATCGTGGCTCAATATTTAATTCCTTGCCAAGGCTAAGTTGATCATCAACCGGTTGGATTGTTTAATGGGTGAGGTTTCTGCTCGTCAAGCTCATCGTAAGCTCAACGGCTGGAGGAGAAAAAGATATTCTTGGTGGGAATCTTATCCTCATTTCGCCTCTGCGATTTTCAAGACGGATCAGCAGTCCAGATAGACCGGTGGAGATATTCAGTGCGGTCTCCAGAGAGACTTCACTTGGATTGAAAACAGCAACCCTCCGGCCCTTAAAAACCGCAAATACAAAAATTAATTTTATTACTTACGGCGATTAAAAAGTCTCTCCTAAATTTGCCCGAAAATAACCAAGAATTGTATTTAGTATTTTATGCGGTAACAGTCCCCATGCTTGAATGGAAATTTAGATCTCATATAGTTTTAGAGGCCCTTACGTAGCAACAGATAGTAATACAATGGTTTTTGACGTATGTCCGTAGCTCTGGGGTAGACTGACTATCGTTTTCATGGTCAGGCTCATTGATATATATGCTTGGGTTGTAGGCATGTTTCGAAGTCATTAAAGATAAGCTTAAATTACTTCCAGACTAAGAATATGTAAACTGTAGCTTAGTTGTGAACTTAGCGCTCAGGAAGGTTATCGTTAGCTTTCAATGGTGAGAGGAAAAAGTGTGGGCATTTTATTTTTGATATGCATCGTTATAAGTGAGGGCAAAAATCACAGCTATTTCTGCTTCCCTCTCTGTCCTCTGACCTCCCATCTCTGCTCATTGAGGTCTCATGGATGGAGGCCAGGGATTCTGGGAGATCTGGTCCATAGATGGATGGATGGTGCGGTGTGGTCTTCCCTGAGTGTTTCCACGCGGAAGAAAGGACTGCGCATCGTGCGATTCGATCTCCGGCGTGGAGTGAGGCTGTCCGCGGATCCGACGATGGAATATCGAGAGGAAGGGGGCGAGGGGAGGGGTGGGGCTAACACTGCTCCCGAATGAATGGGGGAATATTATTCCTTTCAGTCTCTCCTCGTCTTTCCCTCCGCTCGATCCTCGACGATTCCTGGAGAATGAGGAGAGCCCGTTGGAAGGTTTTTATTCACTCGTGATGCAGCGGTGCATTGTGCGCTCCGTGGAAAATCGAATGACGCACCGATTCTGATCTATCGACGCCACTGTTTCGTTGCCAGGTTTTTTTCCACTCAGGTTCTTGGGAAAGACTTTTAGTGGGTGCTGATTTGTAACGGAGATATTTTGTGGTTCACAGTTCATTAATCTTGGTGTATTGATGTGAACAATGTATTTGAATTTACTTGGCGCGAGTTCATCGCTGAATCCTCATCATATTGTATTAGACATCAGTTTGCATCAAAATTCCCTTCGCAAAAGAGCCAAATTTCTGCTTAAAATTTCCAGCCAATGCATTACTTTAAAGGTTAGCCGTAGATCGTTGTCAATTTCATTGTGTAATAATGGTATAGCATAAAAAGGAGGACGTGCAAAGTCGCTCTTACCGTCCGCGGGAAGTGCTCATGAACATTGTTGCGTGATGGACGGCCTTTGATTTCTTTATGCCGTTGTGTCGAGAGAAAAAATGTCATGGCCTGGAAATAAATACGTTCTGCTTTAACTCATGGATTCTACAGGAATCGGCGAGAATAATTATTCCTATTGCGCCTAAACAAGAATCCTCCAACCAATGGTTGAACATGACACATTCGTTTGAAAGGAAGAGCCTTAGAATTCTTTTAAAAGTTCATCAGAATCAAACTATTGCAATTATTGGTCTATTTCCCGCCACATATATAATTTTTTTATTATGAAAGTACTTTTTCACCTGATTGCGCTCTCGAGTGAAGCCTCGAGTGGTGTTTCTTTTAATTAATCATATTTTGTCACATTCAGAAGATTGGGTTTGTAACAAATCTTTACAGTATTGAATAATCATGGACAAGTCTCATAAATAGAGGAACCTAGGCGTTGAGGGACAGGGTATGAGGCAATGAAATTACATACATAAAAATCATTGCCTCATTACAGAGTCAAAAATGCGGTTTCTGAATGGGTTCAAACAATCTTTTCATGTGCAAAGTATATTTTAATGTTAATTCTTCTAATCTTATAGGTTTGGAGGCGTTGCAAATTCAAATTTATACATTTCATGCGATTCTTATTAACACTGACTATCAGGAATTGAAAATTATACCCCTTTTAGCGCAAACAGAAGGGTGGAGAATATCTGATGCGATTGAATTTTTGGAAACGACATTCTGTTTACGGTAGACTTGTAATTTTGTTTGGTATCTACTCGCAAAATCCATTTGCGTGAATGCATTGCGCACGATCCTGAAAACGGATTGAAACAGAGAATAACTAAAACTGGGCTATCAGTTGCTAAAAGAAACCATCGCCGTCATATTGCCGCCCTAAGTGTATCAGTATTGCCGTTGGCGTTAGGCAGTCAACGTGTCTCCTCGTATGTCTCCTCGGTGAACAATGGGTCCTTTTTCGGACCGTCAGTGTTTGCAGTCAGAATGTGACGGGGTGTGTGTGTGTGTGGGAGAGAGAGAGAGAGAGAGAGGAGCATTTTCAGTCGAAGGAGAGCCTTCCGAAATGGAGTCCTCGTGTCGGGGTGCGAGAGATTTCGGCTCCAAGATCTCTCTCGAGGGCGCGGTCGGGGGTCGGGAGGGCTCCGCTGCCCCAAGGGGGGGGTGTGAACTCGGCGGCGTCACCTGCTGGGCGGTGAGACACGGCCCCTCATTCCCCGCCCCCCCCCCTTTGGTCCATTCGTGGCCTGGGAGCGACCCTGGCGATCAGATGAGATCGCTCACTCCCCGAGCGAGGCGGCGTCAAACGAACCTCAAATCGAGCCTCCGTCCCCACTCTTCCCACATCCCTTCTACATCTGCATCTACATTATACCCCGCGAGCCGCCGCATGGGCGAGTGGCAGGGGGTGGTAGGTCACCAGCCGTGTAAATATGTAAAAGTTTTGGAGTCGAAATGGTGACTTGTACTATGAGTGTTTTTTTAGAGGGTATCAGTTTTTATTGTGGTCGCTTATTGTGCGCCGAAGGAATGAGTTTTTGTACCTATCTGTTCGGCAGAGTATCTCTCTTATTTTATCGCATCTGACAGACCTAGAGATGTAGTGAGGCGTCTTGATAATATTCTCTTTGTCGCTCTGATACACACCAGTTCTGAATATCTCAAGAAGCCTAAGCCTAGCGTGCAGCCTCCGAGTCACTAGGGGCTCCCACCTTAATCCCTCTAACATTTGTGTAACACTATATGTTCGTTCGTAGCAGTTTTTAACGAATCGCGCTGCTTTTCTTTGTATTTTGTTAATTTTTTTGGTTAAATCCATTTGACCAGGGTTCCAAATGCTCGCGGCGTATTCGAGGTGTGGCCTAACTAGAGCGAATATAGAATATCTCTTTTACTTTGTCATCCGAGGACCTTCCTATTATACGCTTAAAAAAACCTAGTTTCTTTAATACTGTGCCGCATATGTTTTGTATATGTGTTCCCCACGATATATCTGAAGTAATCCCTTCTATCTAACCAGACTTACACCGGTTAACATTTGGTCATGGAATCTCCAGTTAGTGCCAACTGCGGCTGAAATTCTAACCACGGTTGGCTAACCCTAGTTAGCCGGCACCGTGGGTCATAAATCGTAATCATAAATCGCGGGAACGCTGGTTTTCCATATTGACTGCCTAATTACTAACAAGGCACATAACTCCAAAAAAATACGATTTTTGGTCTTTATAATAGTGGTCATACGTAGCAGTGATATGTATGTAAATAAAATTTTTCAGGATCGCAAACAAGCGTACGGATTAGAAGACTCTTCCTATGCGGCGTGAACAAATGAGTCAAATTAAAGACTTAAGCGTGTAATATTTAGTTAAGTACTGGGAGTGTCAGTCGTATGAAACAATATTTGCGCGAGATAGTGTGAAAATATTTACTTAATGCCTCTTATAGCTGCTGAAATAAAAAAATTAAATCCGAACGTGTCATCTATATCATGACTGAGGAGAAAATCTCGCTCAAATCACCCCCTTTCGAATCCCAACCCTGAGACATTATAATCCCAAATATCACGCACGAGTTGAGTGTTCTTGGACCTGCGACGTTCCACGGCATCTGCTTATTCAAAGGGTTTTCAATGTCTTTTTCCGAACAAGCCCTGTTCATGTAATAAATTCTCAGGCTTCACTTGGTGGAACAACGTTGCGATGATTTGTAAATTAATTCACTTTGTAATATTCCGCTGTGGTTTTTCTTATTCTGACCTAGGTTTCGACCCAAGTTAAGTCATTATCAAGGTCAAGGTAAAGTCATGCGTTTATTTAAGTTAAGTCATTATCAACCTTGATAATGACTTAACTTGAGTCGAAACTTAGGTCGGAATATTAAAAACCATTGTAGAATATTACAAAGTGAATTCATTCCGAGCCCTGTTCAGTAAACTTTCCCGGAGTCGGCGCCCCGCTTTGAGGAGGTAAGCGTCTCCGAGGCCATCCTTCCTTGCAACGTGCGACGAGGGCACCGCGCCTTCGCTCGCGTGTCCCCGGTTGGTGTGCCGAGGGCACTCCTCACAGAGGCTGCGATGACGCTCATCTCTAAGAGGGATTTTGATATCTGAAAACTTGTGGAAATGGGGGGAGGGGGGGAGAACACACGGGGCCGAGTAGTATGCCGTTTGTGTGAAGAGAGAAACTAGAAACTGGAAGGATAAAAGTCTTAAGCCTGAATCACACGATACTTCACCTTGCACAAGTCCGAGGATGCTAGCATACAAGGACTTGTGCAAGGTCAAGTATCGTGTGATACAGACCAGTGTGATACAGACCAAGCATACTGTAAATCATACCTGCATGATCACTAGCATACTAGCTGGTATCCTTGATTTCGTAATTGGTACTAGTTTGATACTTGCTCCTAGTAGGACCTAGTAGCCGCCGACCAATCACCTTTGCAATACAGTGGTCAATTTTTGATGTCAGCGCCTCAATAGTCCCTCGTGACAATTACAATTTCCCGCGATCAAATAAACAACTCAAACCTCACAACAAGACACAATGGCTTGGGTACCTCAGGAAATTGAGGTTGAGGAGCTGCAGCGGCTAAAAGCCGTCGTCTTCGTTCGAAATCATCTATTTCGCTCGTCCAACTCCTCCCGCGACTGTACTAGATCAAAGACTATACTAAACAGACCTTGTGGAAGTTCAAGTATCGCGTGATAGCTCCTAGGAAGATTTCAAGCAAGCTAGGTTTCGTACTAGAAATCCAGTACTCACTAGCATCCTCGGACTTGAACAGGGTCAAGTATCGTGTGATTCAGGCTTCAGACTAAAGATGGCAATGGAAGGCTACAATTCGTAGGAGTTTCTAATGCGTGTGTGTATCGATAATGAAGACATCTGCTTATTACTCGTCTTCATATTTTGTAGCCGTGGGAAGTCATGTATCGGAACGCTTTTGCCCACTTAATCGCGCTTCCCGCGAACGAGGGCACTTCCCTCCACCGGTGGAGGGAAGTGCCCTCTGTGGTCCACGGGATGAGAGGGGTGGGAAAGATGCAATCCATTCTGTTTTCCAGCTAAAGAAACTCCATTGAAAGTTTTCACCCGATAGAGACTCTATTTCCTCGTGTCGGCTCTTTTTTCATTATCGTTGAAAACAAATGCCTAAAACCACGATGAAGACAAATATATGGTACATTTATACAAATTTTGTGGAAGTATTTTTCATAGTTATCGACAAGCGCGGCTGAATCCGGGAAACGAAACACTTTTTTGTTTGTCCGCAAGAGCATTTTCAGCAGGAGTTCTATTATTTTTTTGATGATTATAATTTTCCATGAGATTTTATTTGGCACCACGACATCCCTCGTCACGCGGCTATTCACCGTGATACACAAAAGATATCGTACTGTCTACCTTTTATTACAAAATCGTACGACACGTGTTTCGACTGTCTTGCAGTCATCATCAGGTAAGACTAATCTTTCACACAACCAGATATGTGCTTATATATTGAGAGATACATTGGCCAAAACTGCAAGGCAGTCGAAACACGTGTCGTACGATTTAGTAATGAAAGGTAGACAGTGCGATATCTTTTGCGTATCATTGAAAATACTGTCCTACAACATCTCGCCTGAGAAAGTGGCTATTCACCGGTTGACGCCAACGAATCGACGCGAGTCTGCAATGCGAGTGAGAATGGCAAAGATCGATCATCGAGAGAGGTGGTCGAGGTGGCGATTATTCACGGAGTCGTGTGAAGCAGCGCAAGATCGAAATAGCGATAGCGAACAGGAGAGAGGGAGAGGGAGGGTGTGTCAAGGGCCCCATCAATGGCAGAGCGCAGCAGCGCAAAATGAGAGTCGTCGGGAGAGGCGTGTGAACTGTTGCGGAGGGAGAGTCAATCGTTGGGGCGCGGAGGGGGGGGGGAGTTGAGTGGATGGGGGATGGGGGAGCGGCCGAATGAATCCCCCCCTTCGGCTCCCTCTCTTCTGTTCTTTCCCCTCGTCGCCGTGGTGAAGGGTGCGTTAAATGTGTTGACTCTCGTGGAGGACTGCCCTCCCAAAGTGTTGCTGCGTGTCGTCGACGAAGGGTCCGCCGTGGAGGGCCATCGGGCGCTCTGCTTCGGATTGCCACCTGTGAGCGAGGCGCGGCTGCGAAAGAGGCCAGCGGCGCGGAAGTCGAGGGCCATGGGAAAAATATATATCCATCCCTGCATTTCGGAACAGTTTGCACTCTTAATCTGGAGGGAAATGCCTTGCGTGGTCCACGGGGTGAGAGAGAGAGAGGGGTGGGAAATAGAAAGATTCTGTTATCCAACTAAAGAGGGACACTCTCGAAAGTTTTCACCCGATGGCCGCCCTATTTCCACCTCTCGGCTCCTTTTTTTTCGAGTCAGCCATCCTCCAATCTTTCATGTCTCGTTGGTTTCCTTGTTTTCTGTTCTCTCCTGACTTCCTCCAGTGTCCATCCGGAATGGATTCTTCGCCCATCCGTCGCCATAAAAGTGGGAAACATTCTTTTTCCTCTCCGTCGAAGATTTAAGTACGAAAGTTATAAAGCCGTGAATCGGGAGTTAGAGTTAAATTTTCCCATGATTTTCAAAGTATAACTTTCCCTTGGACTTCACTCTGAGGCGTATAATACTCTTCGTGAGAGCGCAAAATTTCTGTCTGGACGTAATTCAAGTGATTAGACATACATGAGAGAAGCTGGTGTTCTTAAACATTTTGTTGGCTGCCCGTTCATATTATGAGCGTTGACTGCTATGAAGACGAAGACATGTTGCAGCATCGATGTGGATGCGGGAGGCTGATCTATTGCCATACTACTCATGGTGTGAAAGGGTGATTTCTTTTCAGACATCACGAGGAAATTCTCGCTGAATTCTCGAGAGGATGAAGTAAATCGGCTGTCGATGTAATGGAATCATTCTTTCCGATGTTTGAGGAATTTTCAATACTTTCTTTGTACTGTAAAAAATCCTAAAGCTAAAATTTAATGCGGATGAGTAAAAAATGCTTGTATGTAGTGTATCTGGAATCTCATTGGTGTAGCTTGTATCACATTCTGACGGCCACAACAGCTATTTTTAAATATAGGTGACATTGCCTAATTGATGCTTTTCCCATTCCCCTCCCTCCAAATCTTAAGACCTCTTCTGTTTTCCTGTCGATAAATGATCCCCTGTCTGACCAGAGATTAATAATGTTGGTATATTCTTAGTGTAATGCAAACAACAATCGCACTTTTCATCAAGTTTCGACAACACAACAACAACAAACAAAAACAAGCGACGCGTTTCAACTACTCTACTGACTCTGTGAGTTGAAACGCATCGCATTGACATTAAACTTTTGGAAATGTGTAATTGTTGCTTTCGTTGTGACGAACTTCCCCCACGTTGCGCCTAATTATGTTAAACTTATTCTGAGTGAATGCATGAATAGTTTTTTTTGGAATATTTTTGTTCAGGAATAGAAAAATCAAATATCTTTTCTTATGAGTTATCTCGAGATTGGTTCACATAAACGATGAGATATTATCTTTTCCATTCCTGGTTATTGATATAATGTCAATTGATTGAACTCTGATCAGACGGGGGAATACATATTGTTAATAACTGAAAATTCAAGATTATTGCATTTCGAATTCCTCGTCTTTGCTAAAATTTAAAACAAACGTAATACTGCTGAGAATATCTATTGAAAAGTCAAACAGATTTTTCCTTTCGATCTCTGAATTATTACACCAATCTACTTCCTAATAGTTTTCTTTGCTGGATGAAGACATTCCATCCATCGTTGGCGAAATGTTTAAAAATAATTGTGAGTAAACATTTTTCTAGACCGGTAGTTAGATTCGCATCTTTCACGATGGCGCCCCGCAGAATAAAACGAATTTTCTCATCAAATTGTGTCACTTGGTCTCTAAACTTGGTGAGTTCAGGCGTGACTTCGTGGAATTTAATCATGATGCAAAGAACACTGTATTTTTCCACAATTTGGTTTTATTATTATTTACAACTAATTTCCAAATGTAACGACGAAACTAGTTGTACCTTTGAAAATAAATTGTGGAAAACACAAAGTGTTCTTTGCATCGCCACTTGGTCTCTTCATCCATTTTGAGAGGATATTTATGCACAGAAATAACGTACACCTAATCGGACATTCTAGTGTCCAACCCGCGTTTTAAATCTGACTTGCACGACACATTAGCCACTCCACATGCATACGAAGGCCTTCACCGTACATTTTCCCTCTTTGATAGCACCTCAGCTCAAAAACGTTGTCACACTATCCTGCGGTGACCCACTGGTCATCACCGGTGTCCCAGTGAAAAAGATTCCCACTGTTCGTGTTTCTGGGATTTAAAACAAACCAAGCCCTGCCTAGTGTTTTTAGTCACGCGATTGATCTCACCATGGCTACAATGTTGCGATTGTTTCCCGCGCTCTGTTGGCGCGTTGCTGAAACGTCATCGCATCTCCTTGTTGATTTAAAGCGTCCGCATGAACCGTCTCGTCAGGAAGGCCAAGCCACCCCTCGCCGTTCGGGTTCGTTGGCCAGCATTGGAGGGGGGCGAGGCGAAGACCGTTCGTCCGCGGCTGTCGACCAAGAGGTGCGGCCGTCCCCGGCACCCAGGCCACTGATTCCGCTCATTGCACACGGCAGATTTCTGACAGTAGAGAGCTCAACTCGTACGATGGGCGAAAAATATCATCGAAGGACGCTTATAGCGGAGGTATGAACGTCTCCTGAGATAACTTCTCAATTCGTGAGGATTACTCATACAGAACATATGTGGCGCAGCATTAAAGAAACTAGGTTTTGTGAAACGTATCATAGAAAGATCCTAGGATGAAAAAGTAAAAGAGAGATGCTAATTCGCCCTGGTTAGGCCACACCTAAGAAGAGAAAAACACCCAATAAGAGAAAGACACTGCCCAACAGATAGGTACAAAAACTCGTTCTTACCGCGAATAATAAACGACCACAATAAAATTTGAGCTCCACTGAATACACTCCTATAATTCATGTCACCATTTCACCTCCGAAAAACTTACATCTTTACACAGCTGGTGACCTAACACCCCCTGCCACACGCCCATGCGGCGGCTCGCGGGATGTTGTGTAGATGTAGAATTTGGCCGACGTCTCAAGTTATTCCCATTCATCCGCGCACGTCGTTCCTCGAAGCGTTATCCGTGACATTCTCATGGATGTGAGAGTTTCCATTAACGGTGAGACTGCGATGCAGCGATGGATATTGTTTGAAAGGACGGACTCGATCTTTGAGGCGAATTCCAGTCCCACGAAGGGCACACTGGGATCGCAAGATACATCTATGGTTTGAGATTATTGGAGCGATTTCTGTTTACGTACAGATTTTCGGAAAAATTTGTATACATGTTCTCATAGGAGATACTTACCGACAGAAGTGAACTAAATGCATTATATGTACCGATTTATTTTTTTCAATCAAATGCTATTTTAACACCTAACCTTGTGGTACACGTAATATTTCATATAAATTCGATGACATACGTACAGATCTTCTCTTAAACACGAATTAATAAGTTTCTTATTATAATAACCGTTGCTAACAAATAGTGTCAAGGTGTCACGCCGAGATATATATTCGAAAACAACACATTTCAATGTAATCTCCTCTAAATTTCATATATTGCGCCGAAAGCTCGTGTCCTGACATGCTTTAGTAAATTTAAAAAAAAATAAAAATAAATTCATATTTTTATTTTTTTTTATCGTTTCCATCACTGCCTAAATGGCGAATCCCAACGCGTTTACGGATCTACTTAAGATGATATTGGACTGCCAATGTTATCTCAACTAACTGAATAAAATTATATAATTTGTTCACTCGATGATCCATCGATTGATCGATCGATTGCCGCTGCCTTCAAAAGGAACAACCTTAAATTTGCTGTTCGATTCGACCTCAGCGTGTACAGTCTCGATGGAAAAGAGTGGTGTGTGGATGGGCGAAAATGTTTCCTGAGGAATACGAGGACGGCGACAGAAGCGATTCGAGAGGGTTTAGGCGAGTTCACAGAAAAGTGTACTCCGTGGTGAACTCCACGGGCGGTGTCGCCGCGGAAGAGGTGGCGAGACATGATGCTCGTATGTACTTTCGATGGCGATGAGGAGAGAATAAAATCTGGGATGTGAGTCGAGACCGCGCTAAGGTAGTCTGAGCAAAGTATCATTTTACTTAGAAATCAAAGAATTTGGTCCGAATTTAGGGGAGAGGGGTAATTGGAAGGCAACTACCTTCCAATTACCTCTCTCTCCTAAAAAGTGTGGACAATATGGTGGCTGTATAGAGATTATTTGTACCTGAAGATGGCTTAACAGCCGAAACCGGTCGTCTGTCAATAAGAAGTCTGTGGAAGTCACAAAGTGTGTCAGTTGTTATTAATCATGGCAGCCTTCCACAAAATAAGAGCTTCTTCTTTCGATTTGATGCAATATTTAATTGATGTATCCTGCAGCTGGTGAAATTAAAATCGAATATGTTCTCTATTATGACTAGGGAACTATCTCGCTCGGACTACCTTAATGTATTTACTGTGACTGTTGAAGGTGCCTAAACCTCTCCGGAGAGGAATCACTACGAGGTCCCTTGTGTTTCGATGGGAGACGGCCTCTTCCCACTGGTGGCGTGATGTGAGAGGCGGGTTAAGGTCGGTCGAGGCCGCGGGTGCAGGAGAAAATATTGGGCCGCGTTATGTCCGTGTTCACCATATTTTTGTTGCAGAGCCTTTGGAATGACAAAACAGCAAAGACAATTTTCTCGCTCCGACTTAGCGGAGGCCTATGCTGTGTAGTAGATATGTTTAGAGTGGTCCATATGCGAACAGTACGTTCCTGGTGATGAAATGATGAAAATAAGCAAGTACTAACATTCGGTCAGGTTTTACCGCCAATTGTAGACCGATGAGTAATGGGAATATCGCATATGAAACCAAACTTGAGGTCATCGGAAAAAAGTGTGTAGTTGAGGTTTGCTGGATTCCTAACAAGTCAGGTTATATAACAATCTCTCGAGAGGTGCGATAGGTGTTCTTGTTGCATTCTTCCTCATCGCAGCACTGCGGCACTCTATTTGGAATGGCCATTTCCACTGGACCACTCTTCTCTTTCCTTCCACCGAGACAGCCGACTGATTCGCCGGAGCAAACCTCCCCGATCTGCACTCTCGCCTCCATGTGCTGGCAAGGGTGCCTTTCAATCCCGGGATTAGAAACCCTGACTCACGTGGTGGAGGTGGTGTAATATACGCTACATATCCCTGAGTTAACTGTGGCTCCATCTGGCAGTTTCATTACATTAATGACAATGTGTTGCTTTGAACGAAATGTGCAATTCTTCGCAGTGGCTGGAGAGATTTATCCGATGACTGTGTCTGACGAAGAGTTAGGGAGAGAATGATGAGATACTGCCTCTTGAAATCAATTATAGCGTGACAGATGGAAGGAGAGATGTGCCTAGGAAGATGAAGGAAGCAAGCAAATTGTGCGGTGGGTTTGAATCAAATTTTTTTGGAATTTAACTGTATTTGGAGCGAATGAAGGAGCGACTTGAAATCAATCTTCGAATTGATCTCCATCTTCAAAGTAGAAAAAAAAAACACTTTGTTCATATCCCACCATGGTTTTGGCACTTTATGATGATGGGATAACGTGCCCAAACCATGGTCGGATGTAGATAGTCGTGAATCGAACAAATGTTATTTTTCTCTCTTTTGAAGACGGCGTTAAAGAATGTCCACCGAGTTAGTCATTGCTAGCTCTGTCTCACGTCTTCGAGCGACGCGACGGTCCTTTGAGGGGAGGATGACTCGTGAGCGAGCCGTGGGCAACTCGGGACATGGAGGAGAAGGATGCTTTGAGCACCGGAGTGAGTGGACGGCATACTCACAGGATGACCATGTCCTCGCCGCCTCTCTTCTGGCGGCGTCTGTCTGTCCGTGCGTCCTCCGCCTCCCGGCACTCCCGCCGAGTGGTGTCGTCGTATCCGCGCCTGAATAACACACGGCACGCGTGTCTTGCTTCCCTTTGGGTCGGTCGCCCGTGGCAGACTGGTGGCGAGGCACCGCCTGTGACCTGCGTGTGTCTTTCAGGGGATGTGGGGGGGGCGGAGGGGAGGGCCTGCGACCCCCTCCACACCCAGAGCAGGGGGGGTGCGCTATGCGCGAAGGGGTGTTTTTGCGGCGAAGGGATGTTGGGGGGGGGGAGGGAGAGTATGATGCCTCCTCCTCCTTCCGTGTTCTCACAAAACCCCTTTTTCTCTCTCCCCGTCCCTCCCTCTCCCCCTCCCCCTCTCTCCCTCTGCACGGGGGGGGGGGAGAGGTTAGAGGAGATATATCCTCGAAGCCCCGCCCACTTCTCTCTCTTCCTCCGGTGGACACGCCCCCCTCTCCCGGATTTCCGCTCTCCCATTGGTCGGCCGGGCGAGGTGATGGGCGCGCGGGTCTCCTGTCTCTCTCTCGGGAAGGGATGGAAGGGGGGGGAGGCGCTCGATTGGCGCCTGCGCAGTCCTTTCTTCCCGGGGCGCCGGCGCCGCCCATCCCCTCTTCTCTTTCATAAAAGGGTTTTCACTCCTCGTCCATTCTCTCGCTCCATCTCCTCCCATCGACTCTCCACAGATCATCTCCCCCTTCCACCACTCGTTCCATTTCACCATTCCGTATTCCTGGCAACCTGCAACGGGAACGTTTACCGGTATGAATTGTTCCATTACGATAGTTGAAGGTCGAGAACGAAACATGCGTGAATCCATTCCGTCCTCACCGCTCTTCTCTATGCGTTCCGCAATACTTTCGCAATGCAGTTACATCTCGGATTTGATTGACTTCGATTATCGTCAGTTTCCATTTCTGTCGATTTCTTCCTCGGAAAATTTGTCTCGGTTTTCGTCGGTTGTGGCCACAGATTGCGTCGGCGAGCCCACGTGAACTCGCTGCTAAATTTGCGAAAACGAAGTGCGAACCACGTGTTCTTCTGCTCATCGTGGCGTTGTTTCCCGTTACGTGACCCCGATAAAAACCAGACCTCTCTGGCCGGCTTTCTTGTTCGACATAGGTCCACTGACTCAGGTGGTCCAAATGCCAAAAGACCAACTAGGGAAGCGACCCCGGAATAGTGCCTTCGTATATATCCTTAAGGTCCACCCGGATGGGGATTCCCGCGTCATAAACATTAATATCTGTTCCTCTCTCTTTCCCTCCTCGCAGTCTTCCATAATTTAGTCCTTTAAATTCATTTTACATTTATATCTAATTGTTTTTGGTATTTAATGCTATATTTATTCTCGACAAAATGTGCTATTGGTAAGTTTTTTTGCAGTGTCTAGAGCGCATTAATTGGATTTACATCGATTCATATAGAAATAATTGCCTCGGACTCCGTCATTTTCGCATTTCGCGGATATTTTTTCGAGGGATTACCGTGTGTGGAAGAGATTACTGTATAATGAAGGGACAACTTCGTACCTCCATTCATTCTCTCTCTCTCTCTCTCTCATTCCAATCCGTGTAGAATATTTGCCTCACTCGAAACTTCAATCTATCCCACACATCTCGAAATTCCGGATAACACATTTATCCATAAATACATTAAACAGCTACGGTGACATTACGCATCCTTGATTTACGCCCTGCTTTATTACAAACCAATCACTCGGAACCCCGTTAACTCTCACACTTGCCTTACTATTATCATACATCGCCATCATAACATTCAATAACTGCACATTCACTCCATAGTCCTTCAAAACCTTTCATAATTTCTTTCTGTTAACCCTGTCATATGCCTTCTCTAAATCGACAAACGCACAATACACTTTCTTTCGGACACCCATACATTTTTCTATCACCTGCTGAAAAAATTGGAAAGTAAAAAGAATTTATTTCTGGAATGCCCATTTTTTGCGTCGAAAGACATGCGAAGTAAAATAAAATAAGTCAGTAATTGATCGGGAATTGGTTGTAAGCGGTCGAGAGGCTTAACAAACAAAATCGCGAAAGAAGGAGAAGCTGAAGAACGGTATTGCGAAATCGGAACAGTTCTTTTCGACGGACGAAAGAGAACAGAAATCCACGTACAAATTTCCTGTTTGTACGCCACTAGTAAAAACAAAGATTCATAAAATTGCACTCTAAAAATAGACCTTTCAAAGGTTTAACATTCACGTGGAATGCTGGAATTAGTTTATTCATGAAATCTGGAGTAAGTAGTCTTAATGCCACCTTGGCTCAAATCTGCCCGTTTATATAAATTTGCATCAATCTCACCCAAAATGTTGATTTTTTTGCCTTGAGAATAATTTTACCTTAAAACACAAAGGTGTTTTCTCGGAAAAATTAAAAGTACTTGCGGAATTGAAAGTCGAGCTTTACCTCGTAGAAATTAGCGTTCAGCGTTCGCTAGCGTGTCCTCCATGACATAGGGGAGAGACGGGTAAAGTGGCCACCTTTTTGTTTGGTGTTTTTTTTTGGCATTTGTTTTTAGTAAATTTAATCGAAACAAATATTGATGTGTACTATATCAAATAAAGTTTCAGGTAAACATGCGTTTTTCATGATATTGTATACGTTAAAGTGCAAAAAAAAATTATTAACAAAAAACTCTAAATGGCCACTTTACCCTCCTATGTCGGGCAAAGTGGCCAGGCCCTGGCCACTTTGCCCGACCTGACAAATTACGTCAAACAACAGCTATTTAATTTTCAGGTATTTATTTTTCACAATACAGTAAAGATAAATTTACTTCTAACTTGTATAATCGTCTCAAAAACTAAAACAATTAAGGAAATATGTCCAGTAGAAAAACTGTTATACTCTTTTTACATGTAGAATAACAAAGTTAAAAAGGAATCCTCATGACTACTGGAGCATTAAGAGATTTTTTAGTGGCTTACAAATTATTTACAAAATTCACATTCAAACTCGTCATCGTCCTCCTCAACCCCTGCACACTCTTGGTGAGCCCATTCTTTGCACACAGAACATCGGATCCAACCTTCATTGTCTTTTGATTTAGAAAAAAGTTCATTGCAATAGAAACACGTACAATCTTGTTCTTGCTCCTTAAGCTCTTCTTCTTCTTCATCGTCAAAATTGAGTCGTCTCTTTAGCTGGACAGTTTTTTTAGGCTTTTGATTACGTTTTTTTGTTTGGTTATTTTTTTTGTCTTCAGTTCTTTTTCTCTTCTTTTCTTCTTCTTCCTGTCTCTTTTGTATCTCTTCCATCAGTTCATTTTTGTACGGGCTAGCTGTAATGATGGCTGTCTTTCCTTTTTTCCTGTTTTGTTTCCTTTGCTTTGTCAAGGTTTGTTTTGGCAACGGAATTATATCTCTTGGACTGATTGCAAAAGAGGACTTATTTAGGCCACTAGGTCCAGCAACTGCCAAATCTTCATTGTTAGGTAAGTTAACTTTAACCATTTCACCGACATCTTCACCGCCGTTTCTTGGATTGATCATTAGGCCTACATCTTGACCTTTTTCGGATTCATCTGTTGTTCTCTTCTTCTGTGGTGCGGGGTCAGGTTCACCTCCACCTGATTGTAGGCTAGCACCTATGTTGCAGTCGGTCATTGGAATGTCAGACACTTCAGCGGGGAGGAAGTCAGCATCACAAAACACATCAGGGTCATAAGGAAAAATCCCACATTTTCGAAAACCGTTAATAGCTGTTGCAGGCACAGCTGCACGCAAAAAAGCCTCACCAAGAAGTCTACTAATCTGGAACTGAGTGATGGCTCTCCCAGGGTTATTCCTGAGGAACTTCTCACATTCTTGAATGTAGTAGGTCTTAAAAGGTGCCATAAAAGACACGTCTAGGGGCTGTAACTTATGGCTGCAGTGTGGAGGTAAGCATACCACAGTTGTGTTATTTTCTCTGGCCTTGATTATGAAGTCAATACTTTTTGTGTGAGTTGCATGCCCATCTAAAATAAGAAGCACTGGTGACTCTGGTGAAGGTTTTGCGTGATGTAGGAAGTGGTCGAACCATTTCAAGAAAATATCGGTCTGCATCCAGCCATTAGGAGTGCATGCGAATTCTGAACCAGGGGGTGCTCCGTCTCTTAGCTCTGCCTTCATGTTCTTCCTGGGAAAAACGACAAAGGGAGGAATAAAGGTTCCTCCAGCAGACATACAGACTTCTAATGTAGAGAGAAGGCCTCTTTCGGCAGAAGTGATCGCACCCACCTGTCGCCTTCCTTTCAAGGCAAACACTTTTGAATGTCTATTTTGTACAGTTAAAAGCCCGGTTTCATCACAATTAAAAACACGATGAGCTTCAAACTTATGTTTATCTTGGACTGTTTTTAATATTTCAAAAAATTTAGATACATTGGTCTTGTTGAACCCTTGAGCTCTTGCTAGTGAAGTGGCTTCTGGGGTCCGCAAACTTATGTTTGGGTGCCTTTTTTTAAATCCTGCCACCCAATCCTTCCCCGCCATCTTTTTTTCGTTGTTGAAAGTGTGATGGATGTTGTTTTTTTCTGCGAGGCTGTATGCCGCACGGCGTAAGTCATTTTGCGAGACTCCATAAAATCTTCTCTCCATGTCTATAATAAATTCTACTAGTTACTTCTCTTGTTCATCGTTAAATACTTTTCTGTACTTTCCTAGTATTTTTTTCTCACCAGTGGCATCTTGATTCTTCTCAAGTACTCTTCTTTTAAGGGTATTTCTAGGAACGTTAAACTGCTTTGCTGCAGTTGCAAACGGCATTTTATCTCTTTTAACTGCTAATATTGCCTGTCGCATTGATTCTGAATCCCATGATTGTTGGGTAGACTTTCTCTTGTATGTGTATGGCATCTTGGAAATACCTGTAACAATATCAATCCTAATAGTTATGTGATAAGATAATATTTTTTATGTTAATAAGTTGGGATGAGTGTTTGCGTCCCTTTCCCCAGGAGCGTGATGAAATACGTATAGGATGAGATATTAATTCATTTAAGCTACTTCGGCAATATTGAATGCATAAAATGTATATTATTGCGAGTGCCGGGCAAAGTGGCCACCGTGGCCACTTTGCCCGTCGTGTACAGTGGCCACTTTGCCCGAAATGACGCCATTACTTAAAATAATTTCTACAGACTAACCTAAATTGACACAGCACTTTTAAACCAACTACTATTAAACGCTGAAATCAAGCGAGTCCAGTAGTACTATTGCCACTAGTTAATGCTTTTTCTAGCATTTAGTAATAAAACAAATAGTCAACACTTACCAAAACTCAGAGATGAAGGAAATTAAAACTATTTCACCGTGGTCAAACTGCGAAACGCACGACATCCAAACTCACACACGGCAATGAGGCAATGGCTGTCGACAAGTTAACTTCGTTCCCGCATGAGTGCAGCACTTACCGGCGCCATGACACCAAATGGCCACTTTACCCGCCCTGGCCACTTTGCCCGTGCCTCCCCTACGCGAGGTCATACTTGCGAGGTCTTCTCGCTTTTGAAAGCCACGAGATCCTGGGTAACTTGTTAGACGCGCGAAATCGAGGGGTCTGGGTTCGGATCCCTGTCAAGGCGAATGATTCTCATCGTGAATTTTACACAATTCAACGTATTAGGTTGAGAATTTCCACTTTTTCTTAAAAAAATGTGTAAAAAAAATCCTGTGGCAATTTCCCGTTACAATTCAGTGAGAACCAGATGTAGGCGGAGATATTTGTGATCGATCCTGGTGACTGACTCGTACAAGAGGGTGACTGCAATTGGAGAATATGGAGAGGTGTCCGCTGAGAGGAAGCCTGTTGAAAGTTACTTCCTTTCTATTCCGGCGTTCCCCAGACCACATGCAAGAGATCACGGATAGAATGGGTAGATAAGAGTTAACAAACCCTTCATTAATTATAATTAATAAATATTTGTCACTAAAAGTATACATTTTTACTGTATACATTTACCTGTATACCTGTTGCCATTTTCGTATGCATCTTTTTTTTTACTAGTGACGTACAAACAGGAAATGCGTGCGTGAATTTATGTTCTATTTCGTCCGTTGAAAAGAACTGTTCCGTTTTCGTAATGTTGTTCATCAGCTTCTTCCTCATTCGGGATTTTGCTTGTTAAGCCTCTCGATCACTGTAAATCATTTCGCGGCCAATCACGGACTGATTGTATTTTACTTTGCATTTCTTTCGGCGTTAAAGAATGGGTATTCCAGAAATAAATTCTTTCTATTTTCTTATTTTTTTTGTGACAGATTCTAGTTAGTATACATACTACCTAACTGGAGCCTAATTTGTGAAATTATTCTGAGGTTCTGCCAGAATTATGCATTTTAATTTTCTTGGGCATTCTCTTTCCTCGTCACTCGCTGCACCAATATTTCCGCGTAAATAGCTTTTCGCCAATGATAAAAAACAATTGTCGTTTTGGACTCCAAAAGTAATACGTCTTTGTGTTTTAGATTGTGATATTTCAACTGCTGCAAGGATGCTTGTATGACTGAGACTGGCGTGTTCCGACTTGCGTCAAAATCACACGGCTCGAGTGTTCTTGAGGTTTATGATATAAGATATACACAATCACAAGCCCAGGCACGCATCCATGCACTCATGCAAAACTTAGAAATCCTACAAAGATAGCTCCCCCTGGTTCCGCCCCTCGCCGAGCTAAATAAGAAGCAGCACTCCCATTTAAGGTAATCCGAGCGAGATAGTTTCCTAATCATTATAGAGACCATATTCGAAATATACGTTTTAAATTCGCCAGTTGTAAGACACATCAATTAAATATTGCATTATTAATGGTGCAACAATATAGTTTTATGACAGAAATTGTAAGTAATTAAATGAAAATATCTAAATAAGTCTTTAACTTGACCCATTTTTATCGCGCGGTACGTTTGAAACTCCTTCAAAACGTAAGGCTTTTTGTTATATCGATGGATTTACTGCGGTGACAATAGTTGAGAAAACATACAAACTACATACTTTTTTACGACATCTAAGTGTTAGAGATTCCTCATTTTGTAAATTCCTCTCTGGAGCGCATACACGTACTATTTCCCACGTGAAAGGGCTGGTATTTTTTTGACAAATATCTCCAAAAGTAATGTGGTAAGGGTTTAATTTTTGATGTCATTAGAAGGGTGAGATATTTTTTTTAATGACACCAAATTCATTGATTTCTAGGTAAAATGATATTTCGCTCAAACCACCTTAAACTCAACTTCAATTTGATCTCATTTCACCTTTATGGTTGATGGTACTTAATGGCTGGTTACATTTCTTGACTCTTTGCCCACGGCGATATCCAAAATCTAACTTTATACTTAAATTTATATCAGTTTTAAAGTTTTCGTGCTTTTTCATTAAGGCTTGAGATATCCTGTTTAAGACAGTATATAATTTCTAAAAGTGCATTTTATATTTTATCAATCGTAATTAGGGCGTGGAGAGATTTTAATTCTCATAAGTGAATGAGTATTTATGTAAATATTAAATGTTTCTACTTCTACTTATTACCCTGCTGGCCACCACATGGGTGTTTGGTATGGGTGTTTTAAATATTGTAACATTTCTAATCCTAATGTTTCCGTTTCTGGGAAAAAACTTTCACACTCTTCCGGATAATAATTGAAGCAAACTATGATACTTATATAGAGTTTCTTTGTTTTCTTTCATGTGGTAATGATATTTTTTTAAATAAGCCTGTCAATAATCATATAGATACGGTGAACGATTCGTTTTTTATCGCTCATTTCGTCGTGTAGTTTGGTTATGGAAACGACGATGAGGCATATTTGCGTCAACAAAATGGACGAGATGTAATATGCAAGCAAATCTGTCATTTTATGGAGCTAATGCGATGCTCAACTGTCGTTTAAAGGCCTCGTTAGCTCTTCACAATACACCGATGAATTCCCACCACACACCGGACTAGCCACACAAGCAAAGAATAAGAGTTCCTTTCGGGTGCTCATCGCACGAGCAGATGTTAACAGCCCCCCCTCCCTCCCCTCAATTGAAGGGGTGGTAGTAGCGCTCCCTATCTCCTGCCCCATCCCCCCTAGTAACGGCCTCATCCCCTTCGCAACCTGCCCCCCACCCGTGGGCAGGCAACACAATGGAGTTGTGGGTTTGCCTTCTCACGCCGTCAGCTATGAAGAGACAAAAGTGATTTCAACGTGATCCTCAGCGCATCAGGATATATACAAATATTAGCACGAGTTGAAGTGAAGAGGCAGACGGGACACAAATGTGATCGGGACATCTCTAAGTCAGCGCGGATTAATGGCACTTCATTATGGAAGATAGGTGCACGTACTTACTCTTCAGTGTTTTCTGTACATTGTGTATTTATGTATCTACGTCTGTGTGGTTTGTGTACTTATACCCGCATTGAAAATAGGGAGATACTCCAAGATGGACAAAAGTTGTAACATTTTTCTTTTGTTTTTTAATTTTTCGCGGGAAGTTTTCTAATTATAATGAGCGATACAAATTATCAGAACTTTAAATATTTCTTGAATTATGCAATGATTATTTGTTTTATAATCCACGCGTATAAGGAGATATTGAGGAAGCATCAAGGAGGATAAACGGCAGAAGAGAGGTATCTCATATTGTTATGATATAGGTGTGCGCTGAAAATCTTAACTCTCCGTACCTCACGCAGGCACTGAAACAATGTCGAATAAGTCTTTGGCGCACAGAGGTCCGTGAATATGGTCGGATGCAGCAGCCGTGAGGAGATGTGTCATATATTCAGCAAAAATGGTCTCTGATGAATTGCCCGATGCCAAGGCATTTGATCGTATTGCCAAGTGGAAGAATTCCTCCGGCATATGCTCTCCACGCCGGCGCAGTAAAATAAAATACACACGCTTGATCTGGCGCTCTTGAAGCCGAAGGGGATGTCAACGGGCCAAAACAAAGTGACGCACTCAAGGAACACGATTGAATCTATATTGCGCGGTAAAGAATGAGACAGTGTTGGCGCTAAAGCAGTTCCAGACGGCAGCAGCAAACAAACTACACAGATACCGTTGTGTTTACCAGCGCCAACTGAAGTGGGGCTTTTTTTATGGTGGCTGGAGCGATTTTCGTTTATGTAAAGATTTGCATCAAGTTTTGCACACATGCACTTATTTAGTTGAATGTTCGGATTCAAGTGAATAAAATGACGTTACTGAATCGGTTTCATATAAATTTAATACTATTGCAACACGAAGCCTTATGAAACTTGACATTTATTCCAAAATAATTCAATTCTGCTTGTTCAGATTTTTCCATAAACGCGAAATATTTTGATTCATGTTTTGATTATGCTTGTTGTCAAATTTCAAGGTATCATTCTGAGTAAAAAACGTGTATTTGCGTACGATTTTCACTAAAATTCCGAATTCTGCGCCGTAAACCCAAGTCATAGCAATGCCATCATGCTTAATTAGGAGGACATTTTTAAAATGTAGTAACTATTGCATCCTTTAAGTCACTGCGTGTACGGTGAGTTCCTTCGTATAAACAGATATACTGATAAAAGAATTAATTTTCGACTTAGTCGGTTTATCATTATGTGCACTCGATGACTTGCAGGATTAGTGCTCCAGATAACAAAAGAGGCGAGGGTAGGCTGTTGAAAACAAAATGACCGACACGCGGCCGATAGGGAGAACAGCTCTGCAAGAGGCGGTGGTTGGGTGGACTGTAGACTACGCCCCCATTCGTGACTTATCCTAAGAAGGCTGACATATGTGTCTTCCGCTGCCCAATTCGAAATGCTCGAAAGAGCTCGTTACTACCGAAAAAACAGTTCATGTTCGTTGGAAGGGGGCAAATGCTTTTTCCTCAATGACATTGACTTGCTGGTTAAGTGAAGTTAAATATCAAATCCTATCCTTTTTTCTCACTTACTCTGTGGGTGGCGGGGGTTGAGCGCCTTTTACCCACCCCCTACCGAATCGTCCATTACACGGCAGTCATCGTTCTCGACCAACACAGGACTTTTTCCTGTGCAACCGCTTCCCTCATCTATAATCATTCGATTGGATATGATTCCTGGCAATAGTCTACATCAGTGGTTCCCAAACTTTTTTCAGCCACGTTGTCCTTTGAAAGCAAAAATTTCTGGTTAATACCCAGTGAATACATTTTTTCTGTTTAATTCAATGTTCTATGAGTCATATTACATCCGGTTTGTAATGTGGAACAAAAAAATGGGGTAAAATGCTCAATAGAAGTAGTGATTTTTTTGTTATACTTGACATATTGTTATTGCTACAGCGGACAGAGCTCTTGGGATTTCCTCGCAGAGACTTTCGATTCTCCGGGTAAGTTTGGGAAACGCTGGTTTAGATTGAAAAGTTGTTTTATTACCTTGCTCAAGGAATATAAGAGTCTCAACTTGTGCATTCGGATTATTTTACGGAAAATAATACACGAAGGAGTTCCTTGAAAGAACCTGTGTTGCGTTCCTATTCATTATTTCTTCATTCTAAGGCAACATTTGCTGAGATCTGTATTTTTCTATTTTTTTAGACTTTAAAATAAATGGCTGTTTATGATAAATTAGTTTCTTTTTTAATTTCATGGCAAAGTTCTGTACGCCAAACGGACAGAATACGTTATGGGACATTATAATGAATGGTTGGAGTATGATTTTAGTGCCCTGTAAGGTACTCGTTTTTTTGCGGAGATATCGAATACCCTTGGTTATTCTGCAAGAGTGTTGTTGTGTATTTTACAAGGCTGGAAAAAATGCCGCCTCACTCTGTCGTATTTTGTTGCCGCTGCCAAAGTGGTCGGTGTTCGCGGACGCAAAAGTGCAACCGGAATATGTAAATGCGTTGGAACGGCCTCCTGAAAGCCGCGGGATCGAGTCTCGCCACTTGCTTGGATGTTCTGTTCTGAAGTGGCCGGAGAGGCAATCGTGGGCCATCGAGTGCACATTTTTGATAGCTTTTCATGCTGATTGAACAATATTCCTGGACCACGCTTCATGTAAATGCATCTTTTGATACTTCCTTCGCCATATGTGCAAACAAGAGATTATCAATGATGGCTTTGACTCACACTCAAACCCGGTCGCCGGTCCGCTGGCTCGCTTTTATGAGAATGAGGAACGCTATGGATTCGCATTTCGCCTCTGTTGGTGCCCGTCCATGAAAATATAGGAATATTCTGCTTCTATTTAATGGCGATCATGAACCGTGGTCTCAATCAACAAATAAATGGATGGAAGCAATCGTGTCCTCGACGTCTGAGTTTAAGGTGGATGGGAGTGAACCGATATTGGCGATTAACTCGTGAGTGGGGGTTAGTAAAGTAACACTGGCCACCAACCCGCGTCTCTCCCCTCCAACCTCACACCCTTCCGACTGCTCTTCCCACGCTTTCAGGCGGCGCTATATGTGTGTATAAATCCTCTTAATTTGCCCATTCACCACCCCACCCCGTAGTATCCTTTTCTACGCCCTCCCTCACCTGCCCTACCCTTCCTCTGTAACTCTCCGATCCTTTAAACCGCCCTCCCCCCCTGCCACCCGACCGAAATCCACCCCTTGTGTACTCATCACTTTGGCATTATCCTACGCCCTAAAACTCACCTCCTTCCCAATTGAGGACAAACCAGTGTCAAATACAAAATTTGCTAAAGCTCTTCCCAAGCTTCTCATGGGTTTAGGTGTGTGTCTAAGGGTGCTTTCCATTCGTATTTCAGTGGTCAGCTCACTTTTCAACGTGACGGCACGCTTGCTTTCCATCAGTTTCGGACCCAGCGCTCTTCCAAACAGGTCACGGGGGGTGTCAATGTGCACTCGGCCGATACAGAAATTAGATCATCGCATCCGCTACTGCTGTTGTTGTCTGAATTTACGGTTGTTTTGAGTCCAACGCGAGTTACTAATGTAAAATTTTTAATTGCTCTGGTAAAAACCAAACGTTTCCAAATACATATTTTGAACAATTTCGTAAATATAGAACAAACGGCAGTGGCCATAATATACCAAATGAGTGCGATCTCGTGGCAAGTTGTCGAACTTAATGCCCTTGCGAGTGATTCCAGTCTTCATCGTTAGTGCGCGCCAAAGAGCGCTGATGCGTTCTTGTCTTCACCTAGTCTTGTGTTTGCTTCTTCGAACAGCTCGAAGGGAAAGTTCCCGCGTACACGGATTACTCAGCTGTGATGAAATATTTGAAGCATGTTTATTATCTTTGAAAATATTAGCAGCATTTGGCCGATCCACGGGTACCATTCTTGCATTATTGTTCTATATACGTTCTGTATTTGCAAACACAAAGTAACATAATATGAAGCTCAGGGCTATGAAGAGCGAATCTTTTTAAATAATGAGTCTCTAAAGGCAATTAACTGGTTGTGATTCCAGTCACCGGACCGATAACACGTACCAGAAGGTGTCGCCAATGCGATATAATCGGTCTTCAGAGAATGAATAATTGAGAGAAAGCGACAAAGATATTGTTTATTCAGCCTGAAGGTGGTGCTCAGAAATTTGGTGGGTTTCGGTTGAGATTTGGAGATGAAAATTTTACGTCCTTAAATATAGCTCCCTTCTGATGAGCACCGTTGTCTGTTGTGGGACGAAAATTCTGTAAGGCTGCCGTGTATTTCCTCAAATCGAAATGTGGGCGGACCTTTCCTTAGCATATCATTGTATTGGATAAATTCGCTCTCTCTCTCCTGATCCCTCTTGTCCTGCGTTCTACGCACGTCCTGCGTCATTTTACCTCATAACTTCCCATAACGAATCAACTTTGATTTTTTGCGGGATGCATTACATCAAACAATATTTAGCCTGTTAATGCACTAGACCTTTTTAACGTATGTTTCAAAATAGTTATTATCATTTTTTAGTTGAGCTGGTGAATATTCTGATAAGGTCCTTGATTTGACATTTTTCAGGATTCAGCAAGTTTGCAACAATGCCGTTTTCAATAATTGTCTGTTTTTCAGAGAAATGTGCAAACTTTAAAATAACATGACCATAAATTCAAGATTAAAAACTGGGTCACATTTATTACTTGGAGGCGGATGTTGGCGACAGAGACTGGCGATAAGATGTAACGAATTGTTGTGCGAAGATTTTTTTACATGAAGGGACTGGCATCTTACATTGCTGAGGCATTGAATTTAGTATCACCGAAGTACAAAACGTCAAAGACAATTGAATTGCGTGACAAGAGACTGGGAAAATCACAAGGGTTGAAAGACGGAATATCAGGTATTTCATGTGTTAGGGAAAGGGTCGAGGTTTGCTCGGGAGTCGGAGAGAGTTGATAGGAGGGGGATATGGAGGGGCGTCGGTAATTGAAGATGAACTATTACAATGGACGTCATCAGAAGTGCCCCATTCATATCTTCCTTCCCATTGCCTTCAGGAAAAGATCGGTGTCACTTATTTACTTTAAATTTTATGAGGTCCTGGTTGAATTTCAACCCTAATGCACTAACATTGTTGACTCCAATCGGTTTTTAGTTTCATCGCGTAAAAACAGTTCGTTGACGACGGACGGACGTTGAAAAGGTATTGACTGTTTAATGGTTACGCACTATATTTGAAATATAATTTTGGCTCTGATGTCATTCACCATTGTCGTTCCTCGGTTTTGTAAACATGAACACGTCCTGAGGTTTAGCAGTTTTCCCGTGTTTTCATTTTATGTCTTAGGACCTACATCAAGCAGATGAATAACATAGATCCGAAATATGTTTCATTTTTAAGGTTAATTAAATTTGGTTTCCAATTATTATGTCGTACCAATCATGCTCAGTGTTCATGAAGTCCAGGCCGATTCCATTTTGACGGCGAAAACAGAAAAGACAAATGGAGATCGAGGACGAAGAGGAAATAAAATTATTTCTGATCGGCGTAAGGAAATGCGGTTTCGATGCCCGAGGAGTCATATGAGAAACGGGTGAATGAATGTTCGCATTGTAATTCGATGTTTAATAGTGTCGGTGTCCTATATTTTTGTGAAGCGCGCCCCCTCAGCAGCATATCTGCAATAGAAAGAAGACTCATTTTGAATTCATAGCCCACAAATAGAATGGTATCCAGCTCAACTTCGTAGAGTTCCATAATGAAACACCAAGTTTGCTACTTAGAACTACGCGAATATTATCCTGATGGCTTAACTAAGTGATGAAAACATGTAGCCTCTTTCCGAGAGTTACAACTCTACAAGTTACAACTCACAAGTCTACGTCACAAGTCGGATTTCTCTAGTCCGTGTATCTCAGATAACGGGAACAGAGACTTTTAAATAGTCCACGAGTGAAAATGACGAACGTGTTCAACTCCATATTTAAATTTTATTTTGATTCATACGATATATTTCGAGTGTGTATTCTGCCATATTCTTATGTGCCACGTTTATAGGTAAATAAAAATGATTGCATGTACGCTGAAACATATTTTAATTTCTTAACTTATCTTAAAAGATCCCAAGTGAAGACGAGTTTTTGGGGAAAGATAGCATCATTTGAAAAAAATCGTTTATTTCGCTGCATTTCTAGAAAGATGAGCATGAAATGATAGTTATTTACAAATCTTGCGTGTCAAGATATTGTGTTTAGTTGGTTTTATCATTGTCGAACCACTATTAACAACGTAATAATTTAAAATTCTATCAAAACTTCATGTTAATGTTTTGTATGTTGACTTCAACATTCGTTATCGAAGAGTGTTTCCAGTTATTAATGATTGAAGTACTTGCTAGAAATGAAATGATGATTACATCGTTTTTAAAGATCAATTAAAGTGTGTGAAACATCTGAATATTTAATTCTTTTCTCTCGCATACTGTGGCGTCGTAACTGATGCCCAATGACCAATAATCTCAGCCTTGAGTTATATGGATAGGAATCCCGAGTCGGCCGCCGAAAGTGCTGTCAGAAACCGCGCAATTTAATAGGTTCACCCAAGTCGTTAATCGCGGCGTTGACTACCTGGGCAATCTGAAAATCTTATGGAATCTCGTACGATGTCAGGCTCCCTCAATAACTCGTCTTCGCTTGGGATTCTTTAAGGTCAGTTAAGAAATTACAATGTGTTTCGGCATATGTTCAATCGTTTGTAATTGCCCAGGAACTTGGCACTGACTCTTGGATCATAAATATGGCAGAATACACTCTCGAATTATATCGTAAGCATCAAAATAAAAGTTAAATATGGACTTGAATACCTCCGCCATTTTCTCTCGTGGACTATTAACAAGTCTCTTTTTCCGTTACCTGAGATACACGGACTTGTGAAATCCGAGTGGTGACCTAGGCTTGTTTCTTGTAACTTATAGACTTGTAACTATGAGAAACTGGCCCCTGGTGGTTGGAATTAAATAAGGAATATGTGAAAGTTTCAATGTTTATGGGCGTTTTCTAAATAACTCTCGTTTCACCTCATACACAAAGTTTAGTCAAATTTAAACTCTCGCTCTCGACATATATCATTTTTATTTTAAGGGTCCCTCCGAAAGTTATGCGGTGATGGACCGATCTCTCGATCGTCTCTTGTCCTTTGGGGCTTCGGTCGTCTCAAGGATTGAGGGATGGCGCACCTCTGGATTCTTTTCACTCAAAATTGAAACACCCTCTCTGGCTAAATGGATTGACTACTTGGTTTATTACGACTACCGTCAAAAAATATTATGCATATTAACCGCTCGGTTTACCGACTAAATGCCATATACTCGTGACAGTGGGAACAATGGCTCATTCATCACTTCATCCAACTTCAGCGAAATCATTATTCCTCATAAATCCGACGAGAAGGAGAATATCTCGTGTTATTGAAATTATTACTTATTGGCTTTGAGTTGCGCGGCATTGAGACGCCGGAATTTCTAATGCTTAATGAGAAACAAGAATTGGTATGGGTAAGGAGGCATTTAGTAAGAAAAAGACTATACAAAATAGTAAAATGGAGCTGGAACTGAAGAAGAGAATCGTCAAGTGTTTTGTTTGGAGTGTGTTTTTGTATGGTGGGGAAACATGGACGATGTCAGAAAAGGATAGAGAGTTTAGAAATGTGGATTTGGAGATTTTTATAAAGAGCTCAAATTCAAGTCGTTTGATAGGGTTAGGAATGAAGAGGCGTTGGAGAGAATAAAAGAAGGAAGAAAGCTCTTAAAGACCATCGAAGATAGGAAGAAGAGGTGGATGGGACATGTACTGAGAAAGTAATGTTTGTTACGAGATGTACTGGAAGGAATGGTGGATGGAAGCCGCAAAAGAGTAAGAAAGAAAAGGAAGATGATTGATGACCTGAAGGATGGAGGGAGTTACAGAGAATTGAAGAGGAGAGCAGAGGACAGAGAGAGAGAGAGATGGAGGCACCAAGGACCACTTGCGAAAGCAGACGACTAATGATGATGAATGAGAAACTGCGGCGAAATCGATTCTGCGAAGCGGCTCGTTTCTCCATCATCCGACCCGCCTCTCTATCCGAGGATGCTTTTGCATTTAGTCGGCCTCTGGGCGTCCGTTTCATCCGGAGATTCCGGTTGCGTCGAGTGTATATTTCGTCAATCCTTCCCACATTGTATCTGCAATCACTTCACCGGCGAAGCGAGACACTCGCCTTCAATTCTTCCGCGATCGACGAGAGCACTTGCTTCTACAGTTTCTGTCGTTTCTCTCCGTCGATCGCTCTCAAATTGATCGGAAAGGAAAGGTATTGTTGCAGTAGTTGGCGGAGAACCCGCCCCCAGAACGGTGCACTCCATCGCGAGAGAGGGAAAAATGAAAGCAAATGTTGAGATTCTCTTTTTTGAAAAGCTCGCAGTGGTTCACTTGAATACAGAGATGTGGGCCACTTAAGAGAAGGAAGGAGACGAACGGGCTTGTTTTGGATCGTTTTTGAGTACTTACGATACCGTGCTTTGGTGGAAAAATGGTGGCGTTGGGAGGAAAGAGGGGGGGGGGTTTGGAGTTGTTTTGTTTTGCCGTCGCTATGGAGAGGGAAGAAAGGGGGGTGAGAAGATTTTGGGACTCAGAGAAGAGCGACAAACGATAGGGGTCGCAAACCGTTATGTTGGAGACCTCCTCCTGCTCAGGCACTGAATGATATAACTAGTATGTATTTCGGAGGATGGTTAATCCACACATCACAGTATTTGGGCGTTGGCTGTGAGCAGACTTGAGATGTAGCGGATGAGTCAGTGTTTGTAGTAATTGATTTACAGATGTGTTTTGTTTTGAGCCGTAGGATGGACGGTTTTTGCAATTTCACGTACAAGGTTGCAGGAGACACCTGATTCTAGCGACACTTGATTTATGCATAGACAATTAGAAATCGACCAAGAGTGAGATAGCCAGAGCGCGGGTGAAGTAGTGTTTAGTTTGATTGCGCTGGAGTATGTGAATCGAGTGTTCGAGCCCCGTCCGATTGCTTTTGACTCTCGAGGTTTATCATTTGGGTTTAGCCCGTGTTTTAGTATTTCAAAGCTTAAGGTTATGCATTGTGAGTAAAATTAGAAGTCCTAATGTGTTCGAATTTAGGCATTAAAACGAGGAAATTCCACTTTTCACGAACTATTTATTTAAAAGAAGTCAATTAGCAGTTAGAATATTTTGCTTTAATTTTCGTTTTGCTTTTAAAAGAATAAATGCAATGTCTTAGAATTTGGATGAGAAATCGATGTTTCTCTTCGAGTTTTGTAGCCGATTCATTTTAGCTCTGTCTGTGTGTTTGTTTAAGTTTATATTCGAAAATGACTAACGATGTTGACGAAATGGTGGCCTGCATTAACTTAAATGAGAAAATATGATTGAAAACGTTGTATTTTTCGAGAAAATTATTGTATTTTACGTTTACTTACTTTAAAAAAATTATTTTCAAAAGAGAAATTTTTAACATGAGCCTAATGGGTAAACAAAGCCGTCAATAAGTCGTACAATTAAAGTAAACGAAAAGAAGATGTAAGAGCAAACATAGAGCGCACAAAATGTTGATTATAGATTTGAAAGTTACTCTGACGTATTTATTGTTAGCTGTGATACTGCTGTTAAAAACATCTCCTTAAACTCCTCCGAAAGAAAGGGGCTTCAATATGCAGCCGAAAGAAGAATTTCGTTTTTATACTATAAGAAGAAGCAGCTGATATTTCTTTCGGTGTAAGTACATCATTATCCACATCCATTCCATCCATTACAGTATTTGTGGGCGTTGGCTGTGCGCAGAATTGAGTTGTAGCGAATGAGTCAATGTTTATGGTAATTTTTTAATAGATGTGTTAGTTTTGAGTCGTAGGATGGACGACTTTTGGAATCCAACATACAAAGTTGCAGGTGACCGAGATCTAGCAACACCTAATTTATGCATAGAGAATTAGAATTCGAGCATTTTTAGGCGTTCAAACGGTGAAAATCGACATTTTACAAACTATATACTTAAGGAGAGGCAATTTGCTGTTTGAATACTTTGTTTTAACTTTCGTTTTGCTTTCAAAAGAGCAAATTTAATGTCTCAGAATTCGAATGAGAAATTTGCGTTTCTCTTCGAGTTTTGTTGCCGATTCATTTTAAATATTTTTGATGCGTATTTTCGAGTGTTTATGACAGTTCTTGCGAGATTGCGAGTGTGGAGTTAATTCGAGGACTGGTCAGGTGTTTTGACGCTTATCCCACATTTTTAGTTGAGAACCTTGAGAAGAGGCGATAGCAAGAATATCGGACGTAAGGATGACGTGAAACTGTATTTAATGAGACATGATCTAGCATTGATTGATGGTGAGAAATGTGCAAGATCAGTAATTTCAAATAAATTAACTAAGATTTTAAAAAATGTTTCGGTTAGTTTGTACCCTAGGTGATATATTCATGCCTTGATGAGTTTAATGAGTTTTTTACTCAAAAATGCTTGCTGAATTATGATGACGGAAGATGTAAATTGGCCAACTGTTTCAATTAGGCAACTTGCTATCAGGTTATTCAAATGCGAAGAAGTAATGAAGAGGGAAAAGAAAGCGAACCTTTATTTGAGAGTAAAATACAAACGCGTGCCTAACTGCCAACGAAAGTAGCAGCTTAAGCTAATGTTCAATATTAGGCTGGTATTCATAGATGGGTTATCAATGATTGGTAAATCTTAGGCTATTCGTTAATCTTTGTTAAAAGAACCGATGTTCATAGACAGTAAACAATCTCCAACTCTTGAATCATCGATTCATGAATCTACGCATTGACTAGTTTCGTATTCTCTGCTCTTTCCTCCGACACTCTCTCTCTCTCTCCCTCTCTCTCTGAATGTGCCTGAGATAGCCTGGAGAAGTTAAAATTCCGTTTTTTTTATGACCTTATGGTAAAGTTTTAAACAGTTGTTTGACAAATTTTGATACTTTTTGACCTCTTAAATAATTTTTTACGTATTAAATAAATATTCCCAAGTATTAGACCTTTCTCAAACTTATATCCTCTTCTACATAGCCCGTCTTGATTGTATCCCTAGAGACTCGGAGGCTGCACGCTAGGCTTAGGTTGCTTGAAAAATTTAGAACTGGTGTGCTTCAGAGTGACACAGAGAATATTATCTTGACTCCTCACTACATCTCTAGGTCTGACGGATGCGGTAAATAAGAGAGACACACTGCCCAACAGATAGGTACAAAAACTCGTTCTTTCCGCGAACAATAAGCGACCACACTAAAAATTGAGCTCCACTAAATACACTCCTATAATTCATGTCACCATTTCATCTCCAAAAAACTGACACCTTTACACGGCCGGTGACCCAACACCCCCTGCCACACGCCCATGCTGCGGCTCGCGGGGTATTATGTAGATGTAGATGTCGAAGAAAGACATAGCTGGACACCCTCAAACAATGAGCGATTGGTTTCCAAAAAGATTCTGGTTTCCTTTCAAACGTCAATGCCTTCCTTAATCTCTAACCGTTGCTTTTAGTCACCTTACCCCCCTGAGCCCAAGAAGAGACGCCGACTTTCCTCTCAATAGTCCACCCTCTCTTCTCCCTCCCCTCTTCCTCCATCCCACCCTTCCACCCAACTCCCCTCACAATTATGCAAATATATCCTGATAACCAATACAACTGTGTACCTGAACATTGCGTAACTGCCAAAACTAGCTGTACAATCTATAATGTATTCGTGGAAGTTTCAAAGTTTGACTTGCTTCAAGGTTTCGGAGACTATTGTCCTTTCTGGTCTGCTTTTCCAATGGTCCGTGCTTCCAATTCATAGAGTGCAGCGCTCCTCACGAATATTGTCATCTTCTCGTTTCGAGTTAGTGGTCCTAACCTCTTTGACAGGTGCACAGCTAAGCAGTTGTCTTTTTCCCATGAACGCCTTTTTAGCTACGGCCTATTCTCTGCTTCATATCCGCTGTATTTCCTCTGTCCCACGAGATGGTAACTGCCGAGATAATTGAATTCGTGGAATCCACTTGGTTTTATTTCTCTCCTCTCAGGATGACTTCCACATTCAGCGTCTCACTGCCGCGTACTATGATTTTTGTCTTCGGCTATTTTATTTTCATGCTGTATTCTTGTAGAACTCGATCTCTCGCGTTTAGTGACCGTTGAAGTTGCAATATATCTGTAATTCGAAAAACAACAAAGAGATAGTCATCACTGGCATCGATATTCATGATTATGTTTAATTATGGGAACTCTGAAAAATAATGAGACTTACGATGGATTCAAAGAAATTTGGTTGAACGGAAATTCAGGTGTCTTATTAGTTCCTTCCTGACAATCTACTTAAGAAGCAGATATTCATGATGAATATCGAGAGTTTCCTCTGAATCTAGCCTCATACTGGTATATTTCATTGGAGGCACATGTTTTTGAATAATGAGTCGCGCTAACGCGAGTGGTTCCAGATGGCTTGTCAGACGGAGCAAGTGCGCAACTTAGAGAGAAGCATCGACAGAATATCTCATTGTGGAATGAAACTCCTTGTATCTTCCACCTAAATATATTGGTACAACGCTGACCAGTTTTCACACGCGCGTGTACTCTTCAAAAGGATCATTCCATTCAAAGGCATTTCTAAGGAATTTTAGGGGGTATAATCCCTTTGAAAATGACACGCAAGTGTTGAATCCGATCAGCGGTGCAGCAATGAATTTGTGTGGAAGATGCAGAGAGCATTTTATTTCATTCTACGATATGAAATCTAAATTTCATAAAATTTACTCGCGCGCTGTTAAATATATTGACAGAATATCGCAACAGCAGTATTCACACGAAGTTTTAAAACGCTTTGTTATTTTCGCGCCAGAAAAAGAGGAGTCGGCCGAATGTTGGCAACGCCCCTACGCTGCTGCGCCTGGAGCGGATTCGATTGATTTTTTTATCATTTTTTTTAATCTCGCGGGGGCCATGCACCTCCCCATCCCCTGCCCTTCCTCCCATCCCCAACCTTCCAACGCCACGCTCGAAAATATTTTATGTCTCTCGATTCCTGTTGATTATGTTTTTATACTATTTTTGATTATTTTTCTGTTTTCATTTACCGTGCAATTAATTCTTGACTAATTTTTCTCACTTGCTGATGGAATTAAGCTAACTTTACTTTTTTATATATTCCAACGTTGTATTGTACTCTTGTAGGACTGTGAGTCCTTTTGTACATTGACTAAATAAATATCTATCTATCTATCTATATACCCATAGTGAGAGTAAGATGAGTGAGTGCAAGCAACCCCGCCCCCTTCCCCAATTCCCCTGGGCATTTAAATCGTTCCCGCTCGCCCTCAACGCCTTCAACGAAGGACGACGTCCTAATTTAAATAACGAGCAAACTGCCGATAAAAAAAACTTTGCTTCCCCTCATCTCCCCCCCACCCCGCTTCAATTGACCACTGTCATTTTTCTCCGATCTCCTCCTCCCCCCTTCCGTTTGAATAAAATTTAATGCTCATCCCTTGTCATCATTTCTGCCGACCCTCGAAGGCGCAGACCCCCTTCGCCCCCGCCTCTCGCTGTCCCCGGGGGCGTGAGTGAAACGGTCTGGGGGTTGTGAAGAGTGGAGGGGGGGGGGGCGGAAACATTAAACTTTCTCTCTCGTTTATTGAGTTCACTTACTCGCAGTCAAGGTTTTTTTTTTCTTTTTCGAATAAAGTTTCAATTGGACCTCTTGACTGCCGTTAATTAGGGAACGCCATTGGTTACAATGATTGACTTTTATTATTTTTAACACTTGGAAAACGTTTCGCACTCCTATATATGAATGCATCACCTGAAGCTGTGGGTGCCACTCTTTCAAAGACGCACAATAGAGCCTTTCTTTACGGATGACGCGAGAGATGGAAGAACCCGAATTTTTTTGTGGAAAGGCGAATTACTCTTGAAATTAGTCTTTTTATCGTAGAAGCGGTAACAGTGCGTGGAGTGGAAGAAAAAAATATTGCTTTGATAGTATTTTTTGCGTTAGATCTCTGCTGTAAAACCTTTAATCCAACATGCCAGAATTTGATATATTTGTCGATATTCGAGGTGATTTGATCCCGGTTCGTGCGATGATGAAATAATTTAATAAGGCCAATTTGTTTTGCTAAATTTTGAAGTTAGTTCTTTATTTAACTCAGGACTATTGCATGTACCGAATATTTGGCCTGCTGTGAGATCGAAACCTCAATATGCATCTGACCAACTTATGTCACCGACATCATCAACAGCAGCCGTCAGTTGGAATATTGATTGCCTGCAGCCCTTTATTCCATCCTATTAACAGCTTACCGTGGAACTGCAGAATGGTTCCTCATTTTGAGACCCACCGTTATGTGCGTCGTGCATTCCATTTTTGGGCCTCGTCGGTACCAACTCTTATCCTTCCGTCCAAGTCTTCACGAGTCTTCTAATGCGTTCTATTGGTTTGAATGCGTCCAATGAGTTAATCTCTTTTTCAATTCATAAACGTTTCACCCTTGTCACTTTTGCGCTAATTCTGCCCACGTCATCCTCGATGGTGATGCATATTCACGTTTAACTTTAAAAGTTTTACTTTTCGCACGGGGGTCTTCCACTTGGGGGGGGGGGGGGGCACAGCACGCTCCGAAACGAACGCGGTATGTCGTCCCCGTCCGCTCTCTGATGCTCAGCTTCTTCTTACTTGGAGCTGCGTGACGTAATAGTCGATCACCTTTCGGGCGAGGCGCCCGACGCGGTCTCAGAGAGCGGCGATACTCTTCCGTTTCCCCCTTCCTCCAGTCAGGCAGCAGTCAGCGTCACTAAATTGACGCCCTCCCCTCTGGCACGCACAATTTACAGCAGACACACACACTCGCTTGGCCCTTGTCGTAGGTCCCATCTCATATGGGGGGAGAGGGAGGGATAAACGACAAAAGGCTGTGGAGAGGGAGCGGTCGGTCGGGTCGGCTTCTGGCCCATCCGTCAGCCATCAAAAGTCCATTCCATGGGGGGGTGGCTTGTTCTCCTCTTCGGCACCACCGCCCCCGCCTCCCATATCTATCCATCCATCCATCTCTCCCCTCGACCTCTCTTAGTCGACAATGGGCCACCAAACGTGGTTTAATTGGCGGTTCCGATTAGCGTTGATTAGGGCTTGGACCGCGGCACGCGTCGGCCTTATGGGGCCGATGGGTTGGGTTTTGACGGCCAATGGGATGAGAAGAGCGAGTTCTCCCTTTTGTGAACCCCTCTCTCGGACGTGGAATGGATGGGCGCCGCTGCTGCGGAACCGAACCCTCGACTGCATGGGAACAGAATCGGCGGCTTGTGTGCGGCCTCTTCTAGAAACACTCTGGGGGAGCACCCCATCCACCCCGCTCCTATGTATGTAGGTATAAATGTAAATACAATGCGCTGGAAAACCGTGTCTGCCGCAACAGAATGGCAACGAGAGGGAGAGTGATGGGAGGATGTGCGATCCTGTCCTGAACTAACTTGACACTTTGCGGCTCTGGTTACATCTGCATGTTTACAATTTGAGGATGCTGTGGCTCTTCCCGGTATCCCGGAAACAGTTGGCAAAAATTCCACACTAAACATTGATTGACAACCGACCATGGTTTCGACAGAAAGTGCCATTTTCAAGGTGAATAGAACTTACAAGTCTCAGCTATATATTCAATCAGAGAGGGCAAGGGAGGGGGTAAACACGGGGTGGGGGGGAATTCGAGAGGGAGAAAAGGAATTTTTAACGGAAGAGAAACGGAGGATTGTTTATGCTTCAAGGTAAAGAATGACGTATATACATATATGACGTAAAGGAGGGATGAGGAGGTAACAGAACTAGGGTGGGGAGAAAGGAATAGGGAGAAAAGGAATTTTTAACGGAAGGGAAGAAGGCAGGATTGTTTATTTTTCAAGGTAAAGTAGGGATAAAGGGAGAACAGAAGGTGATCTAATCGGTGACAGGTCTCAGACCATGAGGAGGAAGTCTTACATTAAACAGCGGGGATAGTGTGGCAAATACAAAGTCATTACAAATATCAGCGAGGCTAATAGCAATTTCAAATTTTTCAAAAAAATCCAGCTTAGCCCATTTGTCAATACAATGTAAAATAAAAATGTAAAAATTACTAGAATGATTATAAGAACACATATGTTTGGCAAAGCAATCCTTTAGATTGTCCAAAAGAGGGAACACTCCTTTGCGTTCCAGGTTTGGCTTTAACCTCGCAGGCTGTGGCGCTTATCGCACGCAGTGGACTGCTCGTTGCATTGCACGTCCGGCCGTCTTTAAATACGACCTTGTTTCTTCAAAGCAAATCCAAAAGGGGAAAAGGAAAACGCCTCGGCAGCTTGATTGCCTAAGGCACTAAGCAGAAAATCGAGGAATCCGGGTTCGAGACCCAGTTAATGTGCTCAATGGTGTGTGGTGGAAGTAATAACAAACGCGCGCTACAATGTACCCTCTTATGATTAATATGGCATTTGCAAGAATCTGCCATAATTTGTTAAAAGGGGAACTTTCACCATCAAGCACCACATGACAGGTGTGCAACAAATGTTACAGAAACTATTTCTATTAATGTTTAATCAACTTCATAAACGATCAGTGATTCAAGAGTCATACAGAAATCATGCGAAACGTGATGTCAGAACTACGTTGCAGATTAAGAAAACGGCATTGGGGAGCAAATAAACTAATTAGCAGCATCGACGGTTGACTATTCAAAGTCTCATTGGCAGTCGTTATGGTGTCTCACCAATCGCGGGAAACGTGACATTTTAAATCCAAAATGCATCTGCCTTCGTGCGAACCTCGCTTGCTTCGCTGAGGGAACTTGTTGAGTGACGACACGAAGAAATTGCCCGTGGTGCTTTCAGGGTGTCGCCTCACACCGCACCCACTGTCCACCTGAGAGGTCGCCGACTAAAAGTTTAGTGAAAAGCTTAGCGATCAATTTGCTTTGGCCCATAATGTTAACGGTGTCTAAAATTATTCGTAAAAAATAATCGTTATATGTTAATAAATTCTTACGCTACGCATATGCTGACTTATGCGATAAAATGAGCGATTCTGCGAAGGTTAAATTATACCCTTATCATAGTCGAGTGAATCCATTTTCCTCGGAAATCTATTTCCGAATACCGTGGAACGAATTGAAGTCAAATATCCAGCTCTGCAAGACACCATTCATCCGTCGCAAATGACGGCCGTGAGGTGAGAAGAAGTCATTATCTCATGAGAGCCATCAACTTGCAGCCGAGAGTTATGTTTGGACGGTTCGAGATAAAGCCATTCGCGTAGCTAATGAGTTACGCGGTACAACAACGAGCGGTTGGAGGTTTGGTTGACTTAAACCCACTCAAATAGATCATTTTACTGTCAGGTTTTTATTTATCGCGTCTCTAATAGCGACATTCAACTCCGTCTGTAACATTCCCGCGAGAAAAAAATCGATCGGGAGGGCTGCATGAGATTTTTAAGAGTGGTTCAAAGACGTCGAAATCTTGGATTGGACTGGATTTTGGGGAGGCGACCGACAGTTAAGGTCATTTGCGCCATAGGGGAGAGGTAAGGGAAGAAGAGAGGATGGAAACCCGGCGTCGGCATTAGCTTGCTCTTAACGAAAGGCGCCAAGGGGATCACGGTTTAACGTCTCATCGGACAGACGGAGTACTGTACTTGAAGTGCCCTCCACAAGACACTCAAGTAGGAATTGGATTTCCTCTGAAAAAATCCTCCTCTGACGGGATTTGAACCCTGGCCGTCCGTATGGTTAGCCAGTACTCTAGCTACCACACCACCCAGATCCCCGTCAAAATCTTGGACCCGTCGTGATTGTGGAACGTGAATCCCTAGTAACGCGATCGGAATCATCTCGTTTACCAATGATCAAATTTGCTTTGTGATTTTGTACGCGTAAACCGATGTAATTACGTGAAATTGGGTGAGGAATTTTTTTCTGACTTTCTTGAAAAGTTATCCAAGCGCGACCTCAATGACTCACGATGTCCTCGCCGACCACTTGAAGGTGTCACTCGGATGGCAGGACGCGACCGCGACAGACGAAAACAATCCACAGCCGCCGCTGCAAATGATGGGACGAGAGGGAGAATGAACGGAGAAGAGAGGGAGGAAGGAAGATATGTACGGCGGGGAGCGAGCGGCGGAAGGAAGGGAGGGAGAGGGAAGAGAGATAAGATAAGACGCGATATTGGACGGCGTGCGAATGATAGCGCTGTTTTGGGGTGAATGGGAAGGACACCCGGTGTCGGGGGGGGGGGAGGCGTGCATTGTGGGGGTTGTGGGGGAGGGGGGAGGAGGAGAAAGGGGGGAAGAGAGGGCGGATTTAAGCACGCGGGAGGGCCGTGTCCGTGTTTACGGTGTGGTGCGCTCTCGAGTGGTGGCGAGAGAGAGAGAGTGGGGTAAGGGTACCCTGGTACTGGGGGGAAGGGTCAGCCGGGAATGGGGACAAGCTATTCCCATCATTATTCATATGGGCATAGGGATCGAACGAAGGGGAGGAAAATGGTGAGGAGTCGTAAAAAAAAGTGAATGTCGTCCACGGAGGAAACCTTTATTTTCCCTCTTCCCTCTCTCTCTCTCACTCCGTGGATTCACGGCACTCATGTATATGCGATCGGCCCATTATGCAGTGATGAGCTGGGAGGAGGGGAAGCATATTCACGCGTGGAATGGGGCGATAAATCCATGGCACATGTGACCACACACTGAGACCCGTGCAATTGCCTTCATTGACGCAGAGGAAGTGCCAAGAGACGGAATGGCCCGTGGACAATGAATGCCAATGAAGCCTTTTTTTGCTTCATTGCTGGGAAGGGGTTGACTTTCCACCTTCAATCCACTATGAATTTTCATAGTTTGGACACATCGTGGGAACGCTGCAGCGAATGGCTTGGATGAGTTTATGTTAATTAAAATTTATTTGATATTCTTATTCATCAATTTTATCTGTAATAGATTGGCCACAATATTCTTAGGACGAATGAATCCTAATGATTTATAATATTAAGGAAAGAAGTCTTATGAACCGATATCCACCACCCATAATTCTAAAACATAAAGTAGTCACAACTTAAAAAAAAGAATTTGAATCGACTTTGACCAATATCGCTTGTCCTTGTCCAAAAACATGTTTGAAGTACAGGAAAGTTACTTCATCCCTATCTCCATCACTTTCAGGCTACGATGGGGTCTTTTTATTATTTTCTATTTTGGTGATATTTATAACTCCCTGTGTTAGGAGAGAAGAAACTTCTAATTTTCTCAACGCCTTTCGCAGTTTTGACATCCCTACAGATTGTTCCTGGACAATCGTAAGCTTCAGGTCTGAAGGAACTTCTTACCAGAAGACGCTAACACGATGACTAAAAGAAGTCAACGGCACACCGACAACTCGCGGAGAATTAACCGTCGCCTGACTCTCGAAATACTAAAAGCCACGGAAACTTTATTATCACGATACTAAGCTGACATAAACACCTAAAAACCTCCTCAGCGGAGCAATGGATATTTAAATAATTTATAGAAATGCTTTATTTATAAAATTAACAGAAAGCCGAAATAAACGCCGGCATTTGTTAAAATTGGATTGCGATAGGAAAGTTTTAAAATAGGTACGATAAACAATATAATGCTGCGTTTTCGATATTCCTAATTAGTCCGATGTGTCTGTAAAATTACAGACAAAGAAACCGTAGGAATTCCTTTTTATTGCCGAAACATTACGGGATTACAATGTCTTGTATCGAAATATCTTTTAACCTCTAATTAAGCGGGAGACTATCTTATTCGAAACATATATTCTGGTCCCAAAAAAGGCAATGAACTAAGCGGCTATGTTTACCGTTTTATATTCTCTTTAGTCTACGCTTACCGTTTTATACCGCTTACCGCTTTAGTCTATGCTTACAGTTTTATATTCTCTATTAGTCTACCAGTCTCAATGGTTTGGTTAAAGTGGTCTCAACGCTAGTGGGACGTCTTTTGAAATGCAAAACCCATTTATTATTTCCGTGTGGTCTTCGGAAGATCCCTTTGTCAAAATGCCGCCTGCAGCCGGATTTGTCCGAATGGGCTTCCCCTGATTGGAACCTCAGATATCCGGTCAAAATTTGGCACGTTTGAATGACTTCTCCAGAACATCGAAAAAATTCTTGGATCACACTACATGCCAGTATTTCTGTTTGCACGGTTAAATAACCGTAAACGCGTTTATATTTATGATGAAAGAATTACATTTAAAATAGTTTCGTCTTATCACAGTTATGATTTCGATTTACTTACGGCGCCGTTACAAAAATTAAGGCGAAAATCAAATGCATAAACGTGTTTTTATCTCGTGATTATATCTAGATAATTGTTTTCCACCATTTTAATCATGAGAAATGTACTATTACCTGTCGAGAGGATATTAGATACGTATAAAAACTTATTATTTCGAAGTATGAGTCTGTGCATTTAGGCCACGTGTTAAAATAGCATAAAATTGCTGAGAAACCAAATCGGAAACATGCATTTTTCTCTTTTATCTATAAATTATACCAAGAAGAACAGTTATGCAAAGTTTTACGCAAATCTGTTCCTAAACGGAATTCGTTCCGACCGCCTTAAATCCGCTGAGGACTCTATCCCGCGTCCGGTGGCCATTGGACACTCTTTCCGGTTGCCGGGATGCAACATCGCACTCATTCCATCGGAAGATTCTTTGGCCTCTTTCAGTTTGCAACGGCGGCTGATCGGAACAGGCTGTTTAGTGCTGTTACCGACGCCTTATTTTTTGTACATCCATCGTGGGTCAATATTTGCCTAATTCTCTGCCAGAAGTCACCTCAACGTTTACCACGACGGAAAAAAATACAGGCGAAGCGGAGGCCTCGCACAATTGGCCATTTACTCTTAAATCGGGAGTGATTAAATGCGATTGCTCCTCTTTCCCTGGATGACCCCTTGTCGTCCCTCTCTTCGCTTGTTTTCTTTTTTTCCACCAGAAGGCACCACCCGACCCGACCCGTGACCGCGGGGGGGCTCGTGTTAGGGATGAGAGTCCATTCACGGCGCGCCGTATGTTTCTGCTAATAATAATGGCACGCGGGTGAGAGCGATAGAGTCAACGGAGCGGTGAGTTGGGGGCAGGGGGAGGGGGGGCGCTGCTGTGCTATGCCCCCCCCCCCGTTGTTCATTGTGGGGCGGGAGGAGGACGGGTAACATAGAAGGAGGGAGGCCACGATTGCCCCCCCCCCCCCCGCTCACTCATGTGCCCCTCCCGTACTCCCCTCATTTCCCCAGTGGACGGCTGTTCCCGTGGTCGGCCGGTATGCACCAGAGGGCGACTTCAGACATTGGGACTAAGAATGTGGTATCGGAACAAAAGTATCGGTAATGTACTCACGATGAGTATCGAAAGAAATATATCGATACCACATAATGTATTGAAACTAAGATCTCGATATCGGTAAGTGTGGAATCGGCACTTAATATTAAACAATTTTCGGATAAAATCTGCATAATTGCGGGGGAAATAGTTTCCATGGAATAGTTATAATATGAATAAAAAAACTGGGATCTGGGTGGTGTGGTAGCTAGAGTATTGGCTAACCATACGGGCTGCCAGGGTTCAAATCCCTGCAGAGGAGGATATTCTTCAGAGGAAACCCGATCCCTACTTGAGTGTCTTGTGGAGGGCACTTCAAGTACAGTACTCCGTCTGTCGGATGATACGTTAAACCGTGGTCCCCTTGGCGACTTTCTTTAAGAGTAGGCTAATGCCGACGCCGGGTATCTATCCACCCTTCCTCCTTTACCTATTCCCTATGGCGCAAATGACCTTAGCCGTCGGTCGCATCCCCAAATATCCAATCCAATAAAAAATTACCTTTATTAGTGAACTTACTTCTAGTTACAAACGCCTTCTCTATTGATAAGCTAATTTTCTCCCCAGTCTACTAATTGTAATACTTTGCGTAGCTCCACTGTTTGGCAAACACGATATGTACGGAGGGACACATTGCACGCCCTATTCTTTGAATAGTATTCACCAAAATCAACGGATATTAATTTTCGTTTGTGAAATGTTTCGGAGAAGTTAATGGAATGAAATATAGCTCAGCCAAGGAAATGGTGGGAAAATACGAGTGTTAAAACTCAAGGTGCGCGTAAGCCTTAGAAGAAGAATTGCACTGGAACCAAAGCCATTATTTATTTTTTATTTTTATTAAAAAAATGAATGGATTATCCGTCACTTTCAGTGGATTATTTGGTTATCTGATTGAACTTTCCCTTACGATAATACGGCAATCGGCGCTCTACTGAGTTCGATACCACGTTATTAGTACTCTTTCGATTATTTATCATCAAAAGAAAATTACCGAGTTAGAAAGTTCCTGGGATCGATAGGAGTATATCGAAAAAGCAATGTATCGATATTTTTTCCGTATTATAAAGCGGGACGGAAGGTGAAGACGCCTTTGATCGACCACCTTGTTTCCCTGCTGTGCGCCGCAGTGCCCGCTCACGCTAAGTTATGCAGACAGCCGGCCGCTGCTGTACGCCTGCGCTCGTCACGAGGACGTGACCCGAATGCACGAAGCGCACGGAGAGGTCGAGCATTCGAGAAGCGAAGAAATTCGTCGCTCGTTTCGCTAACCGGTGTCTGTGGTCACAGACAGCGCCTCTCTCGACTCTTTTCATACGTGAGCCGGGTGAGCGAGGATTTTGTGGACAAAATTTGGATTCGCAGTTTCCATTTTTCACGGAACACACGCGTGCTCAACACATCGCATTCTGTCAAATACTGGACCTCTTTGGCGTCTCTTTTTATTCTGCAAGCACGGTGCCTTCTTCGCTCGACGGGTTAAGCAGGTTCTGCCAATCGGAATATCTAAGTGGTTGGATGTCAATTGAGAGTTCGGAATAAAGTTAATAGGAGGTCCTGGATGCTAGCTTCGACCCTGAGTTTAATTTATTCACTTCTGTAGTGATGTGAGGTTTAAATTGTTTACAAAACTTGGTTATGTAAAGCATTTTCCATTAAGCAGCAATGCAGTCTAGAGGGTCTGGCATAGGCCTGTAAGTATTTAATGAAATGAACTAACACTTTACGGGTGATTTACTTCTTAAATGAAATTATTACACGTCTATTATTCTTGTCGAATGACTCCGCTGATATCTGAGTTGCCAGGGGTTCCGTAGAATTTGAATTAACTGATGTAATTTTATTGCGCTCCTTGTTATTTAATGAAAATCGGAATACCTACTATGTGAAACTTCGTGATCGGCTTTGGGAGGTTACGACTCTGAAATGCCGCTTGATTCATTGAATATTTGACATTATATTTCTAAATCTCTAATTTAGAATTTCTATGATCTTGGATTTTTTAATCTGAACATTGAATAATTAATTATGAATTAATAGTTATTCAATTAAAAATTGGCCCTTTGTCATTCCATTTCCAGTTTACTTCAATTATGATTTATCTTTTGGCTCATGTTTAAAAATATTTTCCTCTCCGGGTCATTCTATATCAAATGATACAATAATATCGATATCGTTTTTAAAAAATCTCTTTCTTGCACGCACATACCCACATACCTTGGAAGTCCAACGCAATGACTTAAAAAAATAATTCCGTACTCTTCTCTACGCGTATTCCCAAGATTTCCAATGCTAATTCTTGAGAATGATACTTTTACTCTATCCTTAATATCTCAAGTACTCAGCTGACTTAAATTTTCAAACTATAAATGTTTTTGGATAAAACGCACTTTATGCAACCAACAAATTTCCCAGCCGGCTTCCAATTTACTGATCCCTTTTACTCAAACTAGTGGCTCTCCCCAATAAGTTCGATGGTTTACCGGCACTTGTGTCCTCGTGATATTATCACTTGATCTAGTTACAAATTGAATGCTTATTTGTGACGCAGCTGTTTAGAAAGAGTACGAACTTTTTCTGTCGGTGAAAAATGAGCTCGTATTGTACAAATACGCAAGGAAATCAATAGTAACATATTGGATCATATTATCAGTAATGAAAAATTGTATCAACGTGTTATTTTGGTTGTCATGCATTCCTCTTGCGTTGTTCTCTTGTTGATTTAGTTTGTTTGCTGAAATTTTCAGATACTCTTGGTGTCATTTAATTAATTATGTTTATTTGTTTGATCATGAAATGTCTCCGTCGAGGGGGATAATCGTAAAATAAACGAAAGAGAAAGCACGAATGCCACGTTTGCCGTGTTTCCCCGTCGCATTACGTCTAGTACTGTAGCTTTCATATTTACTTGTTGTTAGTGTGTTTTCTTTTAATATTTTAAAGTTGGATAGATTGCTACTTTTACTAAAGAACTTGTCAAAATATCTTAAATTAAGTTTTTTTCTACGAACTGCGTAAATATTAAAAGCGTGCATGCCACTCTTGCTCATTTTCTAATTGACCGATTTTCAAAATTCTCCTCCATAGAAGTCGCGTAAGTTTTTATTGCTGGAGAATACTTTCCAATAATTGGTTTAAAAAAGTACTGTGAATTTGTCCCTGGTAAATTGGTCTTTACATTAACTTTTAATGATTAATTGGTGTTGAAATGGAAAATTTGCGCAAATGCGTGCCGTGTGGTGAACATGTGTGATTAAATTTGGTAAATACTTTGCAGAGCCGCTCGTTGTTTCTTAATGGTAGGGATAAAAGTATGAAATTTTACTTCCAGTGTGTAATCCTTATTCTTTAACCGTGTGTAACTTACTCGTTAAGTCACTTTATGTTCTTTTACTGATAGTATATGGTTGTCAAACAGTAAAACTAATAATTAAAAGTTTAATATACTTATGCGATGATCATTTCTTAATTTTATTTTACAAAAGAATGTTAGGCTTGCAAGCGGAAAAAATGAACTTTATATTTTTTCCTATCGCTTCGACGTCGAATATGATGTCGAATTGGATGCAGGTTTTGAAACGCTTAGGCGTCTACAGTACCTACTCGTTGATTAAAAAAAAATGCACTCTCCACAAGTTTTTATTTACTGCGACTGGTTCTCACATTCACGTCCTTCTCAAGGAGAGTACGCATTTGAGTTTGTATTCTACGGTTTCAATTAGCATGCTCATTGAACTTCCACAAAGTTTACTTACCTAAAATCAAATTCATGTCTGCTGCACTCCTTAGTATTTACGATGGAATCATGCGAAGTTTCAGGTCACTCGGTCATCTGTAGATTTCGAGAATAAGACTATGAAGCCCTCTCACGTGCAGACGGATACCACCACCACAGGAAACGCTATTGTTGACGATTGTTTTGAAATTGAAATGCAGCTTGCAAATAAGCTGTATTCCAAAATCAATTGCAAAAGTTAAATACTTCGTTATGTGTGCAATTCAATAGTGGATGTTTCAACCCTATGTCTTTAATGCGATTAATTTAAAGATCAATGAAAGATACCTCTGCACTAATTCCAATGCTTGTGCTGTTGGAATAACATTCAGCGGGGGACCCGATTTGGGGCCCTGAGACTTTTTTTTAAACAGCCTACAGCTCCATTAAGTGCATACATGCATACGCCATAGCAATGCGAAATTCCAGGAGAATGGGATCAGTAGTTGTGCAGTGCATCGGCACAGCATTCTCTTGCGCATTCGATTGCCGCATGCCATCCTCCGCCCGCGGCGAGGAGTCATCGATACGCTACCCCATTTCACCGCTCTGCTCCCCAATTCGACCGCATTTGCCACGCCTCTCCTCGCCCCTGACGTCACAGCAGGTCTAATAGAATCCGTCCGGAACGAATTTGCCGCGGGAGGGGATGTGGGAAGCGGGAGGGGGGTTAGGGAGTAATAGGAGGAGGGGGTGGGAGTGGGTAAGTGGTGAGTCACAGTGGAGGGGAGGAGGGGGTTGTGTTTTACGGGAAAGGAGCAGAGGGAGTGGGGAGGGCGTGAACATGCGGCGTCCAACTGAAGGTCCCCCCCCCCTTCCGTCCCCACTTTGTATTTCCTCCCTCCGGTGAAAGTTCTCCCGGCCGAGCACTTGAAACGATTCTCACCCCCTCTGGCAACTGGCGCGAGAAATTAGGAGAATTCGTGAATTGAGGTTGACAAGGGGTGGAGGGCGGGGGAGTCGGTGGTTTAAGGGGAGAGGCGTCTGTGCATCTCCTCCCCCACCCCCGTCTCCCAGCATGCATCCCTCCGCTCCCATTTCTGCAGCATCCGAAATCCTTTCTCTCTTCACGTTTGACCGCCACGATTCGAACCGCAGGATTCTGAATGTGGACAACAGTCGGATTCCTGTCTTGTTGCCATGTGATTACCAACACGCAAAGTGAATGTTAAAAGTAATAACAATAAAGTTTCTAGAGTTAATATAAATATTGTAGAGGTACTAAATATATATTAAATATTTAACATTAAATATTCAATCTTTTACATTTTTATAACAACGTGAGTAATAAATGAATGTGGGTTAGATGACCCAGTAATTAACGTATATGAATGGAGTGTGCTTCGTTGGTTTGGCCTTGTTGAGAGATAGGATGAGAGTCGAATAACGAAACAGATATGTAAGAGTGAAATGAATGGTGCGAGAGGTAGAGGTAGGCTGAGGAAGTTTTGGTTGAGGAAATTATAAGGAGGAGGAATATTAGGAGTCTTAAAACCAGGAGGGCGTGTATGAAGCAGTGTATGGGGGAAAATGAGGCGAAAGAGGTTTGCAAGGTTAGGTCAGTATGGAGGAAATTATTGACGCAGAGTTAGGTGTGCAATTATGTATTTATGAGTAAATCTTGGTGACTCTGCCTACTCCGGAAGGGAACGGCGTGATTGGTATGTATGTGAGTATGTATGCCATAACAATGTTTCACCAAATTTGTTGGCATCTTCCGGGATTTACACACCATAAAAAATAAACGAGATGAACAGCATGTTTCTGTTTCATATTCCTAAAGATATTTGGGTAGTCCACTACCGACCACAACCAAGTCCACTTTGATTATTTGAATAGTATAATTATTCATGTATAAGAATTTATTATTTAATGTTATGAATAAATTCGATAATTAAAATAATGCTGGTATGAAATGAAATAATCCAGGTAGCAACGATTGGTGTGATCCCGCGGCGACTGTCATTGAGTTGAAGGTAGTTTGAGCGAAATATCATTTTACCTAAAAATCATTGAATTTGGTCTCATTTTAAGAAAAATATCTCACCCTACTAATGACACAAAAAATTCAACCCATTACTACATTACTGTCCGAGATATATGCCATAAAATACCCACCCTTTTATATGGGCAATGGTACGAGCATTGACCTTAGAGAGACCTTAGTATCATAATGAGGCATTTTCTACACTTAGATCTCGTAAAAAAATCAACAGTTTGTAGTTTGCGTGTTTTATCAACTATTTTTGAAAATCAATCATACTGTCACCGCAGTTAATTCTTCGGGATCACAATGAACCTTCCGTTTTAAAGGAGTTTCAAACGCACCGCGCGAAAAAAATGAGTCAAGTTAAAGACTTGTTTAAATATTTTCATTTGATGACTTGCAATTTCTGTAATGTAAAACTATTTTATTGCACCGTTAATTATGCAATACTTAATTCGTGTGTCTCACATTTGGTGAAGTTAAAGCGTACATATCGAATATTGTATCTATCTAATATGATTAGGGAACTATCTCTCTCGCACTGCCTTAACGTACGTAATCAAATGTAACTTGTTTGGAGGAAGTTTCTCCTTGACCGAGAATCGAACCTGCATCTTTCGGGACGTCGTCGAGTGCTTCTCCGCGGAGGATGAAGTGGAGGGGGGAAGTCATAGGAGGGGGTGGGAAGGGTCTATCCGCCCACCCTCCCTCTCGCTTCTCCCCCGCTTTCAACTATCCCCACTCCACCCCTTTTAATTGCTTCCCCTCTCACCCCTGCACCCTCTCCTCCCCCCCAGCCCATTTCCTACGACACGCGACCTGCCCGGTCGGGCCGAAGACGGGAGGGGGTTGGGGGAGGAGAGTGGGGGGTGGCAGCGAAGAGAGAGAGAGGGGATGCTGTCTGGAGCCGCGAGGGAAGAGACGACGATTGGGGGAGTTGCCGCGTAAGAGGCTGCAGCGATGCAAGAGTCGTCTCCGCCTTAGTTGTGTCGCTCCCTCTCTCTGTTTCCCGGGGATCGGGTTGGTGTGGTGGCTAGAGTACTGGCTAACCATACGGGCGGCCAGGGTTCAACTCCCGGCAGAGGAGGATATTCTTCAGAGGAAACCCGATCCCTACTTGAGTGTCTTGTGGAGGGCACTTCAAGTACAGTACTCCGTCTGTCGGATGATACGTTAAACCGTGGTCCCCTTGGCGACTTTCTTTAAGAGTAGGCTAATGCCGACGCCGGGTTTCTATCCACTCTTCCTCCTTTACCTATTCCCTATGGCGCAAATGACCTCAGCTGTCGGTCGCCTCCCCAAATATCCAATCCATCCCTTCGTTTCCCCTTTTGGGAGGAATGAATCACTCCCCACGTCGCTCTTTCACTCCTCGCCGTTAAATTACTCGGCGGAATATGCATTTTAAGGTAAAGATAAAGAATTTATATATTTTTCTTGGACCCCTTGGTCCACTAAGAACATACAAAAAGTATACACTTATATTAGAGCTCGAGTACAGAGAGATATACACGGAAAAAGTGGGTATAAGCAATAAATGAAATATTTATGGCAACAAAGGAAAGCAAAGAAAAACAAGCAGGAAGCTGAATTGAATCAAATTTTTCCTGCAATAGCATTGTGTTAATCAATCTGTTTTTGAAAGCCATCGGCGAATTAGAACTTTTGATTGATTCAGGAGTACTGTTCCATATCCTTGCCCCTACAACAGAAAAAGATTTATTGAATGTAGTGGTTCGATGAAGTGGGACCATTAAAAAGTCTGGTGACATTCGGGGTGCTACATATCGGTTTTTCTTCCTAGGCTGGAAAAATTGCATAATGTATCCAGTCGGTTTACATTTGAAAATTTATATAAAAAAGAGGCAAGCATTTATTCCCTCCTTGTTTTGACTTTAAGCCATTCTAATCTAGTAAAACAAGGGGATATATGATCATCTTTTTTTAGATCATAAATGAACCATATACACATATTTAACTGACATTGAATCATGTTATTAATCTCTTCAGTTAGGTCATGATAAACAAGACATTACATTAGCGAGGATTCAAGGTGCTTGCGGGTTTGAGAAGGCAAAAGGTTTTTATGAGTTTTTAGCCGAAACAGGATCATAACAGGATAACTAAGGTAGTACGATCGAGATAGTTCCCTAATCATAATGGAGACTACATTCGAATTATACGTTTAAATTTCACCTGCTGTGAGACACTCGAGTTAAATATAGTTTTGCATGACAGAAATTGTAAGTAGGTAAATGAAAATATCTAAGTAAGTCTTTAACTTGGCTTATTATTTCCACGCGGTACGTTTGAAACTCCATCAAAACGGAAGGTTCATTGTGATCCCGAAGAATTAACTGCGGTGAAAATATGATTAATTTTCAAAATTAGCTGATAAAACACACAAACTACAAACTGTTGATATTTTGACAATATCTAGGTGCTAGAATTTCCTCATTTGCTAAATAAGGTCACTCTGAAGTGCATATACGTACCATTTCCCATATAAAAGGGTGAGTATTTTCGGGGAAATATCTCGGAGAGTAATGTGGTAAGAGGTTGAATTTTTGGTGTCAATGGAAGGGTGATATATTTTTCTTAAAATGAGACCAAATTAATTGATTTATAGGTAAAATGATATGTCGCTCAAAATGCGGTCGGAGCGCTAATCGCGAGTCGTTGAGCGCACATTTTAATAACTTAACGAGTTAGACGAAATAAAATTCTTGGACCGCACTTCAGTCAAGTACATCTCTTTATGCGGAGGAAATAACCATTCATGAAGTAATATTATTCATGCAAGAATTATATTGTAAAATTTTATTCTAAATTTATGTTACAGTAATGTCCACATGGTTTTTTATTCGTACAACGCGTTTCGACGATTATATCGTCATCATCAAAATACGGCTAATAATTCACCGGTGTAATAATAATAATTCGGCTAATCGTCGAAACGCGTTTAACGAATAAAAAAACCATGTGGACATTACTATAACTCCTTTAATTTTTCCTGAAATCATGTTCCAAATCATCTCGCCGGATACCGTTGAGTACATCTAAATAAATGTGTTTATGTAGCTTGATTATCTCGAAATTTAAGCGAAAATCCTGTGTATACACGTGTATTATACTTAGCATGATATCTTGATATTTGTTAATAACCGCTCTAATATTAAGAAATGTGTTTTTTCGTATTTATGAGAAAAGCCGCACCTATATAAACGAATTATTTCAAAATGTACGACTAGGCTATAAATAAAATAAAAAGGACTATAAGGCTGCATGTTCAAATAGCATTGAATTGCCAAGAAACCAAATCTGTTACACGGAATTTTTCTTTTACATTTATACGTAGTAGTACTAAGCTAACGTATGAAAAGTTTTGCGCAAATCTGTGCATTTACAAAATTCGCCCCAACCACGTTCGCAGGAAATTGCAGCAGGAATGATGGCGTTGTTGGATGCTGTGGTCGTGTCCGTTACGTCTGCGGATCCGAATATGAATCGCAGCAGACTTCTGCCACTCGATAGCACAACCTTCCGATTTTCATAGAGGAGTTGGTCATAAGATGGTTGACTGAATTGGGTTATCATTACTATTTGGTTCATCTACGGGTTATAGTAGTTTCATGGGCCACACTCAATAAACATTTCTTCACCCGCCTTCTCTTTACATTTTTACTCTACGTCCCCGTATCGCCATATCAGTCTACTCATACTGATTAACTCATTAACTCTTCGAGAGTGGATTTTTCCGTTTCACGTCGTCGATACTCTGCCCATTTTCTTCTAACGGACTTCCTGATTACTTCAAATTTTCTGCTCCTGTTTTTGCCCTCTTATGACCAGCCTAATTTTCCATGTCCTAAGAAACCTTATTTCATTTTCTAATGCTTTTTCTTCATTCTGTATTTCCCGCAATACTTCTCTCGTTCATTTACTAACGCCTCTTTGATGATCAAATTATGAACGCCTGTTCCAGCCAAGCAACTTCATCATTTTTACTTGTATTCGTCATGTCAGCTCTTTCATTGTCCCTTTTTCCATTTAATCGGCAGATATGGTTTAAAGCAAATGCGACAGCGGTGGGCCTGACCCTACTTATCCGCTACTTAATGTCAGTCCACCTTGATATTTCGTCAGCTTCGTTCACCTGTGATCTCAGTGTCAGATAAGTAACGAGTCTCTTATCTCACCAATCTTCATTAGATTTTTCCTTAACACTATTTCAAACGTCTTTTAAGAAGCAACAGATCATAAACAAACGTTCAGATTTCTCCGTAGCCTCCTCTATCTCTCAGAATTATCATTTCGCCGACATCTACGAAATATCGTGCAAGCCACCATTAGGGTGCATGGCACGTGGTGATTCCACTCCAAGCATGCAGCACTCATCCCTACTGAAATAAGAACCGCACACGTGCGCCCGGATGTCAGGCACAGGCCAAAACCGGTCGGGATAACAATGTGCGGTCAGACCAGAAACTAGTAGAGTGCTTTATAGACGAATATGCTTTCATGCAGTACGCTATTTGAGGTACAACTACTGGTTAGTATCATAAATGCGACTAATGAATAGTACCACAAGATACTTAATCATTTACAGCCATATCATGCCGGAGATTTCATGCGGTATGTGGCACTAATTAAGATGTTAAGATATTTAGCGAAAGCGCAAAACCTACTTTACTTTGTGCGGGTCCAAGTATCTTAGAACTAATCTATCGCAACTATTATGGTTACTTGTGCGTAGAAAAAAACATTTTAAATCTATGGTTCTGCAGTTTATTTCCTTTATCTTATGCCTGTGATCGTTTGTAACATGATAGTTTGGCTCCAGCAAAATATGTCGAACGTCCGGCAAAAAATAGTCTACATGAAACTCGTAAAAGATTTAATATATATTTTCAGCTCAACAGCTGTGAACTAGGTAGTAACACTACTATGCTTATCGTAACAATGTTTAACAAATGTTGCTGCTCTACTGTATTCGATCAAAAACTGAAACTAGTCCAATTTCGTAACAGTCCCATATGCTATCGGCGTACTCCAAGTAAGGTCTCTCGAGAGAAAAGTTGCATCGCTCCTATCCTTTCGCATCATAGTTTCATAGTATTCTTTTAATAAATCCCAATTTACGATTTCCTTTCCGCAAACTTCCCGTGTGTGCTTCTTCTAGGGCAATTTCTGAGTTAGGGTCTCACTTAAGTACTTTACTGACTCTACAGTTGATAGTTCGGTTTGATTAAATGTGTACATTTCGTTGAGCAAGTTACTCTTCTTCCAATAATTCATAACAACGCACTTTTAAAAATTTAAATCTGCCAAGTATTGCAGCATTAGTTTATAGCACCTAGGCCTTTCTTCAACGCAATTGTGTCGGACTCGGTGTTAATATCCCTTTACAATTCTGTGTCGCCCGCGAGATAGCGAATTTTGCTCGTAACGACAGTGGAAATATGATTAATACACAAAAGGAATAATAAGGGGCCAATGACACGTCCCTAGGGTACACCCGATGTCACTATCACTGTATCTGAGCTAACACCATCTAAAACTTACCTCTGTGCGCAGTTGTCTAAGAAATTCTTTATCTAGCATATTTTATCGCGATTTATTCCAGCGGCTTTCATCTTAACAAGGAATTTCGAATGCGACACTTTATTAAAAGCTTTTTGAAATCTAAAAATGTCGCATCCATCTGGACAAGTTGCTTCATCTACGTAATCTTATCCCGAGATGCTTTCTCATTCCTGAACCCGAACTAGCCATTTACCAGGTTGTAGCATAGAGTAAGTTTCGTATAAAGTCATCTGGAATATTGCCTTCTAATAAATGCTCGAAATATTTTTGGCTTCCGTTACTTTCTTATTTCTGAAGTACCAGCAATGGAATATTATCTCCTCCCACGACTTTTGTTTTTCCTTCATTTCTCGTTATGTCTTCTGTATTTTGTAGTTGATTATCTCCGGTCTGAGGTTATCCTTCTCTATCGTTCTTTCATTTTCTCTATTCAAGTTTTCAAGTTTATTGCCTCCGTCTAAGAGTTTATCCTCGAATTCACTCCACCTATCCTACATATATTTCTGCTCGATGAGTATATTTTCTGTTTTCTCCTTCACCTGTATCGTGTTCCCCTATTTTCCTTCTTGTTTTCGTTTTTGTTTCAGGTTCTTACAGAATTCTCCTCACCAGTTTTCCTTCGTCATATTGGTTACTCTCCTGAGTTTATTTTGCGATTACTTATTGTCCTGCTGTGTCTTGATTTATTTACTTCCTACTCTCCTCTATTATTCTAATCATTTTTCTGATAATGAGATCTTATTAACAATTTATTTCTTAAACAAAAATCCCCTGTTTTCATACTATGGTAACTACCGACCCTTAACAGTCTCTTATAGTTTTACAATCAAGCCATATTTTCCTCTCTATGATTCTTTAATAATGATAATAATGTCGTCTTTATTTCTGAGCGATATTAGAGCTATCAAGCCCTCTCTTACATATAACTCATTGCACAAACACCCATGTCCTGGGCAGATAATTTTCTACCCAGGCGGGACACGAACCCGCGACCCTCGGGTTAGCAGGTGGGGACTTTAGCCCGCCACCACCGGGGCCGACTTGTAGGTAGGGGCGATCCCAGGAATTTATTTCGGGAGGGGGGACTACCTCAGCGATCGGAGTGTTCAATGTTGTCTTTGATAACTACATCTGTTTGTTAAAATTGTTTTGTATAACCATAAATTTTCGGGGGGGGGGAGAGTGTATCTCCATATCCCCACCCCCCTGGGATCGCTCCTGCTTGTAGGCGTTTCATTCCAACCCCCATCATTCTTCCGTTTTCCTATTTTATGTTCATTACCTACCTTCTTCCTCAATTTACAATTCAGTATTATTCCTAACCCTCGTTGATTCTCGTCATCCTCACCGCAAGAAACTCCATATCCATCCCTGCTTTGCCTCCATCTTACTACGCTCAACTTCATCATATCTATGTTCCCTTTTGCTATTTCCTATTTGATATTTTCCGGCTTCATTGCCAAAATCGTTGTCTTTATGATCCAAGTTCCCATTGTCCCCCTATTTTCCTCCTTCCTTCCTTTTTGTTTTCTTGTGCATAATACTTTAATTCGCTGTTGATGTTGGCCGAGGAATTGGGTTGAGTGGGCGTTGGCTAATGACATGGTGCGGCTGATGCACTTGTGTGCCCTCGACAAATCTATCTGCTACTCGATAGAGAAATGCAAAGATCGAGAGGAAATGTGGCGAAGCGTAAGCACGAAAAGAAGGATTATATATTATTTCGCGTAAGTAGCTCGACACCAAAACGACAAAGTTGGATTGCGCCATTACAAGTTGTGTGGTTTTGACTTGTATGGATTATATTAAACCTTTAAGTACGTGGACGAATATAAGTGAATTTCCCTTTGGTGATGATTCAGTGGAATCGCAGTTTTTCCATGGGAATATCTAGAGCATTGCCGCGAGAATCAGAAATCGAACTCAATATTCACAGATTTTATATCAAAATGAATCTCTGCCTATTAATTAGATAGATATACTATTGATTTCAAATGAAAGGTATCTTGACCAATGATACGGATACTCTTACACTATATGTATTTTTATTAGTCAATGCCATTCCAGTTTGATTCAACGACCGAAATCTATTCGGTCAATATGTGTAAGTAAGCGTATCAAATTTCAATATCAGGAACACTGTCACCAAATTATTCTAATATTTCACTGTGCACAATATCCATTTAGAAAATAATTTTTCAATCCTTCCTCTGAGCAAAAATGTAAATTTAAAATTGAAATACTTTCTCTAGATTCCATCTTTTACATTCAGAGCTTTAATTTTTATCACCATGACCATATTGTATGCATATCTTTGTGACAGTGAAAATGTTTTAGAGGAAACTAATCTGTGGAAGAATAAAAATGCCGATAACTTTATTTCCTTCTCTCGATGGTTTTGAAAATCCAACGCCAATTCAATTTTCAAGACAAATCCCTGATCACATGCTTTAGCCTCGAGTTGAGAACGATTCCGAATCATTACAAATACTCGTACGCGATTAAACCTCTTTTATAGGTATCATTAATTCAATTGCCTGCTCTGATCTCCGTTTTTACGGATTTTGACGTACTCCTCGTGGATCTACTTGAAAATGACGTCGAGACGTCGAATCAAGTTCCAATGGAACAGATATAAATGTGGACGAGAACGACGTGCTTTGATTACCATTCCTCCGTTTGTTGTCTCAGTTCAAAACAGTTGAAGACCATTTGAATTGAGTCGGGGAATGACGAGGGAGTGTTTTGGACGAAATAATAGACTTCTAACTTTGAGTCTCATCGCGTGTTTATCGTTGTCGAGTGGGCTATGAACAGATGGAAGGAGTGATTGGGTGCTGAGGAGAGAAATTAAGTTACAATGGAATTTACGAGTGACACTCTGTGTCCTCGCAATTCCCCCAATCCATTTTTTTTGTTGAACTCCCCCTTTCACCCTCCTGCGTGTAAATACTGCGAGCAGAGGCTATTCACCGGTCTTAAGCGCTCTCCCTCGGATAAACATCCCCTCCGCCACCACCAACTCACCCTCTCTGCCCTGTTTGTAATCCTTTCCCATCCCGAGTGTGTGAAGCGAGCGGACGGAGAATGATGAGTCGTTTGGAGGGGCGCAGGGTATCCGATAAGCGAGAATAAGGGTCTCAAAAGGAGAGGGAAGTAAGGAGGGAGCAGAGAGCGGGGATAAGGGCGTTTCCACGGGATCACCCACAAAGTGCCGCACCCGCCGAATGAATTGTGTGCGAGAAGAGAGAGAGGGGAGGGCGACAGACAGACAGACGACGGCGCTGGAGGGGGGTGACGGGAGGGGGATGCGAGGGCAGAGGATCGCGGATAATACATGCTCGGGTGGGATGCGGAGAGCAAATATGTACAAGCCCGCCCTTAACGCACCCCACTCGCTCGATCACTCCCCACGCCTTTGATCGGTCCCACTCTCCCTCCCCTCTCCCTCCCCCTTCCATTTCCGTCTCTCGTTTGACGCCTTCCTCTCCTGGAAATCGCGGCGGCGCACAGTGGGACGAAAGCGAAAAAAGCTGGCCAAAACCTCATTGTGTCACAATCATTGAATGTATTGAATACATTCTCTCACAATCATTTTCAGCTTCATTTATCATTCTTAGCGTGTTTATCAATATCTTCAAGAGTAACGTTAATATCGTATCAAAGATAACTTCTCCACTTCCTCTTCACATAACCATTCATTCAACCGTTCATTTTGAAAATTAACATTAAAAATATCCGAGGAGGTCTCTACCATATATTCGACCTTTATTGAAGATGTTATTCTACAGTGTTTCTGGGCTAAAAATGAAGGTGAAGAAACTTGAAATTAAGTCACTAGCACCGTGTTGTAATTTGAATGAGGATTCTGTTTCGCTAATAAAATGTGTACTCACAAACATCGGTAGCAATCACTGGATAGAATTAGGCTAGATCATTTAACACATGCAACAAATAAGTCAACATTTTCATTTCAGATTCTCATTCAAAAGGAGAAAAACTTCATCCCGTAAATCTAAAAACATATGTATAGGTGGAAGTAGAAACAGTTGTCCACATGGCAGATACATTAAATATGCTAAAATAGCATGAACTGTATGCAAAAGCTACACTGGACGAAGGCTAATCATTAAGGTAGAGCAATTCACTCCAAAGCGGAACCTAATACACAGTAATTAAATCGGTAAACCATTTATAAATCTCGAAACTACATTTCACAAGTCTTGGTACACGCACAGATAGCAAAAAAGTAACTACAAAGCATTCAATCGAGGTTGTCATCTAATATCTTTTAGGGACTCATTTATCATTCTTGGCGTGTATATCAATAACTGCCAGAGAAACTTAAATATCGTATCAAAGATTACTTCTCCGCTCGTACGCAACTATAGTAATGTGATAAAAGCCACCAACAAGTGAAAAAATTCTCCACAAAAAGCCACTATCTCGACAACAGCGGTCACAACTACTTTGCGAAGGTTGCGATTTTCGTGATTCTCATGTTGAGAACCCGCTAAATTTAAACGAATCTTGCGAGAACGTAGTACAATTTACCTGAAAAATTCTCATTGCACAATGCATGAATTATATTAAATGCTAGGTCAGTGTTGATATCATAAAATTTCTATTGCTCGGTATAAGTAACCAGTCACCAATCCTGAAGTGAGTTGGAATCAATTGCAGGATAATATAAGATACAAAACTTCATTATTTTCGTACACATCGTGCGGGTTTGATTCGAGTAGCTTGTGGTTTTCTCATCATTTCAAATAATTAAGTATGACTTCTGTTTTTTCCTGAGGTGAAGACAATATTTCCGCCATGTTGGTTGAATGTGGATTTGATCGGCCAAAATCTACGATCAACTTGACAGACGATTTTGATCTGCGATCATCGCTGATTGTCGTCTGTGAAACGCAATCACCGGTCAACTCAAGAATGATCCTCGATCAAGGGCTGATCGTCGTTGGTGAAACCGGGCATCAGTCTGCGTTTCTGCCGTGCAGTGAAGCGTGCTTCGCGTGTCCGTTCAGACTGCCCTGTTAGATTGGGGCATTTAAAGCCGTCCTAATCTGGAGGTCTATCGGACGCGTGATCTAAATTGACACGCAACCTCCCCTCCCCTCCCTTGCCGCATTCGATCGCTCAATCTTCCCTCTCCCCCTCCTTCACCCCCCCCACCCCTCTCCCTCCGCCCCCTTCCCCCAGATAATCTTTCCTCGGCCACCCCCCTCCCCCACCTTCCTCCCACCCCTTAATTTCCCTCCTCCTATTCCCACTCCCCCCCATGAAGCGTCATTGTCCCAGATGTTGGCCTCTTTAATTTCTTAATATCACTTCGATGTTTAAATCGCCCTCCTGTCGTAGGTAAGGATTCACACGCTCTCGGTATTTTTTTGTTTCGGGAGCTTTGGACGGTGGCAAAACCCATTGGATTACGACCGCCCTTTGACCAGACGCAGTGCCGCTTTATGCATTCCGGAGGGTTACCAAAAATGAGATCAGAGATTGTCGCCAGCGACCTCTAATTGACGGATGTCAGCTTGGGAGTGTGAGGTGAGTGTGGAACGCGTGACATAATGACTGTTAAAACAACGGTGTTACTGGATGGAAAGTAAGAATGATATGGCGTGGAATTTTCCGCTTCGTTGGCTTTGAGGAGAATTTTTTTTAGTTAAGGCCGGTTTAACCGATGCTTGTTCCAGAATCTAAAGTCGAACTGAACTCGGCGTGCTTTAATTTACACCGCGTAAAGGAGGTGTCATTGAAACCGATTACGGAATCCTATTTGGTAATAAGCTCTGACAAGTGAACAAGTACGTTATTTATTTTCCATCATGATTCTTTGATCTAACGGCCAATCGAAGGCAAACAGGCGAATCGAGCGCTTCGAGAGAAAACCGGCGGTGGAGCTGTAGTCTACCTAAACGATCCTCGGGGGGAGCTATGTGAGCCATAACCGATAAAATGTTTTCTTAAGACCTCTGTAGAACTGGTTCTCGGAAGATTTTTTAGCATTCTTTGTAAACAGCAGAGTAACTATATATAAACATTAATTTTATTTGGCCGAGTTTATAAGTCCCGAATATGGTTCTCAATTTTCGGCGCTGATTTTAGAAATAAAGTCAGTGCTGACATAAGCGTCGAGTTAAAGGACATTAACTTAAGCTAACCTTCCACGAGCGAGCACGCTGAAAGAAACGGGCATGATGATTGCGATTCGCTCCACTCAACCAATCGAATGGTAGAGATGGCATACCACGTTTACTTCGATATTACTGATAGTTATGCCGAGAAAACGTAGCGATGGACATCATTAGGTATGTAAGCAGGCTAAGAGATGGCTGTGGTATTTTTGTAGATGACGATGTTATAGTTGTCCTTTTGGTCGCCTATTGTACCCTTTGTTCAGCACATTTTCTGAGTTTGAGGATCAGTTTGTGGATCGAGATAAGTCCAAATAAAATTGAAATTGAGAAATAAGTTTATTGATCTAAGACCATTCATCCTCTAAGAACAAAATCAACTTACATCAAATACAAGAGTGTGGAAAATACACTATATACAGTTTTTCGCTGTGAGCGAAGACTCAAAACATAAAAAACAATAAAAATATTATAGGTTTTACCATGGTAACGATAAATTTAAAAGCAGCATGTTGCCTTTGTGGACCCCAGAAGTCAAGGGGTCTAAGTGACATTTTTGAAAAAAATAAGTTACGTACAGGAATGGGATGTGAAAATATAAATCTTTAAGGTGGTAAAGGGATCCAAGTGATTTTCTTGACAGGTGATGCTATCTAGGGTAATGCCTCTTAACTACTTAGTGGGTTGTACCGAACATTTTCAACTTTGACTTAAGTTTTCTCTAAACAATGGTTTTGTTACTTAGACCCCTTGACTTCTGGGGTCCTCATTTATATAATCGATAAATTACAAATAATATTATTCAAGGCATTGGCATTCAAAAAAACAAAATTCACGATAGGTTCATAATGTATGAGTTATTAGAACAGCTTAAAATGATATAAGAATAATTAAAGCATTAGATATGATACAAGGAAAAACAAAACCTTTGTGTACATGAAAAATGGCTCATAATGATTCGCTAAGTAGTAGACAATATATGTTTGATTTAAAACGATATAAGGGAGACATGCTTTTTAGCTCATCTGTGATAGAATTCAAAAGTTTGGACCCTACTACTTGGAAGGAATTATGAAAGATGGTGTTCCAGGCGGGATAATAAATGAAATTGACGTCCATTCTGGTTGCCACATAAGTTGTTTTCGACATAGTTTTGAAGAAACTAAAGAGTTATTCAGACTTTTTAAAAAATAAAATAATACATAAAGAAAGGTAGTTAGGAAATATTTCCGTCGTTTTTTGTGATCAGCCATCCAATTTCCTTAAGGGATGGCCATATATATATATATATATATATATATATATATATATATATATATATATATATATATATATATATATATATATATTCTTGATTTTGTTCTTAGAGGATGAATGGTCTTAGATCAATAAACTTATTTCTCAATTTCAATTTTATTTGGACTTATCTCGATCCACAAACTGATCCTCAAACTATATATAAACTAATATATATATATATATATATATATAATCTAATATATATTATATATATATATATGTTATATATGTATATTTGTATATATATGTTCACTCATTCACTCAGACCGCACAGCGGCAAATACTCACATAAATATTTATACAGAAAGGTAGAAAGAAAGTGGATAGGAACACATAAAATTGACAGACACAATGGTGGTGTGAAGATGTAAAGATGGCCGATTCCAAGCGGAAAAAATTCGACTGGACCGGGCATCGAACCACGGACCTTTGGATGTCGCGTCCACTGCTCAGACCACCGAGCTACCCAGTCTACAAAGAAACCACTGGAATCGGCGGGGGTTTATATGAACAAACACTCCCCAAGGCATGACCCATGAGAGCGGCCTTGGGGAGTGTTTGTTCATATAAACCCCCGCCGATTCCAGTGGTTTTTTTGTAGACTGGGTAGCTCGGTGGTCTGAGCAGTGGACGCGACATCCAAAGGTCCGTGGTTCGATTCCCGGTCCAGTCGAATTTTTTCCGCTTGGAATCGGCCATCTTTACATCCTCACACCACCATTGTGTCAGTCAATTTCATGTGTTCCTATCCACTTTCTTTCTACCTTTCTGTATAAATATTTATGTGAGTATATATATATATATATATATATATACATACACATATATATATATATATATATATATATATATATATATATATATATATATATATATATATATATATATATATATATATATATATATATATATATGGACATCTCTTTGTAGGCAGAATACAAATCTTACCCAAGAATTCGATAAGCGCTGAAGTTTTAAATCAAGGTCACCTGGGATATAATTGTAAACCAAGCAGCAATAATCGAAATGAGGGAAAATAATGGATGATATTAACAGTTTCCTGGTTTAAACAGGCGAAATCTCCTTGTTTAATTTCCATTGATAAAGTATTTTGCTGAATAAACAATAGAAAAGATAAAAATTTCTGACTTCCACAATTTATTGAACACTAGCGACTGGTTTCGGCTGTCACGCAATCATCAGGGTCTCATAAACACCTGATGATGGGGTGACAGCCGACAAATAAGTTAGGTAACAAATAAGCCGAAAATGAGACCAAATTCATTGATTTCTAATTAAAATGATGTTTCGCTCAAACTACCTTAAACGGGGTGCGACAGGAGTTAGTGGGACACCATTCACGGAAAAGATATTTGGCAAAAGGAATAGCGGGAAAGGAAGGGAAGGAAAGCGAGGTATTTTTTCCCTGATAAGCTTGCCATTCGTATTCGAGGAAGGAAAGAGTATTAAAAAGTTATATTTCATGTAAAATGTCAAGGTTTGAATAAAATGAGCTTTCTTTACTGCAATAGAACTCGGAGTGGTTTAATTTCTAAAAATAGATCCACTCCAAGTTCTTTTACAGAGAGACATATTGAAGGACTAAATTTCAAGGAATTGCAAGTCTTGAAATGATCATTTATCAGCTCTCTAAAAGGATAAATGTCGGCCAAAGAAGACGTATAGGATTTATCTTTTTGAACTTGGAACCAAGCACAAAAACATAGCTTATAAAATAAGATAAAGGGATGATCGAGAAATAAAATGATAATATACAGGGTGAGATTGCATTGATGTCTAACCGCTGAGGGAAGAGAGTAGGCGACACCAGCGACTCTAATTAATCGGTTGTAATCATAAATGTGGTAAGTAAAAGACAAAAAGGAGAATGGGGAAAGCAACACTTGTGCAAAAACCTGAATGAGTGAGGGCACAAATAATAATGACGGATCATCACTTCTGATATAATTGTCAAAAATTTACTCTAAAAAAGTCCAAAGAAGACTAAGTGTACAGCATATATTAATGGAGGTCATCAGGTGGAAGGGTGGTGGCATTACGTTAAAAATATCATTTAGTTATCGATGGAGAAAATCGTAAATTTGCAGAATTTGTGCGTCAGCCTGTAAGCGCTAAAAGGGAATCGGGGTTGGAAAGATGAAAGACAAGGAACGGTCACGTTACAGCTTCTGGCATTCGCCACTACTATTGCAAGTGCCCTCTTCATCCAGGTACCTTAATAGTGTAGACATATGGCACTACTTAAGCGTGCACTTTTCCTCGAGGATTTATAAAATATATTTAATACAGGGGTCGTTTTGTAATATTACCAAGGAAACGATGAATACGACTCTTAAAAGCTGCAGCCACTCTTACGATGCGTCGACGAAACGGACTAACTCTCGTGCTTTTATAGAAGCCCGCCCGACTTCCTCCGATGACCTCTGCGGTGCGCCACCCTTTCGCAAGGGTGACAATATAGTCCTCTTGAGCTGTGCCATCTGCAGATCATAATAAAAAATGTATATTTTCGATGATGATGACCAAAACAATGTTCAGAACTCCGATCAAGGAGGCAATATAATATTGAAGAGGCATGATGATGATGATCTGTTTATTTCCATTGAATCTGCATAAATTTCAATACATGAAAACTAACCGGCACTAATGTCGTCTGTGAACTCGAAGATATAGTCCTCGGTATCGATGCATAAGAACGGATCACAACACCTGAGCATGTAGCTCGCCATCGTGACAGCAGTCAATTGATCCGTTGTCATCAACTAGTTGTTAGGGGTCCTCTTCCGAGGCTTCTGATTGGATGTTACAATCTTGTGCCTCCTCTTTCGGGATTCCTTGGAGCACAGAGTTCGTACTCTTGATCGGCGAGGAAAATTGAAATGGAGATCTTTAATCCCGTCTCCGCGTTCTTCCGTTTTCATCTTTCATCAGTTAATAATTTGTGTCACATTTCTGATGCTGATGTTTTGCGAGCTACACGTCTCTCTGTGTGCCTAGAGATGATTATATCCTTAGCATTTTACGCATTTTAGAATTGCTTGGCCGTGATTGCCCTTGTATCAGTTGGCATGATTTTATTGTTTGATCTCATGGTTGTCTCACGCATTTCAGTAAGATTTACTTTTCCGATCAAAGTCAAGTGACAAAAAAATGGAAAATCTTAAATACGAGACGTCATGTTTGAATTTAATATACGGGGACGGAAAGTCCACCCCAAGATCCACCATCGCAAGGTATCAACAATGACATAAACAAGTTGCTCATTCCAGTCCATCGGTAGTGTTAAAAAACGTCTGCAGCTTGTAGGCTTCGTTCCACTATGGCATCACTGCGTTTTTGATAAATTATGTGAGCGAAAATACTCATCATCCTAGAATGTTCGGTGCATGATCTTACTGCAAGGAGGTAGTGTAATACAGTGGTGATAAAACTCTCGTCGTATAAATGACGCAACACGGGTATTTCTCCCGTGTTTGTTTACTTGAAATTCGCAGCAAATAATTAGGTATCCCATGAGGTAGACTTAAATAGAGAGTTAGAACGCGTGCAGGGAAGATCAGAAGTATATCATAAAAGCATTTATGGTAGTCTCGCTAGTGTTTCTTAACTCTTGCAACGACTGGGATGGGAATCGCTATCACATTCGCCAGTTACCACCGATTGAAAATTTTAGTTTATTCTTAAATTAAATTCAAAACCAATTCGTTTTCTGATGATGTGATTAGTACCTCAAAAGACCTCAAACATACTACGGTAGATCAGACGTTGAGAATTAGGGAAATAGGCCGCTGGTCAGGCAGGTTTAAAGAGTACTCGTATTTTCTCCCACGATCCAAGAGTGACCAATGAGACTTCAAAGTAGGTTAGTGGAGAGGTCAAGGTGCTGATTAGTTGATTTGCTCTCTAAATCTTGCCTTTGCATCTGTTATGTAGTATTTAAATCACGTCTCTTATGATCCCTGCAAGATTCTTATATCTCAATTACGTATTATCATTGTATGTCAATTTAATATGTAGTTCTGGAAAGTTCATAACGTACTGTAGTGAATCCTGGTGAAATTATGATACGCATAATTGTTCATGACATCCAAATGATTTCAAATGTGCACCATAATGTGTAGCATCATCGTTAATTTCTTTGCCGACGTGTGCACCGCGTACATTCTGCGAATACAGGATACACGTTAGTACCACCCTGTACCTTCCAATCACCTTCCCTTCTTCCGCCTAAGTTTTACAATACCTTCTAACGAATCGCAGAGGTGTCAACTTGAAGTCTTATTAGTTCCATGGCATAAAGAGTATTATGAAATAAATATTAGACGATTCGGGTTGCGTACAAAGAACTGGTATCGAAAAAGGCTGGTCGAAATTTCATAAGGTGCATTATTTTTACCCGGAAGCAGAGACCCATCGTGGTTATACATTGAGTAGTAGTGAGATGAAGCATTTCGTTATTTTCAATTCTCATGAATTAATGATATACAATAGCTCAATTTGGGAAATATTTCGGTAAACGATTGCTTCCGTCATAAAAACATTCCACCTTCATTTTTCTGTGAAAACGCCGGATTCAGGTTGAAATATAACAAGTTGTTTTCTAAATTAGGAATTTTAAATGATACTGGCCAATAAAACAATATTATGACTTTATCTTTTCTCAGTTTTATTTTGTTTATTTCTTCTTCTATATGTTTGTACAATAACATGGCAAAAACTTTTCTGTAATTATTTCGCCATGAAAAAAGTAAAATTAGACGGCGATATATCCGTTTATATTCACTTAAGAGTTTTTCAAGAATCTCAGGAGTTTATTTACTATGACTTTAACTTATGAGGTTTGCATTCAAATTATAGACTCTATTGCCGATCACTGCAGGTATGTTCATCATTCAGAGCCTCGCGCCTTATTTCTTACACTCCTTTCAGGAATAAATGGACGTGGTTGAAGGATTGGACGTTGTTCTCTATTTGTACGATAAAATTCGTTTACCTCGGGAAACATTTCATTTTGACTTTTTTCTTCTGAAAACCTCCTTACATAGTTATCATAGAAAGGTTTATATTGGGAAGGAAAAATATTGGGGACTCATAGTGCAAAGGAATGACAGACTAAGAAACGTGGACTAATGACTAATAATCTACGCTGAGACAATGCAGATCACATTATCTTCCAAGAGGAACGATGTATCGAAGACGTGAGGTATTGGAAACCGATCAGTACAATTGCGTGTTAAGTGCCTTCCTTCCGGTGTGTTTAAAGGTAATATCTACATTGTTGACACTTATCAGAAATTCAAATAAACAATTTCAATAACACAAATAATTTGAAACAAAACAAATTACATCTACATCCACATAATACCCCGCGAGCCACCGCTCGGGCGTGTGGCAGGGGGTGGTAGGTCACCAGCCGTGTAAAGATGTAAACGTTTTGGAGGTGAAATGGTGACTTGTACAATGGGAGTGTGTTTGGAGGGGCTCAGTTTTTATTGTGGTCGCTTATTGTGCGCGGAAAGAACGAGTTTTTGCACCTATCTGTTCGGCAGAGTATCTCTCTTATTTTATCGCATCTGTCAGACAGAGATGTAGTTAGGAGTCTTGATAATATTCTCTGTGTCGCTCTGAAACACACTAGTTCTGAATATCTCAAGCAGGCTAAGCCTAGCGTGCAGCCTCCGAGTCACTAGGGGCTCCCACCTTAATCCCTCTAACAGTTGTGTAATACTATATGTACCCTCGCAGCAGTTTTTAACGAAGCGCGCTGATTTCCTTTGTATTTTATTTATTTTTTTGGTTAAATCTATTTGACCAGGGTCCCAAATGCTAGCGGCGTATTCGAGATGTTGACTAACCAGAGCGAAGTAGCATCTCTCCTTGACTCTTTCATACGAGGACCTTTCGTATTATACGCTTATCAAAACCTAAATTACTGTTAATGAAAACCAAAATTGCCTTATTTGAACACATCATTTGTTACTGTCATCCGTTTTAAAAAGCTTTTGGGTTATTATTTTAAATATATCATGTATTACGGCTACATTATTCAGGTAAAACGAAAATACCATGGTCACTGCCTACAGGGCAGTGCCCAGTGGCAACTTAAGTTACCATGAGATAAATACTGTTCCACTGACCAAATATTTTTTTCATCATATTTTGAGGAATAATTCACATTAGTTGAGCAACATATCACAATTTGAGACAAAAATCTGAAAAAAAAATTTCTCCGGGCGTAAAAAGGGTTAAAATCATAATAACAAGTGATAGAACAAAACGAGCATGCATCTGTCATGTCTCCGTGGTTTTAAGTAGAGATATATTATTTATGCATACAATTTCATCGGTATTTCCTCTGTATTTGCCCGAGGTTGGAATGGAAAAGCTGATGCATTCGAATGGGCGATGGAAGGAAAGCACTGGGAACCTGACCTTCGTGAAGTATCGTTTGGGGTGGATTATGGCCGCGCCACAGCCAGCCACCTTTGGCGTTACTTCTGGTAGCCGGAGCGATTGTTTTACGTACAGATGTGTATAAAATATTGCATATGCGCAACAATTATAAATATGCATGTATAAAAGTGAACAAATTGCGTGTATCCCATGTGGTTTCTTAACAAATCATTGCTATTTTAACGTGCACCCTTAAAGTACTTTTCATATTTTTCGAAATATTGCGTATCCATGTATACAGATTTTCCCATAAACGTGAAAAAATACATTTTATACTATTATAATAGCTGATAACAAACAATGAGGTGTCATGCCGGGCGAATAACATGTATAACATTTAAGATGGTTTTTGCTTATATTTCGAATTCCGTTCCGGCAATCTGAGGCAATAAGAAAACTGAAGAAAAAAATTCAGATATAATTCTGGAATCATTTATATATCTGCATGCGTGGATATTTCCACCGTATAAACAAGTATAGTTTCGTGAAGTGCGGATCGAGATTTTAATATCGACTTACTTGAACGGTTACTACAATGCACTATCAATGACGACTCAGCGATTAGTGCTCCAACCGTACCTCAACGGTGCTGCGTGGGGATCGGGTTGGTGTGGTGGCTGGAGTACTCGCCTACCGCACGGGAGGCCAGGGTTCAAATCCCTGGAGTGGAAGATGTTTTTTAGAGGAAACTCGATCCCTACTTCAGTGTCTTATGGAGGCAACTTAAAGTACAGTACTCCGTCAGTCGGATGAGACGTTAGACCGTGGTCCCCTTGGCGCCTGTCGTTAAGAGCAGGCTAATGCCGACGCCGGGTTTCTATCCACCCTTCCTCCCTTACCTATCCCCTACGGCGCAAATGATCTTAGCTGTCGGTCGCCTCCCCAAATATCCAATCCAAACGGTGCAGCGCTTTCAAACGGGCGCCGATTGTTGGAAGAGACTTTGCCCTCGCCGCGGCGATCGAACCGAGCGAAAGTTTGTCGGACCGGTGATGTCGGCACTCAGACGGCCTTTAACGCATCCTCTCCTCCCCCACCCGCCCCCTCACCCTCCAACCCTTAGAGGTAAACCATTGCGTGGCCCACGATTCACACCCTCCGAATTAAACACTAAACTTCCTCCCCACCCCTCTCTCTATCTCTCCCTCCCCCTCCTCTCCACTCAAATCGCCGCCCCTCGCCAATTGTTGCCGTCATTCACCCCTTCTCGCTCGAGCGCCCCCTCGGGGGATATTCCGCACGCCATCTCCTTCCTACCCTCTCCCAATCAACTACCCCTTATGGGTTGGTGTTGGTTCAGGGGTTCGCGCTTCCTCTCGCGAAGGGGAAGTGTTTTTTTTTATTCCGGGGTGCGACCCTGTTGAGGGGACCAAGAGATAGTGTGGGGGCGGATGGGAAAACTGTGCGAAAGTGACGGGAGAACATATTTCTCTCTTTTTTTCCCCACAGCACCCCCTCACCCCTCTTCTCCCCCCCCCCCAAATGGCGTCCTCATACGGCTCATCAAAAGTCATTTCATTAACTCCACAGGTCTGGGGCGCATGGCGCGGGCGGGGGCGGGCGGGCGGACGGGCGGGTGGACGGGGGCGATGTCGCGTGCTGCGGCGGAGAAAGGGAAAGCGTTTAGCACTCCTGGGATGAGGAGGGACTCACTGCCCCTCTCTCGGCCCCCTTCCACACCTCACTCCCTCCGTCCCCCTCCCCCTCCTCTCTCCCTCCGTCGCGCACTCTCACATTCGGACCGGTTGGGTAATCATGAGTCATTGAGGAAATCATGAGTCATTATTATTCTGATAACATTACCAATAAGTCAAAAATTAATTTTTAAACAGCACCTAATTAATTACATCGTATTATGCAGTGGAATTTACCAGGCATGGAGTAGCATAAATGATGCAATATTTGCATTGCATAATTTTTGCCGCAAATAAACCGCTGTCATGACTTGGGTTACTAAATGCTAAATAAGAGAAGGAACACCTGAAAATACCCAGGGTGGCAAGAGTCACAAGGATGAGTTTAAGAGGATAGGGGAAAGACGGTGTCTACTCAGAATGCTAAAGAAGAGAAAGAACACCTGGATTGGCCATATTCTCCAACACGAAAGCTTGGTCAAGACCATACTAGAAGGCACAGTAGAGGGAAAAAACCAGAGGGGCGGACCTAGGCTGGACTATATGGGACAGTTGATGAAGGAACTAGGTTGCCAATCGTACAGTGAAGTGAAAAGATTGGCCCAAGATCGGATAAAGTGGAAGACTGTTGCAGACCAATCCAATTGTAACCAGAGAAGAGAAGATGTTTTGGGTTTATGGTGCGGAATCCGAAACTTTGTCAAAAAAATGTGTGAATATGCGTCTTTTTCTTCGGCGTGAAACTTTGGTAGTGTTTAGACACCGTTATAATAATGTGAAACGAATTTTTTCGCGTTTAGGAGAGTATCAGCACAGCAAGTGTCGTCTCCGCCTTAGTTGTGTGGCTCCCTCTCCCTGTTTCCCGGGGATCGGGTTGGTGTGGTGGCTAGAGTATTGGCTAACCATACGGGAGATGGCCATGGTTCAAATCCCTGTAGTGGAGGATGTTTTTCAGAGGAAAACCAATCCCTACTTGAGTGTCTTGTGGAGGGCACTTCAAGTACAGTACTCCGGTATCTGTCGGATGAGACGTTAAGCCGTGGTCCCCTTGGCGACTTTCTTTAAGAGCAAGCTAATGCCGACGCCGGGTTTCCATCCTCTCTTCTTCCCTTACCTCTATCCTATGGTGCAAATGACCTTAGCTGTCGGTCGCCTCCCCAAAATCTAATCTAATCTAATCGAAATGTGGATATATTATTTCGTTCCAATTACTAATTGCTTGATGACAAATTGAGAGTGAGTATAGCATAATTGTGAGAATAACAATACTGCGATTTCATTTACTCTGTTTATTTCACAGGGGTTACCTTACGCGAGAAAAATAAAGCCACCAGTCTTGCGCTTTGGCCATGTTCTGACTATGAAAACATTACCTTCTTCCCTTTAACTCCGTGTACTTTAGCGGTGCACTTATAATCGAATACGGCACCCATGAGCTAATCTAACACGGGAAATGTATTTATATATTTATATTAACCTTTGTGCCTAGAAATAATACTTGCTTTGATTCTTCAATTCGCGACAGTTCGTAGCAATAGAGAAATTAACATATGCCTACATCATCGTCTGCTACGATTCCATTGGAAACCTAATACTTACAGAAAACCTCCCATTTCCAAACAATACTACATGCAAGTATCGTTGGGGAAACTCCTGTGTATAAATGACAGTTCCAAAGCTTATGTTTGTCTCCGTTTATCACACATGGACGTAATGACGTATATGTCAGGAATGCCTTAGATATCGTCTGCTACGATGTCGAATAAAACCGAATACCCACTGATCATATGTCCATTTCGCATTCCAAGTAGTTTCAATCAACGTCATAGAATTTGCTGGAAGCAAATTTTTTTCTTTTTCTTCAATAGTCCTCAATCAATTACATATGCACGAAAAAATTGATATCAGAAATGCATCCAATTTCGTCTTCTCCAATACTAATTGTGAGCATGGTCTGACGAAAAGAGGCCGAGGACAAGGGTGGCAACTAGTTAGCCATCACATTGGATCATATTTTATCACAAGTTCGTACCTGTGCATTACGGATGATAAATGTAATAATGAAATGCAAGAGCTGCCCAAAACATGTAGTGCACTCCCTGCGAAAAGAAATCCACGGCAAATGGGTGACATTTTTTTATTATCACACCTTCAACACCAAGGAACTTTGGGAAAGACAATAATATTGGTAGCTGTTTAGATGTCTTATTAATTCTGTTTTGGGAGACCAAGGCATAGCACGATGCCATTTTTCACGCACAGATGGTCGCTCGCGGCACTCGCCTTATTTCACCAATTTACGATATAAAACGCGAGACTACGGCACTTGTGTTGATTTTGGAGGCAGCCAAAAGCACGTTTTATTCGCTAGTATCCTCGATGGACTCAATACATACACAACTGAGCCATTACGCAGCCACGAAAGTCATCAGATTTCAATGCTTTTACATAGGATCACCCAATGTTTTCATAATCACAACATGGCTAAATGCGCAAAATTTGGCTTCAATTCTCCACGCTGGAGAGAGCTTCAAGGCTACCCCTGTGGTTTATTTACTAGGTATCTAGACAATATGGCGTCTGCGGTCACGTGACATTAACGCCATATCCGCCCAATGAGCTCTAGGTTCCAAGGGAAGATTGCTAGATTTGACAAGTTCGAAAACGACCTCTGCTGTATTAGGTGTAATAATTTCTACTGAAGAAGTTATCCTTGCATTGTTTTTAACCGGGCAGTTATCTCGCATGTCCCTTACGGAAAACTTCAAAGCCTCGAAAACTGTTTTATTTTCAACGTTTCGTCGAACATGGCAGCTCGGTCTAAAATGACTTTAAATACGATGACATATGCTCGGAATTTGTTTCAAACGCGCAAATATGCTTCTCATAGGGATGAAATGATTCCTCATATGTGTAAAGGTTAAATAAAGGTTAACTGCCGAATAAAAACAATTATTAGCATGTGGACGACCTCTATATTTCTAGGACTTAGAAGTCTTGTACTTGGACAATATTCATTCGTGGTGCCAGGAGTGGGGTTTAGATTTAAATATTAGTGAATGCACCAAAGTTCACTTCCTAGAAAAGTCATCACACAAATGCCATACCTATACTGTGGGTGGAGTAAACATAAAATCTTCAGATACTGTCGTCGGTTCCGCACCGATCGGTATGAAGCCTACAGACGGCATGGATTCCGTGCCGACAGGGAGTCCCCGTCGGAGTTCCCTCACCGACGGAGCTTTCTCGGGCGATTCTGTAAGCAAGTCGAGCGCTGTTCCAGTCGGTTTGGTAACTCCTCCCTCTCGAGATACCCCTCCCTCCCGAGTGTTGCCGAATCTGAGGATCACATGGTCCGTTTCAACCGATGGAGACGAGGGAGACGATAGAACAAACAAATGACTAAATGAAACCGCCTAGTGCTCTCGTGGGTATCAACCAAAACGACATCCAGTGACAAATATTATAATACACAGACTCAATAATGTCGAAATTAAAGTCATTCTCACGCACAGTAATGTCGAAAGAAGGAGGATAATAAAGTTCTGTGAATTGAGTGCGTGACAATGTATATTTGTGCAATAAAAAAGGTGTTCCATATTTCAAGTACATTGCAATAAGTAGCTTATTTATGAACATGAAGTTTTCCAAAGACAAGTTAGGTGCAACGAGAACTAATGTGTTATGATTGCATGTATGTAGAAATATGATTGGTCAAGTATACCAATTTATTCATTATATTTATGTGCAAATTAACGCGCGTGATGGAAAGCAGACAGTTTATCGCGTTGTATATATTTGGTATTTCTGGCCGCAGAAGTGGCCTCTGTGTGGAGTCCAAACCTTCGGAAGATGGTTAAAATTAATAGTTGAATCTAATGGAACAGTATTATCATGAATATAGAATGACCATGTAGTCCATATTTGTGGGGTGATTATGAAATGTTTGCATTTATATGCTTTATTCGTGTGTATAGCAATGGTTATGCTGCGCGCTCGTGCCATGAAACATTCATTTAGCGTCTTCGTGGAACGAAGTTGAATGTAAAAATGACTTGAATGAGTAGTATTAAAAACTATGATGAGAGAAAATGAAGTGGAGGTGCCGCTAAGTATGTCGTTGAACACTTCTTTGCTTTGCTGTTGTTGCATGTATGTCATTGTCAGTACACATATATGTTTATTAATGTCAGGAGTCCTTAAGTTTCGCTGAAGCTTGCTTCCCTCCGTAACAACCTAACTCCTAGTTATTAGCATATTACGCCGAGCAGGAACGTTTCTCGTGGTTCAAGTGGAAAATTTGTCGTTCGAATGTGTTACACTATTGGCAGTATTTATGTATTAATCCGAATTAATTGAGGCACAGTGATAATTGACAGTCCAGTTTAAAGGGTGCTTCAAGATGTTTAGTTGAGTTGTGAAAACGATATATCCTATTTTCTGAAATAATAAACTACTGTAGTGTGTATAAGTGGGTTTCATGCGTGGTTGAATAAACAAAATTAAACCATATGGGTAAAATTTCCAATTTGAGAATATATATATTAATCCGCAATAATTGCTGACATTTGTTGCGGAGGATTTTCTGGGAATTAATTGCACACACTATAATAAGGTAATCCAACATGCTTCATAGGCAAAATATTGGCCTGTATATGTACTTGATAGCGCCAAATAGTAAAATATTTTGAGGAGCCAAGCGATCAATACAATGCTACACATCGGAATCCCAGTTGTTTTCAGGTTTTTCTTTTAGGCCGTCACTTTCATTATCATTATTTCAACTTGTGCATTACATATTATATCTCCATTAATCCTGTGAATAAATTATATCGCTATTACAAGCCTCAAATTAACCTATTTCAGACCTAAATCTAAATGCGTTGTCGATTTGTTACGGTGTCTCTCAAGCAAACCGACTGATTACCCTGGGTACCGACAGCTTTTACGTGCCGGTACGATCTTCCGACGGAAGCTCCTCGGCACACCGATCGGTTTCATACAGAACACCACGGTTGTCGGTGTGACGTGCCACACGACAAAAAGGCTCCCATGCCGATCGGTTCGGAGTTACAGAATGACCCCCCTGGTCAAATAGATCTAACCCAAAAAATAAATAAAATACAAAGGAAAGCAGCGCGCTTCGTTAAAAACTGCAATACGAGCAAACACACAGTGTCTCACAACTTTAAGAGGGGTTAAGGTGGGAATCCCTAGAGACACGGAGGCTGCACGCTAGGCTTAGGTTGCTTGATAAATTCAGAACTGATATTTTTCAGAGCGACATAGAGAATATTATTATGACTCCTCACTACATCTCTAGGTCTGACAAATGCGATAAAATAAGAGAGATACATTACCATTAACATATAAGCACAAGAACTCGTTCTTTCCGCGAACAATAAGCGACCACATTAAAAACTGATCTCCACTAAATACACTCCCATAATACACGTCACCATTTCACCTTCAAAAACCAAATCCCGAACAGCTTTACACGGCTGGTAGATGTATGTAGATGAATACTATAAACGGTTGTCCCTCAGGATGTCACATTTCACACAAACTTGCTGTTCGGAAAGCATTTGACCTCAAACGTATTAATCTGAAATGTTCTATGAAATGATTTTAGCGTGATTATTGCCCATTTAAATTTTTTCACATTTCTGCCAAAATAGAGCGATTCAGGAATGAAGTTTTTTGGTCATATGATTACTTCTATTTATCGAAGACAAACAATGTATATTCAGCGATAGCCAAACCTTTCATGTTGATTCTAAGGTAGCAGGAGCAATTACTACACGTTCCGCTTTTTCTTTGTTTTGGACCCATAATAATGATGTTATGAAGTGATATAATTTGTGTAAACCATTAATTATTTAGAAAACTTCCCTCCATGTGCGTTAAATGAACTATGATTCCTACGCTGCAATTACAGCACTCATAAATCGCGCTTCTTTTCTTATACACGAAAATCTTACAAAGATATACGTTATTTTCAAGCAAAAATTCATTAAGGAATTTCGAGATTAGAAATCAATGAATTTGGTCTAATTTTAAATAAAAACATCTCTCCTATACAATGACACCAAAAGTTCTACCCGTTACAAAATTACTATCCGAGACATTTGCCAATGAATACCAGCCATTTTACATGGGAAATGGTACGTGTATGCACTCCAGAGAGACATTATCTACAAAATGAGGTATCTCTAACATTTAGTTGTCGTAAAAAAACTAAAGGTGAAGTGTATATGTTTTCTCAACTACTTTTGAAAATTAATCATATTGTCACCGCTGTAAATTCTTCGGGATCACAAAACACCTTCCGTGTTCCAAGGAGTTTCAAACGCACCACGCAAAAAAAAAATGAATCCCGTTATAGACTAATTTAGATATTTCCATTTAATTACTAACAATTTCTGTCATATATTACTATTATGCCACCATTAATAATGCAATATTTAATTGTTGTGTCTCACAGCTGGTGAAATTAAAACGTATAATTCGAATATGGTTTCTATTATGATTAGGGAACTATCTCGGTCCGACTACCTTAACAAAATGCCTTTGGTCTCGGTCCGTCTAGTATTAGGTTCATCCACGATCGTAATTTAGGCAGTTTTCATTTAATAATCAAATTCCTTTTTCAAAGACGTATCCTGAATCCACGATATCCCGTTAACCATGCTGGAAACGTTAGAACTTGTTTATTAAGCATCCGCAGGGGTATTTTCGGCAGCCTTAGGGCATAGCTACCAATTCCATTGATAACGTAAGTGCTTTGCACAACTCACTGCAAAATATATAAAATTTAAAATTTTGTAGCGAATAACTGGAGAGTAAAAATATTGGGAAAAGAAGCACGAGAACGATCGAAATACTATAACCCCCTTCATTTTTTATTTAACTTTGACAATTAAAAATTTCATTCGAAATTTCAGTAAATGCCGATAATTACACAGTTATTGCATTCATTTCCTCAAATTATCATCAAGAGATGGTAAATGCTTATTTATACATGCATTCTACTCTAAGGATAAGGATGGGAGTCCCTAGAAACTCTGAAGCCACAGGCAAAAATAAGATTAATTATGGTAGAGATAAATTCAATATAGTTTATAATTTACGTTATTTTCATGTTAACTTTTTGAAAGAAAAGATTCGGTACCTAATACTACGAAATTAGCCGCGATATGATTGGCTTCCTGGGCAATAATTCGTTTTCTTTTCTTGGTATTAATTATTCCGGAATCCTACGTAATATCTGTGTTCGGAAGGCGCGAACAAAGACCTCGGGGTCACTTTACCGGGTGTCGAGACTGACTTTGGCGTTCAAAGGCCAGTAATTAGTGTGCCTATAACTCCCCCCTCCCATCCCGCGTGTACCTATTGGACCGCTCTCCCGCAGGAGAGCGGAGAACAGCCCTCTCTGCCCCAGCGTGTGAGAACCAAGGTCTCAGTTAGCTTGGCCACGCCACTGTTTGCGTTGGGCGATGTTCTGATTTTTGGTCCCCAGCCTGCCTAAGAGTGCAAAGGCAGTGCAATGGCTGGGGGTGTAAAATGGGGCCCTTAGCCAGGCCAACGAGTGCGTCGGGGGCGGCTAAGGGGTTCTTTCGTGTACCAGCCGTAGTCTTCTCGACTCCCGGTCCCCAAGACCGGAAGCCATTCTCTCCGGGCCGGAACCTCGGGCCTTAGATCCCCAGGCGGGGAGGCCCCTTCGGAAAGTGGTTACGTAAGATCGGTTACCGTTGGTCGGGCCTCTCAAACGTTCCAAATCCCTGTCCCTATCACGTCGCTCATGAACCTGTGAAAGGACGTCACGAGGATGGTATTCCATTCAACACGGCCCACGGGCTGTCTTCGCTGGCTGGTACTCCTTCGGGGATCGTCCTTTCATCAAGGACACCGGCTCGTCGCAATGGCAATCGGACTCTTGCAGAAGATCCTATTCTCAAGCTCTCTCCTTTGTTATCCTTGGGTGGTCGACCTCCTTCTTTGTCTGGTGGTGATCACACGATGTTGTCCTGGCTGGAACGTGAAGATTGTAGCAATGATGCCAGTCTTAAATAGCGGATTTCGATTCCGCCCTTCGTCGTGATTGGCCGATGACTCTTTGTTGATGATTCGGCCAATCCGAAATCAGCACGGTATGAATCCAAATCGGCATTCGTGCATAAAAACCAATCCGGTAATAAAACTGTATCCATTCTTTTTCTTTTCCCCATATCAAAAGTTGATTCGCAAAACTCCTTTCATCGCGAACCATTGCGTCTGTGAGATGATCATAGCAATGTAGACAAATGCTTTTGTGATTACTCCATCAGTTACGAAGTAATTACTTGAATAATATTATTTAATTTATCTTGTAGTAGTCTCGATACCTCCTAGGTCACGTAAAATATCGTAATATCCACCCATTTATTTATCGAGGCAAATGAAGTGTATCATTTCTGTTAGAAAACTTAGGAAAACTAAGAAATAACACGTCAGTGTTGATGCCATCTAGTCATTTCTATCGGTTTGACCTGGTGACAATAAACACTACCTTCGGCATCTCTCGTTGCATTTCGCAAGCTATGAAGAGGGCATAGTCACATATTTACTCCTTTGTCAAAATTCACTGTTGTCCATTCGTTTGCACATAGATACTTAACCGTCGCGACGGCTTAATTCTCCGGAGCCAACGCCTGGGTGGCCAACTTACTCAATTGAATGGGGAGTGGACAAGAGCAGTATATTCAGTCCGCGAGAATTTTCATGACCAGAGAATTAGATTAAATCTGTGAGACCCTCACCATTGTTACCCGTCGACCGCGTGACCAAGAAGCGTAAGTAATATTTCGACTGGAGGTCACTTAGCACTGTCCAATATAGAGCAGTACTCATTAGTAGCACCTGCTCGAAAGGCGGCATGTTCAATACACTGTTAACACAGAATGATTGGCAAAGATTATTGGTCTTTACCCGAAACGAAACTTGATTTGGATTACACCTTTGGGTGAATAGTTGAAGCTTCAGAATGATATATGCGAGGCAACTGAAGAGTTGTGATTTATTCCAACATTCGATGTATATTATGACGCAGTTACTTTTCTCTTTGAAATAATGTGCTCATAGCTCTGCCTTTCTCAGCCATGGAAAAATTGTACTAAGCACATAAAAACTTCAAAATTTAAAGGAAGTTATTTTACTTTTGGAATTTCCACGGCAACGAAGTATTAATAAGGGTGAAAGTTGTTCAAATGTTATCGCGTTTTTTTATATACGGCATCACGACCTCCAAATTTCCACAACATTGTGAAGCGCGTCAGTAAGACTTGAACATCCTTTTCATCGGTTTCGCGTAGTGACAACAGACAAACGCTCTCTTTCCCATTGTTCAGACCCATTCAACAGAAACGTCCCTTCAATATTGATATTTCGAAATTTGGTTTTGCCCCACTTGACTTAAGGTAAGACTCTTGCAGGTCTAACTTTGGAAGGCCTCCGAGTTATTGCGTCAGTCTTCAGAAGCACGCATCTCTTGTTTGTTTCTGCGATTGAGGGGAAACAAGGTGAATGATCTCATTGCAAGCGGTCGCATTATTATTCACAACAATATTTTCGAAAATCATCTTTACTTCTGCCGACGAAGAATTCCCGTATGCTATCGCTTTATATAAATCGGCCAGACTTAAAAGTGATGATATTATTGGACCAATATAATTGTCAGTCTTTACTCAACGTAAAAATATGACTTGAGAGAGAAATTGCGTTACTGACACGATGCCAAAATTATATCCTTCCAGTATGACACGAAAAAATACCGACCGAAGAGTCAGGCGACAGCGCGTAGTCCTCGTCGGTAATTATCAAGATGATTTTCGGAATTATTGTCGAAAATAGTAATACGGTCGATTACTATGAGATCATCCATAATGTTTCCAATCAACCGTAGAAACAAGTGAGGGAGTTTCCGAATAATGTCGCAACAACTCGGAGTTATTCCGCGCTCTGAGTTATTGCAACCTTTTTTGAGTCAAGTAGGGCATTAATGAATCTAGAAAAAAATCAATACTGAAGAACAGTGAATGTGAATCACTTGAAATAATGAAAGAGAGAGTGTTTCTTTAAACTACGCAAAATAAATGAATAGGACGTTACAAGTCGTACTAACTTTCTTCACAATTTCATGCGTCGGGGGGATGTCATAAATGAAAAACGATGACATTCGAACAACATACGCACTTATTAATCCATCCTTGTGGTGCAACTTTCAAGGGTAACAGACCATATAATAACATAATACTCTCGTGATATTCGATTTAAATGACAAATTTTAAATAAATTCTAAGGAGTTAATTATGATTTTACAATAGGTGAGAATGGTAGAGATAGTAACACAGTATTTAAAAGAGAATTATAATAACTTCGTTAATCACATAAAATTGTGGAATATTTGTTAGCTCGTCGGTCTTATCGTATCCATTAGATTTCGTCGTCAGAGGCTACAGCTATTCACGAGAAAAGGCTAAATCCAAATGATTAAATTGTCCTGGGAAAAAAGTCGTAGGATGACTGTTAATTGTTCCGGGTCAAAAAAATGAAAAATATTAGATAGCATTGAAAAGGCCCTGTTATGTCTTCTTTTCCCTAACGATTACATGAGAAAAGATATCCACTTTATTTGCCATTATAAAAAAATTGATGGTTAATACAAGATTTTACGTGAGCCGGGAGAGTATGAGATAACTGAAAGAAATTTGAAATAATATTATAACAGTAATAACTTTGTATTGCGCAACAACTGATAGGATAATAACAAATGTATCTGTCTCCATTGATCATCTTTCATTCGTTATCCTCCGCGATGAAGGAAGTTTTGCGAATCAACTTTTGATATGGGGAAAAGAAAAAGAATGGATTCAGTTTTATTATCGGATTGGTTTTTATGCACGAATGCCGATTTGGATTCATACCGTGCTGATTTCGGATTGGCCGAATCATCAACAAAGAGTCATCGGCAAATCACGACGAAGGGCGGAATCGAAATCCGCTATTTAAGACTGGCATCATTGCTACAATCTTCACGTTCCAGCCAGGACAACATCGTGTGATCACCACCAGACAAAGAAGAAGGTCAACCACACAAGGATAACAAAGGAGAGAGCTTGAGAATGGGATCTTCTGCAAGAGTCCGATTGCCATTGCGACGAGTCGGTGTCCTTGATGAAAGGACGATCCCCGAAGGAGTACCAGCCAGCGAAGACAGCCCGTGGGCCGTGTTGAATGGAATACCATCCTCGTGACGTCCTTTCACAGGTTCATGAGCGACGTGATAGGGACAGGGATTTGGAACGTTTGAGAGGCCCGACCAACGGTAACCGATCTTACGTAACCACTTTCCGAAGGGGCCTCCCCGCCTGGGGATCTAAGGCCCGAGGTTCCGGCCCGGAGAGAATGGCTTCCGGTCTTGGGGACCGGGAGTCGAGAAGACTACGGCTGGTACACGAAAGAACCCCTTAGCCGCCCCCGACGCACTCGTTGGCCTGGCTAAGGGCCCCATTTTACACCCCCAGCCATTGCACTGCCTTTGCACTCTTAGGCAGGCTGGGGACCAAAAATCAGAACATCGCCCAACGCAAACAGTGGCGTGGCCAAGCTAACTGAGACCTTGGTTCTCACACGCTGGGGCAGAGAGGGCTGTTCTCCGCTCTCCTGCGGGAGAGCGGTCCAATAGGTACACGCGGGATGGGAGGGGGGAGTTATAGGCACACTAATTACTGGCCTTTGAACGCCAAAGTCAGTCGCGACACCCGGTAAAGTGACCCCGAGGTCTTTGTTCGCGCCTTCCGAACACAGATATTACGTAGGATTCCGGAATAATTAATACCAAGAAAAGAAAACGAATTATTGCCCAGGAAGCCAATCATATCGCGGCTAATTTCGTAGTATTAGGTACCGAATCTTTTCTTTCAAAAAGTTAACATGAAAATAACGTAAATTATAAACTATATTGAATTTATCTCTACCATAAATTAATCTTATTTTTGCCTGTGGCTTCCGAGTTTCTAGGGACTCTCAGCCTTTTTAATACTTATCCTTTTGTGTATTTTTGAAATAATCAACATACAATCATTGCTTTTTGAGAAATGGAATAGAATAACGGCGTAGCTAGGTTTATTTAGAGAAATGTTCAGGCAAAATTTTTATATTTGTCAAAGTGGCATAAAAAACCGAGGGGAGATTTAAGACCAATTGCTTTGATAGTTTGCGAATATCTTTTCAAAATATTTACGATCCAAGTATTTGCACATTAATCGAAATTTAATATATAATGTAGTGTATTTCAGACCATTTATGTAATCATTGTAATTGCTAGGCACGTTCTAATGCTCACATACTGTCCCGGCGAAGGCGTAGTACGAAGATGTCTCGCGTTTCCAGCAACGGTAAGGTAACACCTGGGCTTTAGAATAGATCTCTGAAGATCATGGCGAACAATGGCATTGATACGTCACGACTATCAAATGACGATATTGATAATACACGTTTGTGCATTTAACCACCGTTGCCAGCACGCAAGTAGGTACTTAATTTTTAATTATAACCGTCCAGTTTCCATGATACGATATATATTCCAAGGATTACAAAAGTCCAAAATATAAAAAAATACTAAAAATAGGTAGGACGCCTTTTATGAGCGACTGCATTTTAACCTGAAAGCATTCGATTCCCGCTGTCCCCATTTGAGGAAGTAAAAAGAGCTCTTTAATCTGCGTATGAAAGGAAACTGGATCCTCGACCCAATATTCAGTCAGTCGATCCCTTACTCATCTTTTCGATTAGTATTTGTCTCGCTCGTCCATCTCGATTGAGGATTTTTATTCGACGGCTCGCACTTCCAACGGCAATACAATTTTATTCGATTTTATTTCATATTATTATTAACCTTACCTAGAATAAAAGCATAAATGCGCTCGTTAAAAATTTTTTATGCGTTCGTAATTAATCTCACGCCTACCTCCGAGGGCTGCACCTAACACCTATAACATAAGACTATATTCATATTAACTCTGGAAATTCACCGATGTATTGTAATGGAGTACAAAAAGCCGATAATAACAGTGGGTTTTTTTTAGAAATATCAAATGAATATAAATAAGATTATAAAACATTGGCGCATGCTTCAAATTTTCACAGCGGAAGATTGAGTTATAAATAAGGAATCAGGTTTAAACTGCTTACCATTTCAACTACTATGACGTGATATCGGTAAAGTTTAATTTTGAATACCCTCACTTATTTTCTTGCTAATAAATACATGATGTGTGCAATCTTAAAAAAAGAATGCATGAAGAAAGCATGATCGTGGCGCTTTTGTTTAGATTGTCACATCCACTTCATGTCGCTAACAATCCGTTATCCAAACTGGTATTATCGGCGTCCAATTCTTATTATGTCTACCATTCGCACAGCTTCTCGCATCCTTATTACAATCCTCTCCTGGATTAAATTCCTTAGAAATCCGCTCTTAATTTAAATTTATATGCTTTTTATTCGTCTCCCGCCTAACTCCGTGAGCTCCGGCATGCAGGCATTAACTCTGGCAATTCACCGCTGCAGTGCAATGGAGCACAAAAAGCCAATAATACCAGAGGGTTTTTAAATATCAAATGAATATAAATAAAAGTATGAAACACTGGCGCGTGCTTCAAATTTTCACAGCGGAAGGGAGCGTAACGTCAACAATGAAAGCTCACGAAAACGTCCATCAATAGGATAGATCTTATCATGAATATATATTATGGATTCGGATTCTTGACATTGTTGCCTAGGCTACGCGTTGTCTAAATTTCCACATTTAGATCACCCAGTCCTCGGCGCCACTTCGATTAGTCTTTTCTGTTGTTATTGTAAATAGACGTAGTTAATTGCTGTTAACGTGAGACCGTGGTGAATATTCAGTAACGATCGATTGGACATGAATTACTTGATGCTTTGAATAACATCTTGCAATTTTTGTGATCTAAAATTTCCTTTGTAAATGCTAGAAAGGAATTATCTGTTACAGGAATTGCGTAAGAGGTTTATGAAACGTCCATCGTGTGCCGACGACGATATTCGCCAGACTCTGATTCTAATTTGAATGCATTAAGCCCGTTAGGCTAATATGAAGAATTTATAATTCCTTGTTTAAACAGAACTTGCTTCGCACCAGGCTACAAAACAGGGCATGAGTCTACGAGGACTTAAAATAGGACACTTGAATTGAAAAATAACAATCTGTTCTAGGTGGCGGTAAGTGCATTCCTTTTTACCTACACTGCAGTGATGGCCATTGGGAATACTCATGAAGTCACCTCGCATTATTATTAAATTTCCGTACAGCGATATTCACGAAGTGCTAAGAAGTTAATTGTGCATTTGTGTAATTAAATTTAGAAATAAATATATCTGTAGACCGGACAATATTAAAAAAGAGTCTAATTACGTCCCGCATGTAGTACCACATTTTTTATCCACTGCATTATGATTAATTGTAAGTATGACCCATGCATATTCATGGTAATATGGTTACGGAATTCTAGAAAACAGTTTTTGGCGACGAGATCACAATCCATTATATACATTCATGGATCTTATTAACTAATTTTGAGCTAACCATTAATTGGTGTAGTGTTCCCACCTTTTTTACTGTCGAAACGCAAGTAAATAAATACTAAGGGTAATAATGTGTTTCATTGTTGCCTCATATTAACGGAAAGAGGAAACTTGAGCACAAAACCCATTACTAACAGAGGGTTTTTAAGTGTCAAATGAATATAAATGAAAGTATCAAGCAGCAGACATGAATTACGAAATGAACTTCTAATTGCGGACATTACTTACAAAGTTAAACGAATGCTACCTTCCATATCAAACTGAAGACTTGTCCTAAGACACAATTGTAACAACTCTGGCAACTCATCACTGAAGTGTAATGGAACTGAGGAAAGCCAATAATACTCGTGGGTTTTTAAAATATTGAACAAAATTACAATGATAGTTGAAAATATTTTGTGTTTTTTGCAACTTTGACGAGGGAAGGTGGAGTTAGACGTTAAAACCCTTATCATTTTACCTTTTATGGCGTAATATTCAGAGGAAAATTCATTATGGAACACCCCGATTTTGTCTATAGCGAATTAATACATAATACATGTAATGATTGTCATGATAAAACTTGATCGTCGCCCCTTGGTTGGGAAAGTCACTTCTCCTTCATTTCGATAACGCTCCATTAGATGTACCGGCATTATCGACAATAAACTCTCATTTCGTCTGGTATTTGAACTGATTGTCGCATCCTTATTGAGAGTTCTTAAGACAGAACGCCTTCTTCTTCGAATTATCGTTTTCCTAATACGATTATAATTGACTATGAAAAGTAATTTAGGCTTAGTTGATGCACTGCATGAGTTTTCAATTTAATTTTCACACTCCTTTGGAATAAAAATCCTCCATCGAGATGAAAGCGCGAGAAAAATACTATTCTTATCAAAGTATAAGAGTTCGATTGTATAGCAAACTTTCAGGCTTCACTTGGTGGGACAACATTGCGATGATTTTGAATGAATGTAATATTCCACATGGTATTTAGACTTATATATAGGTTTCGACTGAAGACCTTGATAATGACTTAAGTCGAAACGTAGGTCGGAGTTGATTGAATATGGGGACGAGGATTCGGTTTCCCATCTTACACGTATAAAATACTTTTTAGTCGAGCGAACTATATATTGTCTAGCAACGGTCAAGTCCTTCCCGTACTAATGATAATGAGGCAATTAAATACAAAAAACTCTTAGTTGAGGAGGCACAATTTAATCTATGCTAAAATATGAAACATCATACATCGCATACAGACGTATTATCAAGCTTTCACTTTGGCGAAAATCACCAAACTTCCAAAGAAAACAAATTTAATAATGTCAATAACTTTCTGCCATGAATTTTCCATTGCATAACCAAGCTCCGTTTTGTAGTTAGTAAACACAGCCATCCACGATATTTTTCTAATTTCTAACAACACTTCAAACACACTGACTAACGTAACAAAACGCATTTTAAGCCCAAATTGCCAATAACTATACACTTATTGCAGAAATATCACAATAGAAATCCGTGTAGGCTATCACAGAAAATGTATAATAATTTATATAATTGAAATCCGCTTCAACACCATTCAACATTCGTCTCGACTACTTCAGGATATGATTGTATAAAGCAATATTTCAAACCAGGACGAACCAACAAACTTCATTTGACAAAATAATCATCACCATTCACTTGGACGAAAATAATCACACAATTTACCCTCAAACAAAAGAATAAGCCTTGACATGGCCAAAAATTCAAATGCCTACGTCTATTTCAACTAGTTATCACTTGCATTAAACGTAGATGAGTTTATTATTGTCGCAAAGTGGCTCTTGGTATGGCAAGTTACTGCATTCAAATTAAAAAACCCTTCAATATTTATCCTTTATTGAGGACGTAAAAAAACCACACTTAATACTCAGAAGCAAACCTAAATCACCAACAACATTTCAATTGACATAGAATCCAAATCTCAAGTTAGACATTTGATGGAAGGACGTTATAGTTGCTGCTATCAGTCATCTCCGACATTTGTTACGCAATTGTAAGTTTTTAAGCACAATACCTGTCACAACACACAAACTCAATAGATGAAGCATAACTCTTATTAACCTTAATATGTTAATACATCCCGACGAGCACACACAAAATCCATCACAGCGCATAAGTAACATTTGTAAGCACTGGTATGCCACAATAAACACTGCCGCTTAATCACACGATAAACTTTTCCACTATCCTCAGCAATTATGACATCCGCGTCCTTGCAGAAATGAGATTCAAAACTTCCAACTGCAATTAAAAGTAAAAACAAATCGCTACAATAGGATAGGTTGCGACAATTGGATACTATAATTAATCAAAAGAATACGCGTTATTGAAATACTTCTCCAATACATTAATGAACTGAAATCTAGGCCTCCAGTTATAATTAAAGTCAAGAATGGTGTGTTATATTTCATTTATAGTATGTAAAACATTCCAAACGACGATAGCTATTCAAATAACAATCAATTAAGAAACAAAAACAAACCCACCTTCGAACGCTAATGGCCGCTTCGAAAGATATTTTGTTGTGTATTGTAAGCCGAGGATGCGAGCGTGAGGCAAAATACGTTCGAACTTTGGATATATAATAGGCACCGGCAATTGTTTTCGAAGTATTACCCACAATTCAACGGGAATGATTCTAACACTCGAAGGTTAAGTTATAAAATCGGCCCCCTGATTTCATGTCATACGTTCAATATCGTTATTCTCATTAACAACCGATATTGCTTCAATTTAACACATAAATAGCAACGCAAGGGAAGGAATATGAGAGGACATTTCGTCCACGGGATTGAAAAAGACTGTGATATCGCGTGAGGAGTCGAATGCACCGTAATATTTTTCACAGCCCGAGCATCGAGTGTTAGGACATAGACTGACGGAGCTGGCGGGCTTATCGCAGAGTTGATGAACTATCGTAGCGAAAGTGGCGCCGCTCGATTCGTGACACGACTTTTGAAAGATATAGTACTTATTATTGTGAACGGAAATTTCCCACTGCACGTAGTGCATGGAAATTGTGCTTGTGTATTAAGTGCACGGAAATTTCCCACTGCCATTGGTGACATCGGTCTCTTGGAAATTCATACATAAAGAAAATATTCATCAGAGCCCATTATGTAAACTAAACGTGGAACGTACCTTAGATGCGTCACAATTCAATAATTAATCTTCTCTGTTGCATCGTCACGTAGTACAGTTGCTACCGTGTAGCGAAAATAGTTTCCACCATGTATACTTTTTTAATTTTTTTGGAGTTGAAAGATAAAGTTTTTTTTGGACCTACCTCTCCTCTGACTTTCACAAAGTATTGTCCTCACCCATCGAGTACGAGACACACACTATAAAGTAAAATAAGGAAACACCCTATAAAAAAGAGCCAAATAAGGCCATAGTGGATCGAAGTTGGCGGCAAAGAAGTCAGCAAAAATTTTTAGATATTTGCGTGTATTTAAAGAAATTTGAGTAGGAACGGCGAGGTAGAGTACGAAAGCTAGTGATGTTCTTTAAGGTAGTTTGCGCGAAATATCATTTTACCTAGAAATAAATGAATTTGGTCTCATTTTAAAGAAAAATATATCACCCTTCCATTGACTCCAAAACTTCAATCACTTAACGCATTACTTTCGGAGATATTTTCCAGAAAATACCAACCCTTTTATATGGGAAATTGTACGTGTATGCACTCCAGAGAGACCTCATATTAAAAATGAGGCATTCCCTACACTTAGATCTCGTCAAAAAATCATCAGTGTGTAGTTTGTGTGTTTTCTCGACTATTTTTGAAAGTTAATCATATTGTCACCACAGCGAATTCTTCGGGATCACAATAAACCTTCCGTTTTGATGTAGTTTCAAGCGTACCGCGTGACAAAACAAGTCAAGTTAAAGACTTATTTAGAAAAAATCATTTTATCACTTACAATTTCTGTCATGTAAAACTATATTATTGCACTATTAATAATGCAATATTTAATTGATGTGTCCTACAGCTGGTGAAATTAAAACTTATATATAGCGAATATTGTCTCTATTATGGCTAGGGATGTATCTCGCTCGTACTACGTCAAGGAGAGAGGGAGAAAGAGAGACTTAGGAAGGCTTTTGTTGTGATACCCAAGAACTTATTTCGGTGATAATACGATTAATTTTCAAAAATAGTTGTGAAAACGTACAAACTAATCACTGTTAGTATTGTTTAAGTGTTAGAAATAACTCACTTTTAATATAATGTCTCTCTGGATTGTATACACGTATCCTTTCCCATGTAAAAGGGGTGGTATTTTCTGGCAAGAATCTCCGAAAGTAATGTGGTAAGGGGTAGAATTTTTGGTGTCATTGGAAGGGTGAGTTATTTTTCTTTAAAATAAGACCAAAGCCATTGATTTCTAGGTTAAATGATATTTCGCTCGAACTACAGAAAAAGAGAAAGAGAGAGAAAGGGGGCGTGGCGAATGCGGAGACATTTTAGAGAGAGTTCAATGGAAACTTTGTTGTGGAAGAGAGAAAAACTCGAGGGGGAGTGAAGAGCCCTCTTCGATTCTCCGTCGCCTGGATTCAATGGCCTTCATCATCATCATCATCCTCCTTAAATTCACGGCGGCACCCCGTCGCCCTTCCCTTCTCTCCCCTCTTCCCTCCTCCCCCCCTACCCCCCTCCTCCCCTCCCATGGCCTCCCCCGCCACCACTTCCATCGCCAATGGATACGAGATGGATACGGCAAAACGGACGGAGAGCGAGACAATGATCGGCAGCGGCGACACGAGCACGCGCGCGAGATGAACTTGGATTGATTGAGTGAGTGATTGATTGATTGATCGGCCCCCCCTTTCTCTCCTCTCTCATCTCTTACCTCGCGCCTCTGATCCCTCTGTTCTGCCTTTTGTCTCCGTTTGAGAGCGACCTTTTTCATTTCGCTTTTTTTAAGCGGGGGGAGGAGGGGGATGGGGCGTGAGAGAGAGAGAGAGGTGTGTACGTGTGTCTGTGCTTCTCCCCTTTCGGAGGTCCATTCATTCGATCCTCATTCACGTGGCGGTCTTTTCTTCGACGGGCGACCGGTCGGGAAAAACTCATGACGTGTGACGGCTTTGGAGAGGAGACGTAAAACGAAGACGCCTGGCGGTGGGAGCCGAAAAGAGAGGGAGAGGCAGGGCGGGGTGTTCGTTCGTGGACCGACGACGGCGGAACCAGATAAACCCGATTATGATTATTGCTAGGGTATTATCACTTTAATTGTCTCGGATGGGCGTCGCGTGACTCACGGGTTCTAAGTGATGGGAATTGAATGGGAAGGCTGTTGAGAGAACTCTGGTGGCCAATGATTTCCAATGGGAGTGAAGAAGTGGGAAGTGAGCAAGTTGTCAGTCAGCGATGCTTTTGATAAAAAAATTGACCGAGGATGCGTCTTTTCAATTTCATTGTCTATCAATGCGTCGCCAAAAACATTCTGGTTGGTTTTAAGACGAGCCATAAAAGTACGCCCAAACACTGTATATACATAATGGTTCGCTGGGATAAAGATAAACGTTTCTCCCCTAAATTGACTGTCTCTCTCTCTCTCTCTCCAATTTGCCTTTTTAAATACCAATATAACAAATGTCATGCCATATTCATGAAGAACAGGCGCGATTTTGTAATTAATGGCGCCATAGTTACTCTGTTAAAAGGAAATTTGGAAGTATATCGCAAGATTAATTACTCATTAATTTGTCTTCGATTTATCGATCTTCATCTTACAGTTATTTCCCAACAGTCTGTCCAGTAGCTTTAGAGAAGCCTCCAATCGATGGCTTCATGCGATGCTTAGTACTGAAAACATTGGCCTCGTGATCTTTTTATGAAAACAATTGCCTGAAAGGCTTGACATGCCTTCCTTTTCCCCAGTAGCTTGATATTTGCGATCATAAATACGAGCATTCACGAGCTGCGGTTAAGGGGAGCCCATAAACTACATACTTACCTCAATAACTGCTAATTCTTTCCCGATGAGTGATATTAGTGCATTCCTCTTACGTTGGATTAATCTCTCATATCAGTTGGAAACGGACCGATTTTATGAGTATTTTCAGCTTATTTTGCATCACATAACGGATTACAATGCAAATAATCACACGCATCGGTTCTCCACCGTACCTTTCCCAATATTTCAAATTTTTGGGTTTTCCTTGTTGCAATTAATTATTAATTTTAACGTTTCTTTTTCAATATTCTAAAACTCGAGTGGTTTTAGAATCTTCCTGTTTCTTCCTTGTTTCTTCCTGTTCTTCTACCTGTCGAATAATTCGCAGAGTATGCAGCTTCTTTGTTTCTTCCTTCTTTCTTCCTGTTCTTCTGCCTGTTTCTTCCCATGGACAATGATATGTCATTTATGTTTGTGTTAAATATACATAACGTAAACGGTCACACTGATTGCACGTAGAATGTAAACGATCTAACTAAATGATGTGTTAATAGATGGCGCCTCCTACAGTCTTTTAAGCACGTAACAATAGCCAACATATTAGTTGATAATATTGTAAACAGATGGCACTGTATCATTTTTTAACAAAAACTTTAATTATAAATTTGTTAACAAAAACTTAAATCTTAAATTTTTTAACAAAAACTTTAATTTTAATCCATTTGTCTATTTTTCGTCAATAGCGGGGAATATAAGCTTTAAAATTATGTTTGAATCATTAATTTTGATGAAGAATTATGGGAGTTATGGCGTTGCCACAAAAAAACACCTTTGAGACGTAATATATATGATTGTGGCTCTCATTAGGAATAAAAGCACGCAGAAAATATACTTTGTTCTTTTTATTTTCTCGATCGATTACTCCGGTTCAAATATTTCTAAGATATTCGATCGATTAATTTTCAACCAAGCAATCGCCGATGTATCGATTAACTCATAAACCTATTAAGAAGTTAATAATTTTAGAAAACGGAAAACAGAGACATCGCAGAACCAACACTACAGGTCATTTATGCTAGCGGCATGATTACATAAACAGCACATAACATAACATTAAAATTCTGAAAACAATGCCATTCAAACTTTTTATAATGAAATCAAGCCAAACGGGAAAAAACAGCAGAAACTTAAACAAAGATAATTAGAACAATTTTACCGCTCAAATACAATATAAACGCAGTTATTTAACTGAAATATTTTGTGAAAAAACGTACAAATGACCTTATTAAAATTTATTAACTCCCATACTGTATCAATTAAAGAGCGAAATAGCTTTGTTAAAAAGAAGAACATATATAATCAGAACTATGGAAATCTAATAATAATCTTAAATCTTGTAGGAATAAATACCCGTTTAACTTTATTCATTTAAATTGTTCAAGTATACTTCACTATAATATTTGCATAAACACAAATTTATAAAGTATCAGTTTTATTAGCACATATTTTTATCAAAACATATAAACATAATTTCTAATGATAAATGTGTATTAATATTTTATTCAAAATCTGAAATTTTTGTTAGAAAAATAATTGGAGAAGTGTCAACAATAACAAAACGTTTGAGCTCAAACCAGTGTACGCAAACTTTATTGGTTTTTCGTGTCTGTTTTGTGCCGTCAAATCAGCCTTTATTTAATTACATGACGTTTGCCAGATGGTATTCCTATCACTGTGCAGATGCTCGATTGTATAAACTGAACCACTTATCAAATATCTTCAATGGTTTGCGAGATAACTTTGTGGAATTTTGAGTTCATATTCAGATGAAATAACAACACTTTGTATAATCCACACAAACTTTAATGGTATAAGCCCGACTGGTTTCAACACTTTCGTGTCATTCTCAAGGGGTAATACAATTCGTTTTTTGGCGAGCACGTAGTTATATTTTATGTCGGAAGAGGGAGGGGGGATTGGGGTTGAGGGAGGTATGATTAAGGATGAAGGTTAAGGTTGAAGCTGGAGGGCTGGAGGTGGACGTAACCAAATATTTTCTGGAAGTAGGGGGGGGGGGACAGGAACTTGGTAGAGGGGAGAATATAATGTAATGGTACCAAGTCATTTAACAAATCGGAACAAAACTGCTTAGCGTGTGTCAAAATTTCAAAGTTCTCAATAAAATCCAGCTTGGCACCTTTGTCAAGAACATGTTAAGCATTCACTTTAAAATCAGACTCATGATTAACCTTTGCCAGAGGATTAGCGTAAACAGATTTGTTGTCACAATTAATAAAAGAATTAAAATGTTCTTTTGCTCTTGCACTGAAGCTTCGTCCCGTCTGTCCCACATTAAAAAAATTGCATCCCTGTGTATCACACTTCAAAATATACACACCACTTCTTTCTTCAGTACTAAAGTGGTCTTTGGAATTAAAAAATATAGGACCAAGATTTGATCAATTATAAAAAAAGCATACATTAACATTGGTTCGTCTCAACATGGTACGGATTTTACAAGACACATTTTTCAGGAACGGTAGTTTTTTTTCCATTTGGTTTCTCACTTCTCCAAGTTGCCGGGAAGTGATATACTTCATAATTTCAATCATTTAAACGAGACAATCCTCCTTGAAGAGGTTGAAGTCTTTATCACCTGCACAGTGGGAGTCGCCCCCACTCAGTCCTTCACCCCCCACCCCCCAATCCACAATCCACTCATCACTTGCAATATCTCTCCCCGTCCCATCCTCTGTCGCCAGCACTCACTTCCCTGCTCCTGATCGCACCTCACTGCCCCCTTTACAACAGTCAGTGTGCCTCTCCTTGCTGCCGCCATCTCCCTCTCTCTCTCTCTCTCTCTCTCTCCACTTTATCTCTTTGGCCGCATCGCTCGCGCGCTTAACTCAGCTCCTCTCTGCGACTGACTCCTACCGCCCCCCCATTCCTCCAACCCCCTCCCTCCCCATTCAACCCCTCGGGAGTTTCAAACCTACGCGACTGAGAAAACAACATTCGTTTTTGAAAGGACTCCCCGAGTGTCATTTGCTCCCGAAACACTACTTTGCTCTTCGTCCCTTTTATATCAAAAGTGATCCCTCTCCGCCGCTGTACACTGCCACCCGGAGGCACCGAAAAACACGTTGGGTTGGGAGTCCATCTGAAGCCGCCGGGCGTTTCATGAGACACATCCAGAGACAAAACTCCCACTTTCATGTTTTTCTTTGTCGGATAAAATGGCGATGAGAGAGTGACATCTGTGGAGACAATGAACTTGGAAAGCTGAGTTTCTGCGTTTTTTTTACAAGAAACGATGTTTTCCATTATTCTGGAGGGAATATTATGAACAGGAATTACATTTTCAAACAACTGACGTGTATTCTGGAAAATTTTGTATCGAATGAACCATTGTTTATATTATTTATTAGTTAAGAGGTGGAATGTTTTCATGGAGATTTCGGCAATCATAAGGAACCTTTCCCTAGCAACCCTTTCTTCATGTTTCAGCGGTAGACATGGTTCTCTCTAGGACTGGGTTCATAAGTGATTGTTCACCTTTCCCTTACGGATGGGAAAATATTATATTTTGTCTCTTTATTCATTTGTATTTTTTTGAATGCGGAAACAAAGTTGATTTTGAGGCTATAATGCATTTTGCAATATTTTTGGTTAGCTTCATGGATTTATTATTCGACAGCCCTACTTCAATCGAAATTACAACAAAAAATGAGTTTATCTTTTCTTCCGGAGAATGCAAATGGATATCCTGGGTTGAATCGTGGTGTCATGCAAGTTTATGTAGCTGTATTGCCCTCAAGATACTCTCCATATTACTTAGAGAATACACTTAGTTTGATGTAGAATATTTATCTCTAAAAGCCTTCCCAGGGACAAAGGTGTAGGTGTGTCAAATGATGGAAGCGTGACAGCATGATAATTTTTGCTCTCATCTCAGTAAGTGATGTAGAGAGATTAGGTTTTCAAAGGTACCCGTCGATCAGTGAACGGGCCGTGCAACCCTGATATTCCACAGAGTATTCTCCCCTTGGTTGTCTCCATTACGTGCAATTTTGTTTATGGTCTTTTTTCGACTGTATGAGTGATTTAAGGTTTAATGAGAGCGTTACGAAATCTTTTTCTTTCCCTCTCAAATACGTCTGTTTTTCCTGATGGTACTGTTCAGGCAGCTGGTTACCTTATTCGTTTCACTGACTTGCTACGAAGTCAATTTTTGATATTTCCATGACTGGACACATCAATCCCTTAATATTTAAACGCCATGAACTGTTCAGTAGTGTTTCTGTAATTTTTTAGTTTACATATTAGGGATGACTTCAATCCGTGATGTATATTTTGCTTGGGAATATTTCCATAGAATAATAATATTGATTTAATAAACTAACGAGCTCATAAAATAATGAGTCATTTAGGAGTCAGCAGCAGAAGACAAAAGCGTTAATGATGTGAATAAACATTTGTCGATTATGGAGTAGATAAAAACGTTATTAGTTGGATTAATCAGTTCTTACATGGGCGGGAACAAAGGGTTGCCATAGATGTTATCATGTCAAACACAGCGTCACATCGGGTGTTCCTCAGGGAAGTGTCATTGGTCCACTTTTATTTCTCTTATACATTAATGATATTAGCGCCGTCGTTAAAAGTAAGCTTAGACTCTTCGCAGACGACTCGGTTGTGTAATGGGATATCATCTATTCCAAAGATAGCAACTCCTTAACAATCCACTTACTTGCTATTCATGCTTGGTGCGAAAAGTGGCAGATGGAACTAAACATAAAAACGTGCGTAGCAGTCAGCTTTTGGAAAAAGAAAAATAGGCCAGGTAGAACTTACAGAATTAATAATACGGAAAGAATTAACGCCGAGTCTGTTTAGTACTTAGGGGTCACAATTACTCCCGACATATCTTGGGGAAAACATATTCGAGAAAGATACGGTCAAGCATACAGGAAGCTACATTTACATCTACGTAATACCCTGCAAGCCACCACGAGGGTGTTTGGCAGGGGGTGAAGATCACCAAACATGCACTATTGACATGCAACTAGGATATTTAATGGAGACATGCTAGATAATAGGGTCACATGCAGCTAGATGGTTAGTATCTACATAATAAGAAAGGGATTATTGGTTGTTATTACATGCATCATGCACTACAGATTACTCTAACTAGATTTCACCTTCCTATCCCTTTGCTACCCTACCTATTGTTCTCTTATGGTACGCGGGAAAAGTGACATTTTAAATCTATCGGTATGACAATCTATCTCTCTAATCTTGTTAATCTGATCAAACCTAGCATAATACGCAGGGTTCTTAATATATATCTAACGTCATCTGTGAAGAAATCGGTTTCTAATTTACTTAACAGGTTTAACCCAAATTTTAACCTGCGTGTTGATAGTAATTCCCATCCTAGTTCTTCTATTAAACTCGTAACACTTATACAATTATCATAACGGCCTTTAACACACCTAGCGGATCTTCTTTGCACACGCTCTAATTCTTTTATCATACCTTCCTCGTACGGATCCCATACACTAGCGGCATATTCTAAATGAGGCCTGACAATTGTAAAATAGCCTCTTTCTCGAACTCTCTCATCGTATTTGCCTAGAACCCTTTTTACGAATCCTAATCTACGGTTTGCTACACTAGTTATTTCCCTGATGTGTTTCCCCCATGACATGCCTTCAGTGATGGTGACGCCCAAGTATTTAATTTATTCTACGTTAGATATTTTCTTTTCTTTGATTCAATAATTATTCCGGGGAAAGCCATTCTTTTTTCAAAATCTCTTCCTATGTACTCTCTTCCTATTTAATTTCCTCTATGCTACGTTCATGAACTTCTTCCTGGTGTTACTCAGGGGAATTATCCCGCTATTTTACCTTCAATTATGTTCAATTGTTTTACCTTCAAGCTAAGCTATATCAAGAGAATACTCGGAAAATGTAATGAGAAAGTGAAAGAACGTTGTTATTTTTCAATCGTTAGGTCCCATCTGGAATATGCTGCCAGTGTATGGGATCCATATGAAGCGAGGTTGACATCGGAATTAGGTCGCGTGCAGCGAAGAGGAGCTAGGTTTGTAAAACGATGCTATGATAAGTTTAGTAGTGTGTCTGGATTGTTAGAAGAACTGGGAGGGGAATCGCTTTTACAGCGTAGATTAAATTATAGGCTTAACCTCTTAGCTGAATTTCAGGAAAAAAATTTCTCTGACGACGTAAAAATCATACTATTAACCCCCTCGTACTACGGAAGATTAGATCGCGCCAATAAAATTAGAGAGATAGACTGTAGAATCGATAGGTATAAAATGTCATTTTTCCGCGTACCATTCGGGACCATAACAGCTGCGTTCATCGTCATGGATAGTGCAAATAGTGAAATTAGCTAGACTGTAGATCTTATTCTTTATATTTTCCACGTCCTTATTTACTGCGTGATGTAAATATTGATGTTCTTATTTATGCATGATATTTTGAATCCGTAGTGGTGGTCTTTGTATCCCTTGCATGTTGGAACGAATGACGATAGAATGTTTCTTGGTTAGTAGATTTTACTGGGCGCGTTGCATGTGTGGTACGCTGGTTTCAATGTAGTATAGAGATATATAGTATGAGGACATGCATATTATTCGTTTAAACACTTAGCACGCTAGAAGGGTTACTTATATGGGAAAAATGGGCAAAAGACTCCTTTGAACGTATTTTCTCGGCACCAAATTGGTTAACACTACGATTCTCACCATCACCGATGTCAATTGTATAAGCTATACCCATTTATAATCACTGCAAACATACTCGCGGTACCAATGTAGCAATGATAAAATCACGTATCTTCGCCTGCGAAGAAATGGTAATTCTGAGAGGGATATGGACAGTGAGGAAATGACTAAATCATACCCGAAACTCATTCAAACTTCCCGCAGCCAGCCACCTACCACTGCGATGTTTCCATTTTTCCGGCATTGGATCACCACGTTTTTAGCTATGTTCGCAGAATTGTTCATTTTCCTCGTAGAGCGACGATTAAAAGATGTACTTACTCGTACAATTATCGGGAGTACGATGAAAACATTCATTTGTTATTATATGACGTAGTTTTAAAAGTTAAAATAATAGTGAGCACGGCTAGTTTTGGGGAGGGGGACCCCCGCTGCGTGGGTCGAGGAGAGAGGCCGGCAATGGGTGTCCGCGTCCGAGGAAGGGTTGGGGATTAGGACCGTCCGCGAGGTTGGCCCCACCCCACTTGTGACTACCTGAGATGTGGCCCCAGAAAATCGGTTTTAACACATTTGTCCGTTCGGAAGGAGTGTCGCCGGATTCGAACTCGTTTCTTCTCCTGTCTATCCTTTGTTTTGATTTCGAGAAATGGTGATCTTCCCTCGCGTCTCATCGGCTTTCGATCTAGAGACTCATCAAATTCGAAGCGGAAACAGTCGAAAGAAATTAATGGAGCGCGGAAATGGCTCAATTACGCTTCCAGCTCGGTCTTCGTCGACCAAGACATGAGTGAGCCTCTTCTCATGTCTTGAAAATTGCCGAAGATGGCGTAACTTTTCTGCAGTTCATTTCACGTAAAACCTTTTCTTACGTCTACTCGAGGAACAAATTAGTACCTCCATCTGGCAATTTTAGTTTTTCGGGTTCCTCGATTTTGTTATACATACTCGCCGAAATTCGGAGTCTTCCGATAATTATGTATAAGCTTGTCGCTGTATATTGTACAATATTAAGTGTTTCAGAGATGTGATAAAGATACTAACAATATTGTATGCTCAATATTAGCGTACGATCATTTATCCGTCAGACGCAGACATATTTGAATGAATGCAGCCGCCGAGGTTTGGATTTCACTGAAAAACTGAATTAACTATGATTGGCTGGCGAGATGATATTGCCTCACATCGGAAATATGAATACGAATCGTGAGACAGTGTTAACTTAAAAATTGGTCACCCTACTAAATTATAATTTATTCTGACCGAACAAAGTTAAGCATAGAAAGATAATTTTCTCTTTCATTTCTCTGTTCTTACCATTCAGGTGTGGGTGGATAGGGTGGCGCTGGCTATGGCGGCCAATACTTGAAGCTGCAACGTGGTCCGCCAGGTTTGTTCCCCCACATCTAGCCTTCGCGCTTCCGGGATGGTAAGCTATTTTTTTAATTACATGATTTTTTCCATCGATAACTCACCTGAAATCAATATGCCGTAACTTTTCAAAGAGGCATTTTCAATTATGCATATTTTATATTTTTCGATCTATCTACTGTAATCCAAGTGACTACCGTGCGTTTCAAGAGTTACCGACTCCTCTTGAATTTTCAACAGGAGATAGATACGTAATCTTACTTCATTTCCGCTAAAGCGACCACTCGTCCGTGCTATCCAAAGGCAATCAAGGGAAGAACGTGGGGATTGAATACAAGAATGGCGGATATATCGGTCGTCAATTACAGTTTGATGATTACAGTCATGCCCACTCCATATTTATACCCCGACGGCCCTAACCGGCAATGGATGATTCGATCGTCCTCACTGCTTGTGTGGAACCGTTCTCTGGAAGGTTTTTTTATCAATGAACCGGATCGAAATTGGTTTATTAATTAACGAAGCGAAATGTTTTCCTCGCTTCTGTTCCTCTTTCGGTTTTTTTCTTCTTCGTCCCATCTCTCCTGGTTCTACATCGGCCACTTGTCTCTTCTCCTGGATGACAGTCTCTCGTTCTCCCCCTCTCTCTCCCCCCTTTGATGCACCGGGAAGCGAAGCACAGGTATAAAAATCTCCTAGGTAACCACCCTCGCCTCCCTCCCCCCGGCAATTACTACCCCCCTCCCCCTCCGTCACAAACACTCCCCCTTTCCATCCGAGGCACGGGCGCCACTCCCGTCCTGGGCCTCCTCACCTCAAGAAAACGAAGGAACGCTCCTCTACTCCGCCCTCAACCCTCCCCGACCACTTTTCCGCCCTTAAGTGATCGGATTTGAGCCTCTGTATATAAGTAACGGGTAAGACCTTTGAGAAATGACTTACCATTCCATAATCACCAATCATTTGTGTGTATATCTGCCAAGTTTCAAGACGTTATCTCAAAGAAAGCAATTTTGGATTTTTGTCCGGCGATTTCCGATTTGAGCCCACTGTGCGACGGTTCATCGCCGCGAACGACTCCGTTATTCAACCCCCCCCCCCCCACGCCCCCCACTCCCCTTCCATTTAAACTGACGGAATTCGAATACTCAAAATGAGTCGGAATAAAAAAGAGAGAAAATTACGTACGTTAAATAATATTACAGGGAATGCATTTTGGGCTGATGAGAATGAAGTGATTGATGACCTCAGACGCGCGAAAACTCGCGAAATGTGAAGGAAACCTGCCGGCATTTGCAGCCCAATCGGGAGAGGAATGAGGGAGTTAGTTATCTTTAAAATTTTCACTTATCTCTGTAGACCTACATTTAAAAATTTCTGCATTCATGTTTCAATGCTCATTTGTTTCTCAATCATCACTTATCTTTAATGGCGTACCTTCTGGTACTTAATTCTGTGCGCATACATTATGTCCCACGAGGTGAGGCTTTTCAAACCGTGCTCATTGACCGTATCTCACGATTGGGACCATATGGTTTCACTCTGTCCTCCCATTCATGACCCCAAACAATGTCCCCTCCCACCCCCCCCCCCCCTAATCTTCCCCCCGCCACACTCCTCAACCCCCCAGTCTCCAGACCAGTGGTACATTCATTTGGTGCCCGGGTGGCCGCACTTTTGGGAGGGTGCACGCACCCTGGGGTCTCACCGCGGCGAACCATCCCACTGAGCTGTAGAGCTCTCGGGATTCCAATCGGATGATGGTGGTTTTGTGGCCTTGATGTTTCGAATGCGAAGTCCTCTATCATCTCCCGGGTGAATTCACTCCGAGGACGATTCACACCGACGTTTCGAAGGCGAAGTCCCATGTCATCCTCGGGGCGAATTCACCCCGAGGACGATGGCAGGCTACGCCTTCGAAACGTCGGGGCCACAAACCACCATCACCCGACTGGAAACCCATGAGCTTTGCATGCTAAGAGCATTCTCCGGGGAATCGAAGAAAGAAAGCCTGTAATGTTAGTACTCAGCGAGACTTCGGCCCGCGCTCCTCGTTTGTCGACTCTCCCGCGTGAGACGGCAGCACCCGTCCCGGCAGCTCCCTCGCCCCACTCCTTAACCCTCCCACCTTTTCTTAGCATTTTATAGCTAAAGTCATGTTTCATGAGTGCTGAGATCATTATCGGAACCCACATCAGACCCCGGAAACCTGCACAAATTGTCATCACGCTTTCTGCCTACGATAATATCTATTTTATTCCTCCTTGTCCCTCGGGATCCGGTCTTTTCACATACTTAATTTTAGAGTTGAAATTCATTTTTCGGAGTGTTTACGTACAAGGTGTCGTTCAAGTAAAATAAAATGTTTCTTTGCACTTTCCACACCGGTTTATTAACACCGACATATGGTTTCGACAAATCTTGTCTTTATAAAGGTATTATTATTTTATCTTTCGTTGTCCATGCATGATGGTGGGAGGGAGGCGAGGGAGAGATGGAGTGGGAGGGGGAAATAAAACGATTTGGATGGTTGAAAGTAAGGGAATGGTGGAGGGGGAAGATCATTACTATATATGGAAAGGTTTGCATTTGAAGGAAAATGTGGGAGATGAGGGGGGAGGGAAGGAACACGAGGACTATGACGGAAGCCAAGCATCGTACATGACATGACGTAAATAAAATTGAATGGTTATTGACATGAGCGATGAATGTGAATCAAGTTTTAGGTCATTTTCCTGGTTACTATTATTTTTCGCAGAATTTTTACTCCCTTAATGTTCCAGGAACTCAAGTTACTTTCCGCATAGGTCGCTAAAATTTTCGCTGCACATGTAAAATTCCCGGTTTTAAATCACTCATGTGGTTACAGTCCAATAAACGTTTAGAAAACGTTGAAATCATTGGTAATAAAACAATTTCTATGCTCCGTAATTCTTATGGCAAATTTCCGTCCAGTTCGGCCAATGTACGCTAGGTGTGCAATAAATGACGCAAAGTGCAATGAATGGCAATAGACTTCACTTTTGTCGTGGACATCAAAATTACCTATGGTATTAAATAAAATTTTCTCCTAGTTAGAGGAGATTAAAAGGACCAATTGAAAAATTCATAGGGCATGGTTTTCATGATCCTGTACGTCAATTGGCCTAAAAATGGTAACTTACATCAACATAAAGATTTATCCTTGATCGTTGTAAGAGTCGCCATGGAGCGAATGGCCTGCTGTTTAAACTTTCTGTCTTAAAGTTTTTTAATTGCTGTCATTACTGTTGCCATTTCTCGTCGCAATATGTAAAATTAATTCTTTTGTAAAACCTGCGTCACTCATGGGTACATTGACCGAACGAAAGGTCATCCCATGGAAGACAGACAGTAAGGTAACTAAGGAGGTGAGACGAATCGTTGGAAATAACTGCGTCAGTAAAAGTTGGTTATCAATAGATGGAAAAATGATGCTTACTCTCTGAGAGGAGGATAGTCAAGTCTAAAAAGTTGACAGGATCCCCTTCAACTTCGGCAGTAAATGTTATGCTGGAATACGAATTATTTTAAATCGCAACGATATTATCAATCTGTCTAGCGCTACCAAGCCACAAGCGAAGGACGTTTTCAACATAGTGGTAACAATGAAAACAATGTTTTAGCAAAGGATGGTTTGATTTAAAAAAATTGCGTCCTAAAATATCCATTAATATATCTGCCAATATTGGTGATAAAGGAGAACCCATGGCGAGGCCTTGGGTTTTCTTCATAAAATTGCCCATTAAATAAAAAATAATTTTGTCTTATACACAAATTCAAAAGATTTATATACCCAGATATAACAGTATTAGTATGGCTTTGGATTCTGAAGACAAACTGTGCCTCAAATGTGCGGGTGAGGAAATACGGTGGCCAAGAAGACCTGGATACAAAATGAACTTAAAAGCTGGTTTGTCATCCGCGACTCAGTTTCTCATTATGTATACAATTTATATTATTTACGTCTAGACCTTGCCAATTATATTTATTGGTGTGAATGACTAATTTCAGGACTGGATCAAAGACATTTTAAGTGATATTGGCTCTGCTAGCGCTGGTGCGTGCATTTCTCATGGAAATATCTACGAATGGCGTGTTACCATTCCCGTCTATTTTACTCAATAAGTGGTTTGTGAAGCAAATTTTTAATATCAGAACCACGGAAGGAGCCAAAATGACCCCTTTTCGTTTCCACTTTCAATTTTTCATACATGATTTTCAAAATTCCTTGGTGGATTTATTTGACTCATCTTAAAAAGAGCTTCGGTGTACTAATACGAAATTTTATTCCTGTTTGCCAACTGTATCTTATTCTGGGCGATGATATACCATTTTCGACGGAAAGGGTCATTTTGACCCCTCATGAAAATTTTGTTCCACAGCGGTATTTATGCATATAACCAACACCGACTTACTTAGATAGAAGAACTGATCTCTTCCTCGTGACGTACTTCTGGCTTTTATTGGCGTTCTCTATTTAGGAGGGGCGAATGGGAAGCTAGACGTACAGAACTAAACAGCCTTTGGCCTACAAACTGGGGGCCACCTTTCTTTGCAGATATCACGTTTCCGCTAAATAATGCAGTTCCTTAGGTTTGAAATCAGAGGTGAGAGAGCAGTGCGTCTTCAAACTAATGAGCTTGCCCTAGTGTCTGATGTGTGAGTCACTTTTATTGGAATCTGCAAGAATCTGTAAAAACCAGGGCTCGACTTGACCTATAGATGACCAGTTGTTCCAAACTAAGTGCAGGTTGACGCATCCTCCGTCTTGTTTCCCTCGGCCGCTGCCTTGCGGTCCTTCGTTTTGCCCATGGTGAGAGCAGGAAGGGGAGGAGGTGGGGGCGCAGTCCCGCGAGTATCGAGGAGAGAGATGAATTACCAGAAAACAAACCAAAGACACCTTCTTTATAAAAAAAATCACAACATCAGATTTATTTATTTGCGAGAAAAACAAAACAAAAAAATCATAAGCGAAAGAAAATTAAAAAAGAGAAAAATCACCGAACACAAAACAATAAAAAAAACAACACCAATGCACCCTATGTCCATGTTCATTTCTAAAGATAGTCTATATACACGCACACACAACACATAAACACCGATTCACTCCATCTCTAAAGATGGGTCCTTATTCGGGCCCAAATAAAACCCGGGCCACACGGGGGTCGCGTGGCCGGAGCCGGGTTGACTCGCCGAGGAGAGAGTAGGGTGAAGCGCCGAGAGAGAGGGGCCGCAGGTCTCACGGCCGGGATTCCTCGTGGGGGCGCCCAGGGGAGGTCTCCCGCACGTCCCTCGGCGTGACGGGGCGCTCGGGGGTGTGGATCACCCGGAGGCCAGGGGTTGGAGGGAGGGTGGTCGGCTGCGGCGGCGAGGCGCTCCGGGGTTACGGCAGGGCTGATCAGCGCCTGTGGTTTTTCCCGGAGGGGGAGGCAGGCCTCAAGCACCACGGGCCAAGACACCCGCTCTCGGCGGTAAGCCCGTCTCCGTCTCCTGGGCTGGTCCACTTGCATCCGCTCCGATGGGGAGAGAATCCCTATAAAAAGGCTTCTCTTTGAGCGCAAAAAGAGAGACAGCCAGGGTGGAGGCCCTTCGACTGTCCTGCCCGCCGCCGCCCTCTCCTCGAGCCGCCGCCGCCCACCAGCCAGTTCGCCCACGGAGACCGCTTGCCGCCCGAGAATTAGCCGCCGTCGGAGCAACGGCGGAGTCCGCTCTCATCTCGCACCCTTTCCCGCCCCACCCTCCCTCCAACGCCTCACCCCCTGACCACCGGGTGATCCACACCCCCGAGCGCCCCGTCACGCCGAGGGACGTGCGGGAGACCTTCCCTGGGCGCCCTCACGAGGAATCCCGGCCGTGAGACCTGCGACCTCTTTCTCGGCGCTTCACCCTACTCTCTCCTCGGCGAGTCAATCCGGCTCCGGCCACGCGACCCTCGTGTGGGCCCGGGTCTTATTCGGGCCCAAATATGGACCCATCTTTAGAGATGGAGTGAATTGGTGTTTATGTGTTATGTGTGCGTGTATATAGACTATCTTTAGAAATGAACATGGACATAGGGTGCATTAGTGTTGTTTTTTTATTGTTTTGTGTTCGGTGATTTTTATCTTTTTTGAATTTTCTTTCGCTTATGATTTTTTTGTTTTGTTCTTTTTTCCAAATAAATAAATCTAATATTGCGATTTTTTATATAGAAGGTGTCTTTGGTTTATTTTCTGGTAATTCATCTCTCTCCTCGATACTCGCGGGACTGCGCCCCCACCTCCTCCCCTCCCTGCTCTCACCATGGGCAAAACGAAGGACCTCAAGGCAGCGGCCGAGGGAAACAAGACGGAGGATGCGTCAAGGTGCTCCATTACGCAGTATGTACCAAATAAATCGGACAAATTGGTATAAAGTTCTGGGGACCTGGGGCCGCGAAGTGCAAATATATATGCAATTCTTCCGTACCTGGGTAAAACTGTGGACAGAGCTTCCCATGTAAATCTAGGCGAGCGCATAGTAATGGAGTTGAGTGATCCATTCCCTGGCATGGGACGTAACATAACAACAGATAAATTCTCTACGTCCTTGCATTTGGCTAAGAATCTGAAAACTAAACAAACTAGTTAAGTCCGACAGTGACCCAAATGAGACACGAAGTACCACAAGCAGTGAAGGTCTCAAAAGCAGAGCGCAACTCTACGGTTCTGCTGATAAATGATAACGCAAGTCGAACCGTGTATCATGGAATAGTTGAAAAGAACGTGGTTTTGTTGAGTACCATGCATCCTTGTGTCACTCTGCCAAATAATGAAAAAGAAACTACCTGTAACTATATAGTTCTAAAACCATACTGAGGCTGCTGTGGATGCTGTTGACCAAATGGCCCGACTGTACTCTGTTCGAGCATGCTCTCGACGTTGACCAGTTCCTATATTTTATAATACTCTACGCTTCTCTGCCATCAATGCGTGGAGTATGTTCCGGGAGTGCACTGGGTAGAAAAGGGCAACGTCACCAATTTTTGCGCAATCTTTCTGAGGAGCTCTCAGAAACATACTAGCAGAATAGGAACTCACCACCAAGGGTTCAGTTAGGCTTATCTAATGTGCCAAAGCCTTCCTCTCGCCGTTAGTGCCAAGTTATGGAGAAAGTTTATGGCAACAAAACCTGTAATATGTGTGTGAGCTGTAGGAAATTCGTGTGTGACACTTCAACATGTGACACTGAGGTGTTCTGCATTTCCTGTCTGCCAGTTGATACATAATTTTGACGGGATTTAAGGTAAAATATTTATTGTTTTACTTACCCCGGCCAAATATTGGTTGAAATATTGCTTCTTCTTGTAACTTTTATTCTTCTGTACTATACTGTTCCTGCTTTACTTTATTTTCACCGTTCTTGACAAATTATCCAAAAAACGTAGTTTTTATTGTGATTTCCTTTATGCATAGTAAAAAACTTGTTAACGGTAAATATAGCAAAAAATGAACAAAAATATTTATAAAAGAGTAAAAAAATTGTTTTTCTGTACAATTTTGAACTCTATGTGTAGCCTTATAAGTTAGTGGTAGGCCCAAAAGCCTTAATCCATCAATATTTCAAAAGAGGAACCGAAAAAAATGCAAAATAGTGAGAAAAGATGACAAAAACAAGCAGGGGGTCCAAATGACCACAGCCCCCGGAAACAGTATGCGAAAATGTCTGCGGCTGTAGTGTTAAGCACCAATAATGAAACGGATGCAATCTCCTTGACTAGGGCACACATCTCTGTTCTTTTCGTGCGCCTCTCTTTTGAGGGCTGGCTCGGGGAGGAGAGGAGGGATGAAGAGGCAAAGGAGGGCTCGGAGGCGCTATCGATTAGAGTGTCGAGCCTCGAAAAAAATCCCTTTTGTCTTTGGCGCCCCTCCCCCAACCACCACCCCCGTCCCTCCTTGCTCCCTTCCCGTCGTCCCCCGCCTTCGCGGAGCGGCATGGGGAGGGGGGGGGGTTAAATGGAGGCAGAGAGGGAGAGCATCCCAGAAGAGGAAGGTACAGAGAGGGAGGGAAGGGGGCGCGAGGGTCGCGTCTCTCTCCTCGTTATCGCAAAACGTTCCCTTAAACCCCCGAGAGATTTTCGAGTGTGGGTGTGGGGTCGTGGGTGCGGCGGGCGTGTGGTAGGGGAAGCAGAGTGGGAGCAGAAGGAGGAGGAGCGGAGAGATAGCGGAGGCGCATCAAAGGAGAGAACAGACTCACATACAGCGTACCTATGTAATGTACATACATCCTCTTTCCAATGGTTACAATGGCATTAGACGTCTCATCATCCCGTTCCACCCCTCCTCCTCTTCCCTTTCGGGGCACTGCGCGAGATCTCGGCGGCGAATCTTTCCGGTGGTCGGGTGCAGAGCGGGAGCGGCGTGGTGCGGACGGGGGCGGGGGAGGAGGAAGGTAGCGTTTTAAGAGGGAGCTGGAAGGCTGAGGAATGGAAGGAGACAGAGAGAGAGAGAGGGGAGGTTTGAAGGAACGTCTGCATCCAGTGTGTGTGTGTGAGTGTGTAGGACGTAGATGATGTGACGTGTGGAGCGGCGAGGCGCGGGAACGAGGAGAGTGTGTGAGTGCAGTGATTAGCGTTGAATGCTTTGCTCCGTCATTTCCTTCTGGAACCTGTGTTGACTCTTTGAAAGTGGAGAAAGGACGGAAGAACGCTCGAGGACTTAGAATACGCATGAAGCTCATATCTCTGCACTTCAGTTACGTATTCATTTGTTGGTCCTAAATATTGGTCGACTTCAGCCCTCCATCCGTCCCTAATTAACGCTAGTTTCCTTACTACCTGGTGGCTCTTCCTATGTTCTTTCATTTGTTTGGTCTATAGATTTATCCTTGGGAATTCCTTCGGGGACTTTTCCCACTCTTTCCCTCTCAATTATGTTCTTCACACACTCACTATGCCTATGGGTGAGTCCTATCCGTATGGTATTATTTTTCTGTATAGTTTTCAATTGTGTCCTTTCCTCTTACACTCCTCTTTATACGCGTTATTTCTTATTTTTTCCATCCATTTCATCCATCAGCACTTTCTTCCAATAACATATTTTGAATTCTTTCAAGTCTTTTCTGGTCTGCTTTTTCAATGGTCCATTCCGCAGATTCATAGGTGACCACGCTCCTCTCGAATGCTTTCATTTACTATTTACTCGTTGGTAGTCCCATCTTCGTTGAGCACAGCAGTTGTCGTTTTCACCATGAACGCTTTCTTAGCTTGGGATATTCTTCGCTTGACGTCTGTTGTACTTCTTCTAACGTATGCTGGCTGAAGAATGGCGGTTTCTGGAAGGAGGAATGGAAATTCTCCTTCTTCCCGACGGTATGGAGCACTAAGCCTGCCACGGAACCTGGACCTTGAAGAACCTCCCGGAAAATTCTTAGATCCTCTTTAGCTGCCTCTACAACTCCCGCCTCTTCTTATCCGATATTTCAGCCTCCTGGAAAACGGCTTAAGTTTGAGTCCGAAACAGATTATTTATTCCAAAATCCGGCCAATTATCGCTTGGCCCTTTTAGCTACCGCTCAGTTAGCCTCCAAAGCTTTTCGTCTTAATTATTCGAAAGTATATTTCCGAATCTTTCTGCTTTCAGAAATAATCCCTCCTCTCCATTTCACCCGTGACGAGCAATCAGAATTCATCTCCCGCCTTTCTGCTACTCATAAAATGGTTGAATTCATCACCTTTGGCTTCAACATGCGCTGACCCACGGCGTGTTCATGGACCTCCGAAAATCATTTTATCATTCGATATCTATCGTATCGACCTACAACTCAAACTCTCTCACCTACCTATGTCCATCTTCCCAATGAAGATCAAGTACTCCTTCCTCTCTAAACGCTCCTTCTATTTATCTCTGAATTCTGCTGTCTCTCTCTCCCGGAACCCGGAACGGATGTCTTCTGGTGTTCCCCAAGGCTCCGTCATCTACACGATTTTAGCTCAAACCTTTCCATAAATGTCATTCCAATTTACCCATTCACCCAGCACTTCCTCCATGCAGACGATACAGCCATCCTTTTCCAATCCTTTGAATCAAACCGCTCCCATATATGTCTTAGTAGTTCCAGGCACATCTCGGGGAGTTTTAGGAATGGATGAAGATGTGGGCGCTCTCCGTCAAACCAACAAAATACCAGCCCGTTACATTCTCGAGTCGGCGAAATGAGAAAAACCCGTCCAACTTCTACTCTGAAACTAATTGATTCCAAAGCTGTGCCACCTCTGTCCCATTCCTCGGCGTTGTCCTGCGGACCGGGAATTATCCTGGAATGACCACTCCTCCCTCGTCATAAACAAAGCTAATGCTGGCGCAATGCTTCGCAGTAGTTTTTATTTCGATTACCTGAAAGAAAATTGTACAAATACGGCAAAATTGCCAATTTAAACTGCACAAGTAATGAATAAAAAAGAGACCTACACAATCTAACAACAAGAACAAAAAATAACTTAATTGAGAAGAAGATGCCAATTATTGTTGAATACGGTCTATTTTGCAGTTTATTTACGAAAAGATGTGTTGTGACCAAGTTGGTGAAGTTTTTAGGCGATGGAGAAGAGAGGTGAGTAACAGTAGGGAGTGATATTCATAGGGAGGAGAGACGAAAGTGGAGCGAGCGTCTAATTAGAGCACACACATTTGAAAACAGGCAAAACAGTGCTCCTTGGTTTGCCTGTAATTCCTTCATCCTTGATAACCTCAGAATTCCTTCCCTCGGCCCACTACCTGTTGGTGGCAGATAATTCAATAGCTTCGCCAAATCCCTTGATTTCCTATTGACTGCCAAGACTCCCCATGGGACCACCCCCGAAACCATCACATCGTGTGTTAATTTCCTAAATATACCCACCCCATTTTAAGTACGATACCTGTTCTTAAATGTTATTTTGGTTCGGACTGGACGCTTTCCTATTAATGCCATTCTTATGGTGTTTTGTTGATATAAATTTCAAGTTATAATCTTCAGATAACAGGCTTAATGTAGGTAAAGGAAAATTATTAATAGTCTTCATTTTCTCGATATATGACTTGGTCATCGGTAAATACCACTGAGCTTAAATAATTGTTTTCTCCTATTTGTATTCCTGATGGAGTAGCTTTTTTCTATTCTCGTTGACTGTTTTCTATGCATTTAGTAAATAGTGTACCCTTGCCTCTTAGTTGGCCTTTATTTCCTGCTCTGGGGTTTTGCTGATATCAATTACAATTTTCGTTTTTCTATAAAGAGACTGAATGATTTTCGTTAAATGAATTGTTCATCCTACCCTGCTAAACAATTCTGTATAGTTTCCTTATAAATACTTCTACAGAATTTCTCAAAAAGTTCTGTAGATATTCCTTAAAGTATTGAAACGCCATTTTACGGAATTCCCTACGACGTTCTGCAGAATACCTTAGGACGTTCTGCGGAATTCCCTTCGACGTTCTTCAGAATTCCACGTTCTGCAGAATATTTCCGTAGAGTTGCTGAAGTGCTACAGAACAGCTTGTAAGGAGTTATTTTGCTCTGCAGAAAATAACTCTACAGAACATATGTTCTGTAGAATCAGCCTCTCATGTTCCGTAGAGATCCTTAGAAAAGGAACTAGTTCTGAAAAAAAGAGTCAATTTCTGTAGAATTCCTTGTGTTCTACAGAACAGCTTCTAATGAATTGTTTAGTTGGGTAGTTTTTCCATTCTGAACCTAAGTTTCTCTCGGCGAACGCTGTTGAATGCCTTTTGATAATTTAAGAAGGATATGTAGGTTTGCAGATTAAATTTGGAGCGCTTCTCCTAGATTATTATTAATACTACTATGGCGTATATTTCGGTCGTCAGGATAGAGTATCACAGCGCCACACCCTCTCTCTCCGTCTGTGCTGTCTCAGTTGCCTCCTCTCTCTCCGCGATGGTTCCTCTCCGGTTGAACCATCCGCCCTCATCACGCGCTTGGAGAAGGAGAATGGGGCGGGGGGGGGGGGCAGAAAGGGAACCGCCCGGGCTCACAGAGGCGCTGCTTGCTGCTCCTTTGACTGCCTCGCCCTCCCCCACCCCACACTCAACCCACTCTCCCCGAGCACCCCTTGGAGAGAGAGAGAGGCCGATAATCCGCCGTCGATCTATCGGAGCCCATGATTCCCAAGGGGCGATCGATCCACACCCTCCCTCCTTCCCTCACCTACCCCCCCCCAACAGGGACGGGAGGGGGAAAGAGTAGGGATACGATATCGTAACCAATGTATCGATAATTTACTCGCAATGAATATCGAATGAAACTCACCGATGCCGTATAAGTATTGAAATAAAATCTCGACACTTGTCAGTATCGAATCAGCAATTCATATTAACTCACAATCGAATTCAGGTAGTCCGAGCGAGATAGTTCCCTAATCATAATACAGACCATATTCGAATTATACGTCTTAATTTCACCTGCTGTAGGACACATCTGATTAAATTATTGCAGTATTAATGGTGCAATAATATAGTTTTATATGACATAACTTGTAAGTAATTTAATGAAAATATCTAACTAAGTCTTTTTAACTTGGCTCATTTTTTTCGCGCGGTGCGTTTGAAACTCCTTCAAAACGGAAGGTTTCTTGTGCTACCCAAGAACTTAATTGCGGTGACAGTATGATTAATTTTCAAAGTTAGTTGAGAAAACATACAAACTACACGCTGTTAGTTTTTTTAGGACATCTAAGTGGTAGAAATTCCTTATTTTGTAAATTATGTCTCTCTGGAGTGCATACACGTACCATTTCCCATGTAAAAGGGCTGGTATTTTTTGGCAAATAACTCCGAAAGTAATGTAGTAAGGGGTTAAATTTTTGGTGTCATTAGAAGGGTGAGATATTTATCTTTAAAATAAGATCAAATTAATTGATTTCTAAGAAATAATTTTTCGCCTAAACTAACTTTAATCAGCATTATCACTGGGAAAATATTTTGCATACAATAATTTTCGTCAGGATAAATAAATGACGTGTATGAGTTTACTCGCTGACTGTGACTATCGCGTTCTGCGTGGATTAGCTTACTTCTCTCCAGCCTATTGATTGCAATACTGAGCGCAGCTCTTCTGCAAGGCAAACACCAGACGTACAATAAAAAGAACGGAATGCATTGCGTGTCAGTGAATAAAATTATTCGAAAGCAACTGATGCGAACTCTCGTTGGTGAAATGTCTCGAAGAAGTAAACGACATAAAGATCGATCAACGAAGAAAATGGCGGAAAAAAACGTGTATTTAAACGCAAGAAAGCCTCAGTGAAACAATTGCGCTGATATACCAAAGCCACAGCTGTAAAAAAAGATTAAGCAGGAATGAATTATCAGTCACATTTGGTCATCCGATGGGACTTCCTCCTCCATTTGCAAGGGCAATTGGCGCTCTGCTGTATTCGACGGCACACTCTTCAGAGTAAATTATCGAAAGAGATATATCGATTACGAAAATACATGGGATCGACTTTGACTTTGTTTTATTATACTTGGCCCACATGAGGCCTAATGGCCCCTTCTTACCCTCGGCCACGGCTCTCATTATAGAGGTTAGGTCAAATTTGATTTTACATTTTTGTTTTTGTTATACAATTTTTCATTTATGTAATACTTTTTCTTTTATGATATATTTTTCAAGTGGTTGACAGCAGCATTTGGCGACCGATGAGAGCTGTTTGATGTCAATGGCAGCCTACGGTCGTTTCGTTGCGTTAACAACCCTGCCTTGGTCAAAGTCCTTTTCTTAGGTGCTTTCCTTTCGTGTTATGAAAGTTTAAAAAAAATTGTTAATAGTTTTATAATGTCAGCTGAAGAAACAAGTTTGAAATAAATTGTCCACAACAGCAAATGTAAAGTGATAAAAATTTGTAAAACCTTTTTATCAGAATTTTAAAAGTTTAAGAAGGTAAAAAATCTATTTAGAAAGAAATATATCGATAGGAGTAATGTATCGATACTTTATCCGTGTCCCTAGTGCGGAGAGACGGGGGTGATGCGAAGTGAGCCGTCGGTTGAGGACGTTTTTGCGCCCCCCCCCCCAATTCCCTCAATTCACCCACCCTCATCTCCCCCCACCTCCTCCTGCCATCCCCCCGTGGACCACCGCCCGCCCACTTGGTGTCGCATCACTCCCACCATGGCGACGGGCGACACCCCTAGGGTTTGGAGGGACAGAGTGTGCCACTCACTCAACCTGACCCCTTTCCCGTGATATCCCGCCCCCGCTCTCCCATCAGGGAACCCTTGACTGTTAAGGGAACGGCTTTGAAGGGGGAGCGGTCAAATCTCTCGTTCCTCCTTTGGCGCCGCACCCGTCTTGGGAGGTCACTTTGAGCATTTCCGAGGCGACATTCTGCAAGGACAAACGAACGCCCTTTGGTCAATGTCATCCATAATGAGTACCTACCTGCTGTTGAGTAAGCATTAAAGTACAAAAGCCTATGTGTAACTTCATGCTGATCATGAGTGCGGATAGGAGTTGAAACTGGAAGCCCAGAATCCACACTTTGATGTCAAGACAATGACAAATTCAAAAAGATACCAATAGATATTTCACGCATGCATCCGCTCTAGTGCAAGATAGACCTCCAGAGTGCAGTTAATCCTCGGTTTTCGTCGATTGCAGTTGTCGTCGGTTCCGGTGTTCGTCGATTGACTTCGCGAAACATTTATCTCGGTTTTCGTCGGTTGCCACGGATTGCGTTGGCGAGCCCACATGACCTCGCCGTTAATTTTGCGAAAGGGCGACCCACGTGTTTTCTTGCTCCGAGTGGCGTCGTTACCCGTCGTGTGAGCATCACACCGCGCGTCGATCCAAAACAATTCCATTGCTTTCCCATCTTTTTGCGCTTGTCCATCGATTTGCGAGGGCAAATGTATACCTACTATTCTGCATGTATGCAATCACTGCATATAGATATGGCATACCTCATATTGGTATTCAGTACATGCTGTGGAATGTGTGTTTTTTATTCTTTTGCCTTGGTCCTCATGGCGAGGGATTCTCCTCTCATAAAACAATATTGTGTGCACGTCTCTCATCCCGCATCGTCGTCTTCCATGCATTCGTTTTTGTGTTCTTTTTCTACTATTTTATTTTTTTTTTCGCATTAAAAACTCTTATGTGCTCTCCATCGAAAGTTTTTCGGTATGTATTTAGAAGAGTATTGGACGAATTAATTGCATTTATATCGATTCATAACCTCGAGTTTCGTCGGTTTTGGCTGGCGTCGGTTATTTGGAGACGGATTACTGACGAAACTCGAGGTATTTGTTCTAGAGGAATTTCACATGAACAAATCATTGTGGAACAGTATCATTCAAACGCATATGCAAAGTTATTACGCCCTTTCCTTTCGGGGTGGACAAAAGTAAATAAGTTGACTCTGCTTTAATGACTTCCCTCGTTTGTACTTGTATTCATTTCATGCCTCTTTTGATTTAATGACCTTCATACTTAAACACGTGCCCACGTATTTTCATGAATTATAATTCCTACTCTTTGGAGTCATTTCCGCCAGATCCAGTATCCGCCCCTGCCTCTCACAACATTCACTCCGCTATCATAGATCAATGATGAACTCTCACCCATTCTCTCGATTTCGCTGAAACAACGCCTTCCATTCATGCCTATTATCCGAGCTTTAACTCCACATTCTATCCACGCCAAATTATTTCTAACCATATCCTTTTTTGGTCTTACTGTAAACGATTCTCAGCTAAGACACACCCACTGCATTTAGCCATCTCGTATGTTTTTCATGACATACCTAAGTGTTGCTGCGATATAGTTGCATAGAAAGCTGAACACTTTTTTATTCTGCAATTTTGTCTTCCTTAGACCTGTGCTTATTCGCTTGTGTGAACCACATGCTACCTACGATTTTCTTTCCAGTATTTTCAATATCTTTATTCGCCTTACCATAAAAAAAAACTCATAATGGTGACAAGTGAAACATACGTGATAAAAAATCAGACCATGAAGCTAGTTTTAAAAAGCATTATATATAAAGATTACAATAATTGTTATTTCCTGTAAATTAATAATATCAAGATGACGTCATAAATCTCTCCATCTGTGCTCAGGCATCGCTATTTCACTCCTTCGTAGCTTCGTATCTGCCCGCGGTAATCATTGATGAGGGGCATCATTTTTCTGCCCAATTTTTATGCATTTATTACCGTGGCGAGTGTGGTTATTTCACAGTGTGCGCTATCTGAGTCACATTCGATTCCTTATTCCAAATGACAAGGTTCGTCCGTAATCTTCAAATGTATTCAATATCCATCGCCCTTCATCGACAATGTGATGTTGGAATGTCCAAGAAGAGGCTGCTAAAATGAATTTCGTCATAATCCTACTCAGTTTAAATATCTCAATAAATTTTGGAATTTACGTATAGTCTAAGAGATGCCTTTCTCTCCAATATCCTTATCGCCAATGGAAATAAAACTCATTCTCTTACGTATTTTCTCAAAATGAAAGTATTTCAAGTTTACTGTTACGTTTTTTCCCATTGAATAAAAGGTTATTTCAAGACGTCAAACCCCGTGAGATTCCGTTAACTTTGACTCTTAAATCACTAATTTTTGTGTAAGAGTACTTTAAAAGATTTGGAGCTTCCAAAAACAGAATTCAAAAATGTGCATAGTTGTGCTGACCCCCTTCATTCATTGACTGACCCCCCTTTTAACATTGTGAGAATGCATCATAAAATTACGACTAATGTTTCCATGGGTCGAAACTTTTGTATCCTGACAAAGATGAATTTTATTAAATGTATCTTTGCTTTGGTGCGATTCTGTTGCAGTAAGCGTTCGTCCCCACCGCACACTCTCATTGTAGACGGGAGGGTTATAGGTTGATTTGGACGGCAACGGCGATTACGTCGGAGGGATAAAGAGGACATTAGCACCAAGGGATCGACCCTGCCCTTACCCTTATCGGCGGACGAGGAGGCGTTTTGAAGGGGCGAACCCTGTGCCCTGCGGCTGACCACGTCGTCACATAATTGGAGGGATTATCCGCCGACCAGTCAATGAAAGGATGGGCGGTCCGCTGTATCTTATCGGTTGGGGCTGTGGCCTTTCCTTTTGCTCTATGACCTTGCCCTCCCTGCAGGGTAGTTAGATTCGAAGTATCCTTTCCTCTATCGAAATGTGTCTTCGCAAACATTTCCACCACATTGGAGGCCATTAATATGCTTATTGAGCATTTCCCACCATAGTTAGACCAAGAAAATCTGCAGGCATGTGGCGCAACTTGTCACTTCGAATACAAATGCATTGCCAAATCGACGAAAATGTTGCAAAAGCTATGCTATTCGTATGCAGAAAACACCAAAATAAGCATATACAAAGAACAACTGGTATCTCGCGAAGAATGCCAAGGATTTAACAGCGCACATGGTGAAAAGGTGACTGCTGTGCTGCAATACTAATCAGTGGTCTTTCAATCACAATCACAATCTTTCAATACAGCCATTTGCATAAAAACAATCATTGAACGTAGGAAAGCATTGAACCGCAGCGTCGTCCGTAATATTCAACCGTTCCCGCGTCGAAACGGCCGGTGCCGAAGTGGCCACGCTGAAATGTCCCATTACTTAAGAAGAAAGTGCATTAGAAGAACTACCGGGAACTTGCATGAGATAGGGAATTGTGGAGGGCTTCAGACAAAGAATCTTAGGATTGAGCGATCAATGAGGGAAAGAATGCCTTATGCTGTGAGAGGAAAAGAAACTGTGCGGATGTGGCGATTGGACATGAAGGATTCTTTCCAAAATATGAACGAATTGTCAAATCCATTTTTACATAACAATTATTCATGGAATTGATATATTATAATAATAATGCGACGGATACATTTTGAAAATGATACTCAGACGCGATGATATTTTGTTATTTTCAACGATGTTGACATTCAAGTAGTAATTTGGACCAAGGTAATATTCAAAATCGAAGTTTAATGCGTAGACGGAATGCTCAAAAATTGAAAAAGTATAGAAAAATGTCGTCGTGAGGCGTCGTATGTTCCCTTTGCATTACGTAACAGTCATTCGCCCTTCTATGCATTGACTTTAGAATTTAACGAAATCATGTCTTCGTTTTAAATTATCACTAAAAATGAAAAGAACAGATTTCTGAGTTAACATAAATTTAACTAACTGAGGTACGCCTTAATATGAAAGTCATCTTTCTTACTGTTTATTTACTCCAAATTTCCTGTGAAGGATTTATTTATTTTGCGGATGAATGCTTCGATTTTGGCGGTGAGAGCTCGTCTCGGATGATTCTTTTCCACCGTCATGTCTTTCATGTATCCGTGATATGTGCCGAATATACGATGACGTCGCATCATTGCATAAAAACAATCATTAAACGTAGTGCTTTTGCGAAGGTGTGTGTGTGTGTATAAATATATATATATGTATATATATACAAATATATGTCCGAAAGTCGACAATCCACAGAAGCTCATTTCATTTTCTAGCACTTGTTTTCCCAATGCTCTCTCTAGTCTTAATCTATTCCCTTCTTTAAGTCAGGTACCCCGGAAAAAAATTCCACATCCACGCCCTCCAATGATCAGCGTATAACCCACCCACCTCGTCCATCCATTGGACTCGCCCGAATCAGTCGAAGCCGCTCGAGGGACGGACATCCCCTGCCACACTCCACCCGCCCCCTCCACCCCCGGAATTCCGCTTGGCCCCATTCAGGGATCGGAGGCCTCTCGCCACCCCCGCCTTACCTCCCCTTACCCTGGCAGGGTTGGACGCCGCGCCGTGACAATTGTTCGTCCATCTCGTCGCTCATCGAAGGCCTCGCCCGGGCGCTCAGTCGGGTGGAAATCGAAAAAAGCTGGCCAATATTCCATAAATGTTACGTATGTTATAGATTTGTCTGGTAATTGAAATGTGGCATCACAACTCTCCTTCAACTCATGCATTTGATGAGCAGTTTCACTTTTCATAATTATAGTGCAGCGACAAAATGAAAGGGCTTAAAGTTGAACGAAGTATGCAAATATGCATGGATTCAGTTTTCGTTGAAATCCTCGAAATGAGGAGGCTTCTTAACCTTTTGTAGTGGCTTTGCAGAATAAATGCTGATAATGTTTTATAGAAGAGGCCTTAATCTTAGCCATGTCGTTTTTTTAAACTGATTCGCGGGGATATTTCCTCTTTTGATTTTACAAAATGATGGGTCCTATTTGAAACAGACTTTCTGCTTTTGGGTTGAAAAATAGCTAACATATTCTTGAAAAAAACCGTATGTAACTCATATTGCCAGATTAGCTAGAACTTTAGGAGTGTGAACCCATCGAAATCATTTGTGAACGCCTTTGACGCCGAAAATAAACTCGATTTTTCGATCGCGCGGCGGAGTCCAGCCTTGCATGTTGCATTGCGGCGTCTAAGGCGGACGTTCGCGATTTCGATGCCAGGGTGGAGGCGAGCGTCTCATTCGAATGAGAGCGTGGGGAGGATGTCGCAGCCAAATAAATACAACAATTATAACTTATCTTCTTCTCGTATGAGCGTTCATACGAGCGTACATACTAAGCGTTTATGTAAAGCCTGAATCACATGATACTTGACCTTGTACAAGTCCGTGGATGCTGGCGAGTACTGAATTTCTAGTACGAAACCTAGCATGCTTGAAAGCTTCCTAGGAGCTATCACGCGATACTTGAACTTCCACAAGGTTTGTTTAGTATAGTCTTTGATCTAGTACAGTCGCGGGAGGAGTTGGACGAACGAAATAGATGATTTCGAACGAAGACGATGGCTTTTAGCCGCTGTAGCTCCTCAACCTCAATTGCCACAGGTACCCAAGCCACTGTGTCTTGTTGTGAGGTTTGAGTTGTTTATTTGATCGCGGGAAATTGTAATTGTCACGAGGGACTATTGAGGCGCTGACATAAAAAATTGACGACGGGCATTGCAAAGAGCAAAGGTGATTGGTCGGCGGCTAATAGGTCCTACTAGGAGCAAGTATCCAAATAGTACCGCACCAATTACGAAACCAAGGATACCAGCTAGTATGCTAGCGATCATGCAGGATTTCCAGTATGCTTGGTCTGTATCACACGATACTTGACCTTGCACACGTCCTAGTATTGTAGCTAGCATCCTCGGACTTGTACAAGGTCAAGTATCGTGTGATTCAGGCTTTACACAGTTCATTTAAAGAAAATGAGGAACACAGGTTCCCCTTCAGGTTTCATCCTTCCTAGAGCCGAGACTTTAAAGGTTTTCGACGTAACTTCCGCGTTTTGCCTTTTTTACGACGACAGTTTCGCGATCGTTCCAACGTTTGCCTCGTTTGGTTTGAAGCGCTTTCGAGGAATTTTGGGTGCGTCTTTTTAGCCCGGAGTCCAGTCGAATGCGCTTGGAGAGTTCCTTACCGCTGTTTTTTACACTTGCATTAGCCTTAACACGTAACTTGTTGGGTACATTATGCGTTTACATTACTCATTGAAAATAATTCGGAAGAATTTACTAACGGAGGAGAAGAACGTAACACATTAGGCAAATAATAGAGCACATGAAAGTGAGCACTTGTGTGGGAACAAGACAGTAAAAAGAGATATGAGGGTGGACCGGAGATTTGGAGAAAATCAATCTTTGGATTGATGACTACTTAATGATGACTCATTTTCTTTTAAAATTTTCTAGTCAATTAACTTTTCATCACCTCGGGTCTATTTCCAATTAGTCACCTTGTTGCTAACTTTCAGTGTATTCTCTTGAATTTGAATTATTATTTATATCATGACTTTTATTTATCACTCCAGATATGTTCACCGCGTGTGTTTTGTAAACCTCCCAATAGTAAAAGACGATCGTAATCATACCATCTTACTCCTACTTTTTGCTATCTTAATTCGTTCCACTAAAACTGATGCCCACCATCCCCAGCAAACGTGTAACCTATGCACAGACCAGACGGCTTTCCGAATACCTCTCTTTGCCTTTCCCTCCCAAAGACTTATGAGACATTTCATACGTTCGAAATACGGTCTTGTCAAAAATACGTGCACTCGCTGTTGATCTGCGATTTTCAAGTCCATCCTTTGATTTTCTGGTGGTATTACGCTCGGAAATTTCACACGGCAGAACGATGCTCTCAATCAACAGCATTTTAAAAGAAGTGCTCTTCGGAAAACTTTAAGGAACCCAAAAATTTCTTACGCAGCGAATACTACCCAGCGAAAGAGAAATGGTCGCTGGAATCTGGTGATAGAAAAGCCATTTCTTGATTAGTTCTGAAAAGAAAAGGCAAGTAATCAATACAAGTTTGATACTTTGCTTGCTACAGTTATTTCAAAATTTAAGAAGTATTTATTATTAGTAAAAGTATAAAATAATAGTCGTAAAGCATAAGCATCAAACAGGCGCTATATTGAACAGCGCAAATCTACCCTTGAAAGATACTTACCTACTTTACAGAGTGTTTGGAAAATCAATACTCATTCATATTTGGGACTGAAAAGAATAATCAATGCGGATATCAAAATTTCATTTCATAGCGTATATTATTACTTAATTGTGATAAAATGGTCATATCTTATCCGAGTTATTATCCTACCTCATTTAGAGACTGACCTGTTACGCGTCCAGGGTCGTGAGGAGCAGAATCTATGAGAAAAATGTTTCGATGTTGTCATCGATTAAATAGGATTTTTCAAAAATTACATAATTCTCAGAAGTAGTGAGCGACTCCAGGTGTAACTTTTCAATTTACTGCGTCACTAACTGATGTCATGATAAAAGCCGTGCGTTCCGCTCATGCGGGACTGGAGAACTCTACGTCTGTCTCACACTTCCTCATTTACTGGGAATGAAATACCGTTAACCGAGAGCTAAATTATTTCAGAAGAGGAAAAATATTAAATGGAAAAGAGCAGAGACAGAACTGGTAATCTAGGCCCATTGATGGAACAGCGTGCCTTATCACTAGCACTGACCTGGAAAAAGAGACATCAATCAGGTCGCACGAGTCCGTAAGTGCGCTTCGCGAAAGTAAGCGAACGGCGCTGAGTATAAAATTGAAGTTGAGCAGTCACGGATGCGAACTCAACTTATGGATTTCTTTGGCTCTTTATATTTTAGTTTGGAAGGCTCTTAGTCAGCTGAAACTATTCCGTGCGGCATACCACTTTTATGGTCGAAATACGTCGGAAAGTAAAAGAAATGTATACTTACTGCCATTATAATTGCCCAGTCGTGAGCTGCTACAATCATATATTTTCTGTCTGATAGTGGTTTAAACTTTTGAAATGGGTTGATGAGACATTTATTCATTCAACATTTTTTAATTTATTTATCTCGTAGCATGTAACGCAAAAGAGATAAGATTCAATTCAAATGTGGAAAAGAATTATATTAACTAATATGTATCCCTAAAATTTTGGCATTTTTGATGGAGCAATAGCACTCTCATATAAGTAACAAAGAATTTGGTAACTTTTGGCAAGCTCTATTAGTGAAGGATACTATGTGTAGCATTTCTCATCGAATGTGAGAACTCGTTTACGTACCCTGCTCATACGTTCATTAGCTATAATTATTGAGAATACCTACTTAGGTGTAGTCGTATTATTTATGTTTTTAAGTCATGGGAAGTCTACGTGTATTACCGCTCTCTCCTTCCTCTGAACTCTTATGAATCATTCATTTTGGCGAGGATTTTACGCGGAAGCACTTTTTACCAAGAGAGAGCCTTATCTAAATATTGCAAATAGATTCGAGTTTGTTCCTGAATATTATAACCCATTTTTTGTGATGAACACAGGTATACAACTCCGACGTGGCACACTCTCCAACAGGTCTGCTTGGCAATACCTATTACGTGATAGAAACATAAATCTAATTTCATAAAAATAGTGAGAGATTGAGAGGAGCTTCCAGGAGAGTTTCTTCAAACAAATGAGAGATTTTTGGTATGTTTCTATTTCTTTGTCTTTCTTTCACCTCAGATAAAATTATATCTAATGTAAAACTCGAACTGGAAGATAATTGGGTGCGAAAAATCGCGTGATTGTCATGTGACAAGCATGCTTGAGAAGCGCGTCGGAGAAAATCTGGGAGTAAACTGTATCATTAGACTTGCAGGAGGCAAATTTCACGCTCAGAGACTTATCGAGCGACAGGAAGGAAGTGAAGGGAATCAGCGCGGGTGGGGGATTTGGGGGGGTGGGGCGGGGTGAAGGTGGGGCGGGGCAAGTGGTGGGGGTGGGAGGTGGTTTGAGGGCATCACCCGGGTTCCACCGATGCTTCTCCGCGATCAGAGACAGGTGCTTCAAGAGGAAACGCAGCAGAGTTCGAGAAAGAGATATTTTTTCATTTTGTCGGTGTAGGCACGTAAACACATGCGTATTTGTTGTCTATTGTTGCGTGGGGGGAGGGTTGTGGGAGCGTTGCTCGCGAGGATAAATCGTTTTTTCCTTTTTTTAAGGTCGGGGGTGTGAGCGAGAGAGAGAGCCGTGGAGGAGGTAGAATATACGAATAGAAATGGGTTGAACGACATGTTAGCACCTGCTTTGCGCGGTCGGGCGACGCCTGTCCTAATCGCTCATTGGAGAACGCGCGCCCCAAATACGTATATGATGCCTCTTTGCTCCGAAGAGTGCAATCGCGATCCGTGGGCGAACCCACTTTTGGCTTTCTCCCGAAACAAAACTGGCTTCGGCGAACGACGGGGTAGTGTCATCACCTTTCGGGCCCACGGGCGACTTTTTTTGGAGTGTCGCGGGGGAGTGATAACCTATCTGGAATCGAAGCGGACGCATGTTCCAGTGTTCCATAAATAGTAATAATAGGGGAACTTTCTTTTTTCGAAAGCCTCCGGCTTCGGTTTGATGAAGCTGCCTTAGAGAGAAAGTCCATAAATTTGGTTTTCCACGAATTGCTTGGTAGGTCTTTGGACAGGTCCCTGTCACACTAGCATTCAGTCCTAGATAGAGTCGTCTCTAAGCCTTCTGGAGAAAGAGAACTAATTTCCTCCTTATGCAGAGTGTGCCAGGAAATTGTGAAAATCAGATGTGTAGAGTTGGAGCTCTTCAAAGGGGAACCAAAATCTCCAAATCCCATTCATTCATGCCATGAGATTTTTCGCAGTTTTCAAATAATTACCACGCTTCGAGGTTTTTTGTCAAATTCAATGTTCCAAGATATGTTTACCATTATTGACAAAAACAAATAAGATTGACTCCTTTTAGTTTCAAATTAGCTGAACGTTGCAATCATTTGATTAAAAAAATACATTTCCGTATAACTCAACATTGCGCGGAAATTAATTTGGAAACGACTGTTTTGAAAACCAAACTTACCTGAAAGGCAAATAACTATTTTTAGAAAAAATAACATTTTCTCCAGAACTAATTTAAAATTTTTTTTGGATAATCAGCTTTTTATCCTGCAATTTTCATCGAATTATCTTTACGGCATCTTTTTTACAGTTAGAACTAAATTGTATTGAGTGCCAAATTTATGATTTTAAAACGTATCAAAAAGTATCAGCGTCTGAACGAAATGTCACACGTACCTATATCGAAATAATCGCCGATGACGCACTCCTTCAGAAGGAGCCTTTTGGTATTTTCAACAGGCTGCGTTTGCTTTGTCGGCGTGTCCTGAGTTCCTTTCAGAGCGGCCAAATCACCCAGGCGGTGTGAGAAACAGATAGAAGCATGATTAAAAGATTATTGGGCAGATAGAGAGCGTGCTTTAGGGTTGTTGTTCTTGTGTTATTTTGATAAACCTGTTATTATTTTCAATGACAATCTTAAATTTTACTATTAATACATTTTGAATCCAACTTAAACGATGATACCGTTAAGATAATTTGATAAAAACATACAGCATACAAATTCATTTACACCATTAAAAGTTGATAATCCAAAGAAGTTTTGAAACTTGTTTAAAAAATATTTTTAAATAAAAATTGACTTATAACATTAAATAAGTTTTGGTTTCCAAAAAAAAATTGTTTCCAACTATATTTTGGCGCAATAATGACGAATAATGGAAATAAATGTTTTGTATCATATTGGTGCAGCGTTCAGTTAATTTTAAACAAAATCAGAGGTCTCCCAGTTACGTTTGCCAATACTGGTAAAATCTTTTGAAGTGTTTAATTTGGCAAAAAACTCGAAGAGTGATAATTACTTGAAAACTAAGAAAAATCAAACGTCATGAATGATTTGGGTTCCCATTTGAAGTGCTGCTACTCTGGACTTCCAATTTTCGCAATTTCAAGGGATACTCTGTTTACATTTTATCTCTTATCGAATTCCATAAAATAGTAATCAGAAGACTTAAAGTGATCGCGAAGAAATGGACATGCTTCGTTTCAATGTTGATGATTCCGTCATAGCAGAGAAGACTGAATAACTGAAAAAACCCTTGAAAATAACGAATCGTGTACGTACCGCGAAGATAAGTCGCGACTATCTATGGAAATAAAATGAAAGTTCGGGCTTGTGAAAGAGGAGCTGAAGACAGTCATTATGCTAAAAGGAGAGGTGCCTCAACCAGGAGAATGTTTCAGCTTCTTTGGAAGATGTATGGCACGGGATGGAAGAAGTTCAGTGTATTACAAGCAAAGCTCAAGGCTTATGGAAAGATAGAATACAGGTTTTGTGCCCAAAAGGAGAATGTTCAAGTCTGAAGTAGTGCCTGACAATATCTGTGTGGAGTGTTGCAATACATGACTTTGAGGAATGGACTATTAGAAAGCTGTAACGGTGCAAAATAAAGGCTTTCAAAAACTAGTAAACTAGTGCTGGAGATCGACGCTTAAGATCAAATGGACGGATAGGATTAGAAATGAACCAAAGGTGGCGCCAACTGGGGGATAGTGGATAATCAGGAAAGAGATCAAAAGAATTCGGAAGCATAATAGACCACACCTTGAGGCACAACGGGAGGACAATTATAAGATGAAGCCGCAAAAGAGAGAATGAGGAACAAATAAGAATGAGGCCTGCTAGAGTGGAATTTGAAACAGAAGTGCTAAACGAGGACAGAAAGGAGTTTAGGTAGTCCGAGCGAGTAATTTCCCTAGTCATAATAGAGACCATATTCGAATTATACGATTTAATTTCTCCAGCTGTAGGGGACATGAATTACGCATTGCATTGTTAATGGTGCTATAATATAGTTTTACGCGACAGAAATTGTAAGTAATAAAATGAAAATATCCAAATAAATCTTTAACTTTACTTATTTTCTCACGCGGTACGTTTGAAACTCCATCAAAACGGAAGGTTTATTGTGATCTCGAAGAATTTATCGCGGTGACAGTATGATTAATTTTCAAAAATAGTTGAGAAAACACACAAACTACATACTTTTGATTTTTTTGACGAGATCTAAGCGTAGGGAATGCTTCATTTTTAATATAAGGTCTCTCTGTGTTGCATACACGTACCATTTCCCATGTAAATGGGCTGGTAATTTTTGGTAAATATCTCCGAAAGTAATGTAGTAATGGGTTAAATTTTTGGTGTCATTAGAAGGGTGAGACATTTTTCTTTAAAATGAGACCAAATTCATTTATTGCTAAGTAAAATGATAATTCGCTGAAACTACCATAATGGCAGATGAAAGGGAATAATAGAGAGTGCTGCAGTCAACTAATCTTTGCATTGAACGTCTGACTAACGATGAGGAACGCCCTTTTTTTTCCTCTTCTCGTACTTTGAGAGAATAGCACTCGGGTTTCCAACCGGTACAAGAAGTCGATCACCGATCCAAACTCCATCGTCGACTTCCGACGAGGCCCTGCTATTTTTTCGGCAGTTATTCCGATTGTCATCAGAGATAGAGAATGTGTGGGGGCGAGAACAACTCAAAACATCCTCATTCTCTCTGCCTCCTTCATATACGAGATCATTTAAGGAAGCAACAATAAGGATAATTTTCAGTGGGTTTTTAGGTCTGGAATAAATTGAAATTGAGGGTAAATTTTCATTTTGGTTTAGGTGCCTGAAGCCGTTTTATATCGACCAGCGCAATAAAATTGGCCTCAAACAACAAATATCTGAGTATGCACAATACTCCATATGCTCTTGTTAGCGGGGATATTTTGGAAAAGACGTCTTAAATCTCAGTCATATTGATCCTGAAGGTCGAAATATTAAATTTCCGAGAAACTGAAATCATTTTAAAAATTTTCTCATAAAGCATGCGATAGCGCTTTTCAAAATTAGTGCGGCTTATAATGACGGTTAGTTTGGCGAACATTGGTGAAAGAAATGAAGGATCATTAATATCGCTTTTAAATAGATATGTACAAATTCCTTAGGATTGGAACTGAAGCCACATTTTAATGCGTAATCAGCGAGTTATTAAAGCGATTTTCTTTAATATTCATTGCTACGTTATGTACGTGTAACATACAACATGCTCTCTCTTACTTGAGTAAAATCTGAAATTCTTCAGCGCCAACAGCCTAATGAAGTGTAATTTCTTTAATATTTCTATTACGCTGTCCCTCAGGCTAGCGCAATAGATAGACTGCTCAATAAGATCCATTGCGTATCTCAATTAATTCACCCATTGCGTTTCAAAATTCCTCCAGACACACTCATTCCAATTTGGTATTACGCAGCATCACGGCTAATATAATTGGAGTCGAGAAACCAGTGAACGCATTTCTTTAATCTTTCGTTTTCCAGCTCAATAATTTTTTTGATAGATGGTATTAAATTTGAAGGGAACTAAAGTCGGATAGGAAAAATATGATTAAAAATTACTTGAAAGTTAATACAAATTTTCAATGAAAGCAGAAGGAATATTTTTGCTTATATGCATGCATTTCAGTCACCCGGGAGACCATCCCCTCCCGGATTCTCCAGATTGAAACAAAGTTCAAATCTGGAGAACTCATGCGTGTTATCATTGAGTTTAATGGTCCGAGTAACCGAAATGGATGCATGGGAGTTATAATTACTCTACATTTATTGGCAATTTTATGTAAACTTACTTAAATATACTCGTCAATTGCTCACCTCTTGAACTAATTGACGCATTGCAGGATTTTTCAAAGAAATGCTCTGGACAGCCGGTTAAAATCTTCAGTATTAGCCAAGCCATCAATGTACGATATGATTCCTTCGTGAAGCGTTTTATTGCATTTGGCATATATACGTCATTAAAATGAGACTGAGAGCGGGGAACAACACGGAAACGTCGACATAACATCATCTTATATTATTGTGATCCATTCCTGCGCTATAACTCTATGGCAAATGACAACACTGGAATACATATGGGATCACTCTCTAATGTGTACGATTACTTTATAGGCATTTCTTTGAGTTTGCCCCATGCGCATGCGCAAGGTGGGGGTATAGTCACGACCACCTGTCTCTCACTGGTCGTGATCGAGTCCTTAGTCGTCTAGACGCCATTTTGGGTGAAAATTTCTACGCAGTGTATCCCGCGACTATTTAATGGTGACTTGCCGATTTCGGTGCCAGATAATATAACCCTCGTATCGATCACTTTAGCTCACGTCCAAAAGATGACCTCGTGTAATACCTGTTGTTGGCAATTTGAAAATTAGTCGCGGAACTTTGACTAAAGCTTTAAGGTAGTTTGAGCAATAATCATTTTACTTAGAAATCAATGAATTTGGTCTCATTTTAAATAAAAGTATCTCACCTATCCAATGACACCAAAAATTTTACCCCTTACCACATTACTTCCGGAGATATTTGTCAAAAAATACCAGCCCTTTTACATGGGAAACGGAACGTGTATGCACTCCAGAGAGACATTATTTACAAAATGAGGTATTTCTCGCACTTAGATGTCGTAAAAAACTAACAGTGTGCAGTTTGTATGTTTTTTCAACTATTTTCGAAAATTAATCATATTGTCACCGCAGTAAGTTATTGGATATCACAAAAAAACCTTCCGTTTTGAAGGAGTTCCAAACGCACCGGGCGAAAAAAAATGAGTCAAGTTAAAGAGTTATTTAGATATTTTCATTTAATTACTTACAATTTCTGTCATTTAAAACTATATTATAGCACCATTAAGAATGCAATATTTAATTGATGTGCCCTACATCTGTTTAAATTTAAACGTATAATTCGAATATGGTCTCTATTAAGACAAGGGAACTATCTCCCTCGGACTACCTTAAAGACGGCCCATTCTCTCCGGAAACCCTGGAGGAAAATTAAGTGTCCACCTCTCACCGGGGAGGGCGTTCCATCAGATCTGGTACCGCAGACATGTGGATCAGAATCAACTTGTCTGCGGTAGACTGTTAGAGATGGCTTTCGAGACTGTTGGAGATTCGAAGCGACGGGCCGCAGACGACTCCGCTCCGCCGTCGCTTGGGATAGATAACCCAGGGATGAGCACAGGGGCCTAATTGAGGGAATGCCTGCTCCCACATTCCATACGAACTCCATTCATACCTATATCGTTTTTTTAGTAATTTCAGTAGATTTTTGCCGCACCGAAATTAATAATAGATACTTTCTCAATTTAGTTTCTCGACCACTAATTGATTTTTCTTGTTAGTATATTCTTGAGTTATTAGGTCTATTAATGTTCAACTCTGTGTCCTTGACAGCGACGTTTCCATTTATTTTTAAATCTTCTTAAGGACACTACATTATTATGCAGGATAATTCAAATTTCCCTGTGCAGTTTGCAAATAGTGTTTGCTTATTTAGGATAACGAGATGGGATTAGAATAATTCATTTTGAGAGATGACGGCACCAATTTCCTGATCACTCTACTGTGAATGATTTGGTCACTTTAATGCAGACGAGGAGCCCAAATCTTCTAAAAGACGTGAAATTATGATGCTGATAATAGGACAATCCAAATTTCTTGCGAAAAAACATTCTGAGCTTGAAAAAAGGACAGAAACTACAATATCTATCTTCGTCAACCCATTAAACCTCATCAAACCAAGGATAAAATCATTGTATTCATCATGATAATAAAAATATAATCGATACGCCGGCGGCCAGGATTAATCAGTTGAACATTAATTGAACTAACTTACCAGCAAGATAATTGAATTATACATTGTAGTCATACTTCCGTATCTTTCTATTGTTTTTTTTTCGGCCATGATTTTTCAAAGGATAAACTCTTGATTGAGAGTGAATCACCGTAAGAAAGCAAAGAAGTTGCACTTTTCTAAGTGAACGCCGACTGACTTCAAGGCGGTTGGTGGGGTCGGGAGAGGGGGGGGGGGAGAGGAGGAGAGGGACGAGAGAGGAACGACCGGGAGTTGGCCTTCTTAAAGAGGACAACCCAATGCGATAAGACGGCGCGGAAGATAAACAGCGGAGCTCCTTCCTCACCCCCCCACCGCGTGACTCTTCGTGGAAGAGAGAGAGAGGGGGATGCTGGGAAGGGAATACACGTAAATAAAAATAATCGCATCATTCAGAGCGCAAGAGCTTCCAGGTTTTGCAACAGGCTTTGTCAGTCGCGAGAAGATTACGGGAGTTCCCTCAGGCGAGAGGTAGGGAGAAGGAGGGGGGGGGAGAGGAGTAAAGGAGGGAAGGGGGAGTGGGGGAAGAGGAAGAGAGGAGAAAGGGAGAGAGACGGAGGAGTTGAATGGAAAGAGGAGGAGAGGGAGAGGGAGGAGGAGGGGTAGAGCTGGTGTTTGGGAGTGGAGTGGAGGTCGGCGGGGGGAGATTGGGGGGGGTTGAAAAGTGGGCGGCCCGCATTTCTCACTCCCTTAACCGCCCCTTCGTTCATCTCGCCCCCCCTCCCCCACCCCCTCCGCCCCCCTCCGCCCCCTGGCCTCTCCCTCGCGCCCCCTCTCGCAGCGACAGAGGACTTTCGTCGTCACAGGGATGGGAAAGGGGGCGGGTCGCCTTTTCCCCCCACAAATAATACTCTCGCGACAATGCTCCCTCTTTCGCGCTCCTCTTCATTCTCCTGCGCGTCTCGGTGCAGTGGAGGGGGGTCGGGAGGAGGGGAGCTGGTGCGTGTTTCGCGCCGTGCGTGAGTTTGGCGTGCTCTCCCGGTGCGTGCGTCGCGAGCATGTATATATATTATGGATTCGGATGTTTGGCATTGTTGCCTAGGCTACGTGTTGCCAAAATTTCCACCTTTAGTTCACCCAGTCCTTGGCGCCACTTCGATTAGAGTCTTTTCTGCTGTTATTGTAAATAGACGTAGTTAATTGTTGCTAACGTGAGACTGTGGTGAATATTCAATAACGATCGAGGAGATATAAACTACTTGATGCTTTCAATAATATCTTTCTATTTTTCTTACCTAAAAGTTAATTTGTAAATGCTAGAGAGGAAATATCTATTACTGGAAATGTTTAAGAGGTTTATGAAATGTCCATCGTGTGCCGACTACGATATTTGCCAGACTCTGATTGTAATTTGAATGCGTTAAGACCGTTCGGCTTAAATAAAGAATTTAGAATGCCTTGTTTAAACAGAACTTGCTTCGTACCAGGCTGCAAAACAAGGTATGCGTGCACGAGGACCCAAAATAGGAGACTTGGATTGAAAAATAAGAATCGGTTCAAGGCGGCGGTAAGTGCGTTCCTTTTTACCTACACTGCAGTGATGACCATTGGAAAAACTCATGAAGTCACCTCGCATTATTATTAAATTTCCGTTTAGCGATATTCACGAAGTGCTAAGAAGTTAGTTGTGCATTTGTGTAATAAAATTTGAAGAGGAAGTAAATATATCTGTAGACCGGGAGATATCAAAAAAGAGTATAATTACGTCCCACGTGTAGTACTACATTTTTTATCCCCTGCATTATGAATAATTGTAAGTATAACCCATGTATATTAATGGTAAAACCAGTACAACGTGTTTATTCACATACTATCGACTGCATTTACATTTGAAATTCCGTCTTTCATCATTGGGTGGCACCACTTTCCAAAAAGTTGTTTGTATGCGGAATTCTAGACAACAGTTTTTGGCAACGAAATCCCAATCCATAATATATATTCATGGTCGCGAGGTTTAGGAGGCGAGTGGTGAGGCACAATAAAGAGGCGGCTGGAGGGAAGGGAACACGCACTCCGAACTCCGAAATCAACGATCACTACACACGTTTCAAACCCTTTGAAGGAGGAGAGGCGTGGCGGGGAGGGAGGTAAATGAGAGTTTGGAGAGCCAAGGGGGTCTTGTTGTTGGAACGCTCAAGTTTAGTCCCTCGCACCGTAGGGGGGGGGGGTCTCTTTATTCACTGCACCAAGGGGTAAGCGAGGGGATAGGGTCTCGCGGGAGCAGGAAGAAAGGGATCGCTAAATGGCCTCAAATATATATATAAAAGTCTCGGATCATGAAAAGCTCATCGACGAAGAGGTGAAGATGAGGGGTGCGAGGATTGGAAATGCTTTCTGGCCAAGGGTTTATCAGAGCGGGGAAGGGCAGGTTAAGGATCGGGGCTTTTTTTGCGCCCTCCGTCGAGAGATATGGAAACTTCTAAGTGTGTTTGAGCACGAGAGCGGGTGACTTCGACGCAAGAGAGAGAGAGAGAGAAGAATAAAGAGAAAAAAAGGATTGAATGCTGTTCTTTCTTTTACATTCGGAGCGGAGGGATCGAAGAGCCTCTCCCTCTCTCTCTTTCTTTCTGTCATTGGAGGGCGGAAAGTGGACCATCGTCGCCTAGGGCATCAGCGGTCAAAGGTGAAATTCTGTGTCATCTTATCGCTGTAGCGCCGATGCCATTTGATGCAACAGTGATCGGCTCCGCGACGGTGAAATTCCGTTTTTCAAATCTCACGCCATTTCAGTGAACTTAAGGTGGTTTGAGCGAAATATCATTTTACTTAGAAATAAATGAATTTGGTCACATTTTAAAGATAAATATCTCACCTATCGAATGACACCAAAAATTCTACACCTTACCACATTACTTTCCAAAATATTTGCCAAAAAATACCAGCCCTTTTACATGAGAAATGGTACGTGTGTGTGCACTCCAGAGAGGTATTTACAAAATGAGGTGTTTTTAACACTTATATGTCGTAAAAAAAACTAACAGCGTGTAGTTTGTATGTTTTCTCAACTATTTTTGAAAATTAATCACATTGTCACCGCAGTAGGTTCTGGGGTATCACAAAAAAATCTCCCGTTTGGATGGAGTTTCAAACGCACTGCGCGAAAAAAATGAGTCAAGTTAAAGACTTATTAAATGTTTTGATTTAATTACTTACCATTTCTGTCATATAAAACTATATTATTGCACCATAAATAATGCAATATTTAATCATGAGTCCTACAGCTGGTGAGCTTAAAACGTAGGTATAATTCGAATATGGTCTCTATTATGACTAGGGAACAATCTCGCTTGGACTACCTTAAGCTTATTAATCTTGTCGTCTTAACCGTCGTGATACCGGACGAAACGAAATTCGCTAGCACTAGGAAGCGCTACTACATCACGGCGTTGTTTTAGCGTGGGTATGGACAGAATAGGCCCCCAGGTAGAGCTCTTAAACGTGAACGAGCTAATGAGGTCATCGCCTGCCATAGGCCTCTCCTCTTCCGCTTGTCTGATCCCTCCTTTCTGGCGAAAGACTCCGAAGTCTATGGAACCGTTCGAGCGGAAAAGCAACCAGCATCGTCGACGCAACCGGAGATGTATCGGCAAATGGACCAAATTGTCCGTATCTTACTCTCTCTCCCCACTTGCCGATCGAAAGCCATGCACTTGAAAGCGACGAGGTTAGAATTGCAGCGATGATGGACACGTTTTTTCACGTATCGTTCTGGCGTTTTTCTTTTTTTTGTGATGCTCCATGTGAACACAAACGATTTACTGTAGACGTTGAAAAGAAGTTAAGAGAGATATTTGAGCTTTTTTATTTATACGAGTAATTTATGCATCTTATTCCTTTTTACGAACTATAAGATATACTTTTAAGACTATTACCTTGATTTTTGTCATCCTCTCGTAAATAAACGAAAAGAGACCAGATATATCATGTTTGTATCCAAACTGTTGACAAATAGATACTTCCACTTGTTGCTCGCGACGCCTAACACATTCAAGTTTATTAAGATTTTGCATAACTTTTTTCGTGTCGGTTCAATTTATTTCCATGTCATTTAAACGTCCTCGCTGAAAAATTGTTATTCTAAGCTTTGTGGATTTTCGATAAAAATCTTTGTGCCTTTCCACTAATATTTAAAAAATAAATTTCTGGTTTAATAAAGGAATTTACGCAACGTTAACCGTGAAACCTTCGAACTTTGAAACTTAAACCGTGAAACCTTTCTTTTAACCGAAAGTAAATGATGAGGAATGGACAAAGAAGAGGAGAGAAGGGGATCGGGTGGGTGTGGTGGCTAGGGTACTGGCCAATCATACGGACGGCCAGGATTCAAATCAAAATGAGACGTTAAACCGTGGTCCCCTTAGCGCCTTTCGTTAAGGGCAGGCTAATGCCGACGCCGAGGGTTTCTATCCACCCTTCCTCCCTTACCTATCCCCTATGGCGCAAATGACCTTAGCCGTCGGTCGCCTCCCCAAATATCCAAGAGGAGAAAACATGACGCAAAGTAAAAGGGGCCAAAAGGCGAATCAATTCATTTTGGTTACATTTTGCTCATAAAAAACATAAAGCGTGAGGAAATATTATTTCTGCAGCGCAAGTAGCGAATTGTTGGCCCTGAAATGTGTGGCCATTTTCCTGCATCAGCCACTGTGCTGTGGTGAAAGATTTGATCACTAAATTGATTGTGGTCTCACCCATGGTGCGTGCGATGCACAAATGTCGCTCGATCACTTGGGTCTATCCTCATTCTACTCACTCGCCGCGTGGAGTCGTCCAATTCCATTACGAGCGTACGATAATTCATTCTCAATCTTTGAATAAAGATTCGCTTCGACTCGCTTCCGATCGGCTAAGTCCACGACACGTTTCCTTCAGAAAGATGCAAAATAGTTTAAGATCACCTGGTCTTTGTTTCATTGGGGCAAGATTTGCGTGGAGTGGGGCTCTCTTTTGTATAATGAGGGGAAGGCGGACGCCCTTCGTCACCTGGGCTACGTGGCAAGCCTGGCTCCGGCACGATGTGAGCCACAATCCGTGGGCGGCGGTTGCGGCTCCTCTGCAGCGGGGCGTTCTCGGAATGAAAGGACGTAGCGCCCGAGGAGCGTCCTTGGTGGAATCGCGAGCAGCTGCCGAAATAATTTCGTTTGAACTGTCGTCCGATGCGGCGAGTCGGGATGAGAGAAAGGTGCATTACATTGTTTCCTCCGTGGGCCCGAAATGAAATGCACCTCCTCGGAGAACGCTTCCTTCCCGATGGAAAAGACGTTCAAGGAGTTCAAGTGGACGCCTGACGCTTTTTATCACTGAATTGCTGCCACTCTTGACTCAGAATGCGGGTCGGAGATGCTCGTACTAAGAATGTCCTTCATTACAAGCATGTGCTATGCGTCGCGCATTTTTTAAATTCATCTATGAGCCCCGTATATGCGTGCCGAATCGAGGGAAAAACTATTTCAATTGACATTCGGGCCTTCCTGGGATATAACTGCGATCTCTATGAGGGAAGTTAGTGAGCGGTACGGACAACATCATGTCCCTAAGTCACCCTATAGTGGGGAGATTTTCATTCACTCTAGTGATCTACTTTCTTTGCAAATAAGCAACGCACGTGCTTTCCATTTGTGTTGGACCGCGCGCACTTTCCAAGCGCCCACTTCCAAACTAATCGAAAGAAGATGCGCCCTTTTACAATAGAATAACTTTGATTACTCAATGGTTACTTTTGTGTTGATTGACAACAAATTCACCGAACATGTGAATAATTTATGACCTCGGAGACGATGACAGACTTCAGCGAGGGGAGATGATGGTCCATAAGTCGCCGATCTCACTAAACTCCAAAGCGAGATTCTCCTGCTCTCTCCAGATGCAAAAATCTCCGGTTCGCCTTTTGAATGAAGACGGTCAATGTTTCAAGAGGTGATGGCGTTTCAAGAGGCAGCTGTTGCTTAGTTATAAGATAGCATTTGGCGCCACTCCACCCAAGGTCACGAGTTCGATCCCAGTATACCGAGAGTTTTTTATCATAGGCATACTTTAATTTTTCGTCACTTTTATTGTGAACGAATGGCAATTTTTCATTTCTTCATTTTCAACTTTTCAATCGACTAGATGTCCAATTTGAGCATATCAAATCCTATCTTTAACGCATTGTTGGCTTTTTCCATTACTGTAATTCCTTGTGCCTCCCTATATCGTTTCATTTCTTATTTCTTCTCGCAAGAGTTTAAATGATGATTATTGTATAATTTCGTCGAAAACAAGTTTTTTTGTTATTTGAACTGTAATTCGCAAAACTATGCACATTAACATTTGTATTTCTCCACGTCTTTTGGAAAGTTGCCTGGTTTTCGTTGCGAAAAAATTCACCTGTGTGGGGAAGGTGTGCTACGAACCACTCGCAGCAAAGCACTGATCAGAATACCAATGAAGGGAAAAGAGTGTGAATACAGGGAATGGTTTTTATAGTGCTCATTCAGCTGGCATGGCATCGAAAGCTCTAACTTATGTTATCTTCAGTCGTCATCTCATCGAAGATTGGCTTGTGGCAGCTCTTCAATATGCTCTTCTCTCCGCCAACGCATTTTTAAGATCACTGGAAGTTGCTGTGTCCGATTATTCTTTTTGTCTTCTCGAGTGTAATATTGCTTTCCTTTCAGCGTAGACTCAGGCAAGGAGCGAGAGGGGAAAGTTAAGAGAGTTTGCTAAGTAGAGATGATTCGACTTGATGTTTTAGGCGCGGAGATCGCGAATTTTGATGGCAGAATGAGCCTGTGTATTGTCATGAAGTAGGAACCACGAATTCCCCCTCAAATAATCTGGCTCTCATGGAATCATTCCAGCCCTCTCTGATTCTAAATTGGATCGGCTGTTGCACTGCATTGTAACATGTTTCGGCGAACAACGCCGCAATTATAAGAACAACTGTAAACATCACCTTTACGCTCGACCGATCGTGCCGGGTTTGCGGCAGTTTAAGAGAGGTGAGGACTTCATCTGGAAGTCAATGTATTTGGTCTCATTTTTAAAGAAAAATACATAACCTTCCAAGCATTACAGAATGTCGATCCTCTTTTTCTCTTCCCCTAATACATCCCGATAGATTAACCGAAACATACCTGCCATTTGACATGGGAAATAGCACGCGTAAGCACTCCATAGAGACATTTAAAAATGAGGGTTTTCTAACTCCTAGACGTCGTTAAAATTAACAGAATGTAATTGGTATGTTTTCTCTTCTATATTAAAAAATAAATGTTGTAGTCACACCAGTATGTTTTTCGGAATCACAGAAAAACCTTCCGTTGTGAAGAAGATTTGAACGTAACAAAGGCTGAGATATTTTTCTTTAAAATGAGACCTATTCATTGATTTCTAGGTGAAATGATACCTCGCCCAAATTCCCTTAACAACGCAGAGGTGCTTATTGAGGTCGCGCGTGATGAACAATCGCCCGTCAAGAAATAGCCAAATCAAAGTAATTGTCAGTCCTCAGCAGCTCCCGTGAAACTTCTTGCTATCGCCCGGTAGCGAATGCGTGCCCTTCGGGTACGGTTTCATTGTTTCGCCATCAGATGTCACTACTGGTTAGCGATTCTAGAAAAAATTCTGGCAGATTTGTTTACATATAAAAGTAACGATGATTAATGAATTTTTTCTTTATTTTTTGGCCAGGTAGCGTGATATTGTAATGTTTTCTAGAAAGAAAATATTTCCAACTCTTACGCCGTCGCCAAAAGAAGTTTATAGCGCCACAAAAACGAGAATAATAAATGAAGACAAAGTCTATAATCTTCACCGATCGACACCTAATGGGCAAATGGCACGAGCGGAAGGGTCAAAAGGGTTTTGCCGCTGAGATTTTGATGATGCTTTTAAATATTAAAACCCTATGCCGTCTGATGCAATTGATTGTGTAATATACTAAAGGGTAATATTCCTCTCTAGGAAACAGAAAAGTTATCCAACGAATAGGTATTTCAAATTCTTTGGATCCATAAAAATCAAAAGGGTACGTCGGTATATTTCATTTATGAAATCTAGGGGTTCTATGAAGGTACCGCAACATTTATGGTATGTAGAGTCTACTGGCGCATCCTAATGAGCACTATAAAGTTTTCAGATTACTATTAAAAACATTACTCTATTGTTTAGATATCTCACATTAACTTGTGAAATTCATGGGATACATATGATGGACGTAAAAGCTAGTGACCATAATTATGGTGTCCAGAATCATTGAAATATCATACCAGAGTTTTTGTCATTAGACAGGAATAGATGCTAAAAAAGTATCCTCTCAAGCCGAAATCCCATGAAAATAATCTAAAATATATTGATACAAATTGATGATTGATGAAAAATGCAAACTATAAGTATGCGACTATAACTCACCATCATTGGTCGGGCAATCCTAAGAGTGGTTGCCCTCATTCTTCCCTATCTAATGCTAGGTTCCTTACTTCCTGGTAGCTCTTCCTAAGTACTTTACTCGTTATTGGGTCCATGAACTTAATTCTTGGTCTTCCTTTGGGGGCTTTTCCCTCTATTTTGCCTTCAATTATGTTCTTCACAAATCCATTGTGTCTCAGGGTGTGTGCAATCCATCTTGTTCTTCTTTTCTCTATGGCATTCCATGTGGTCCTTTCCTCTTCTACTCTTCTGTACCCTTCATCATCTCTTATTTTGTCCGTCCATTTTGTCTTCAGCATCTTCCTTCAGCACCAGGTTTCAAAGGCTTCTAGTCTATTCTGGTCAGCTTTTCCAATGGTCCATGCTTCCGATCTATAGAGTGCTACGCTCTACACGAATATGTTCACATTCTGTTTCCTGGTTTGTAGTCCTATCTTCTTTGAGCACAGCAGTTGTCTTTTTCCCATGAACGCCTTCTTAACTTGGGCTATTCTCCGCGTGATGTCCATTGTACTTTTTCCATCCCACGTATCGGTACTTCCGAGATAGGTGAAGGAATCCACTTGCTCTAATTTCTCTCCTCTCAGGGTGATCTCTACATTCAGCTTCTCTCTTCCGCAAAATAGGATTTTGGTCTTCTTCATACTTATTTTCAAGTTGTGTTAATAATATAATATGATATGATATGGTATGGTATGGTGTGGTGTTGTGTGGTATGGTATCAAATGATATGATATATATTTACTACTCCATAATTACATATACATAGTGTACTTAATTTACAATTTGTTTTATGGAGCTTTATGCGGCCTCAAAGGTCACAGACCTGTGGGGAGGCTGCCTTCAATACACGGAGCGCATTGCTGCTAAGAAACAAATATTTTTTACTACATTCGAGTATAACTATTTAGGCTCACACAGAAATAGTTTTAACTTTCCAAGCTGACCTATTTCAAATGTTCATCTCCAATCTCTGTTATTGCGTTATTGAGGAGTATGTCCGAATTTATTGTCGGCTGATGAGGGATCGAGGCATCACAATCTTATATTTTTATTTCAGAGATTTTAGAGAATTGTTCTAAGAAACCTCTTGTGGAAGTATTCAAAAGATTTAAATCCGAACTTGCGAAAGCTTTCTTGGCCTTTTATACCTTTGCCGTCTAATCAATTACAATCTAGAACGAAGCAGTGAAGAACAACCGTAAAGTGATTTTGGGCAGCATTTTAATTATAAATATCTATTTGGGTAGAAATTATGTGGATCCAAATTCTAGGAAAATTTTTACCGTGCTTGCCTGCACTAAACCGAACTATAAGCGAGATTTTCTTTCTATAGACATTCCTAAATTAGCAAATGTCTATTTTGGCATCGGGGCTCAATTAACTTCAATTGATATAATACTCCTAAGCTTGAATTTGTGGAGACCCAATACTTGCATTTTTCCTTCATATCCCTGAGTCAGATTAATTTTTGTATGTTGTCCCGAAGTCCCGACTTGCCAGCACACATCGATTTTGCTTCTCTCTGGGTTGTTCCTTGATCCTCTTTTCAATAAACATCCTCAAAAATAAAAAAATAAATAAAACCTGAAAAAATTCCTGGGTAACACAAAAGACCAAGTGCAACCTTTTGAAAGAAGTGGCATTTACAAATTCAAGTGCAACGACTGTGGTGCTGCATATGTTGGGCAGACAGGGCGTACATTCGAGAGAAGAATCGAAGAACATAAGAGATGTTACCGGAACTGCAATCTGCCACAGTCCCATTTCGCCAAACATCTCTGGGAAGAGAACCACGAGAGCGACTTCATACCGGAGATACTACACTTAGAGATAAAAGGGAGGAAGATGGACAAAAAGGAGGCGCTAGAAATAAGGAGGAATATGAGTAAATGTAAATTACTCAACGACATCCTTTTTGAAAGAATTTCCCCCCTCCTACGAGTCTCTCTAAACCTCACGGAAAGATGAAAACCCAGATCCCTCCCGCCCAACTCCACACCTGCTGATAACCCACCTCCACCTTAACGACCCTTTCCAAGTTAACCCACCCCTCCCTCTACCTTCCATCCCCCGCCCCCACCTTTCTCACCAACGCGGTCCTCTCACGGGTTTTCCCCAATTCTCACCATAACCGCCACCCCTTACCTCTCTCCGGGGTTTCCCCCCCTCCTAACACTCACTTCTTCCACCCCTCTCCAACCTCCTCCAAGTCCCTTCCAGGTATTTATATTTGCTTGAAATCCAAAAAATTTTTGTACTTGAAAATGACCTCTATGTGTCGAAACATGTCGTACCGAAAAAATAAATCAGTGGAAGAAAACGAAGTCGTTTTTTCATTTGTAAACATCTTTTTTCCTTCATCACTGCCAGTTTCTCGTTGTCAAACTATTTGAGTATCAAATTCCTTCCCTTTATTGTTCTCGGCGATTTTCCATCGTCCATTCATCCTTCACCTACAGTTATCGGCAAGCTCTTAAGTCTGATTGTGCTAAATAAGCTCATCTCTTTCTCCTCTAAGAATAATGGTTAACACTCTAATCTCTTCACCTCTTCGTAAGACGTCTACGTTGGCTACGTCAAATTAAAGGGTTTGTACCTTTGATTTGTACCAATCTTTTTTCAGCATCTCATTTCCATTTGCGTCCGACCTCCTTTGTTCAGCGGCAGCAATCGTCCAGAATTTCGCCACTTAGTAGCAAGGTCTTCCAATGTGTGATTTTATGAACTTCTCCCTTGCCTTCATTCCTTCCCCTGTATGACGCTCTTTCAGATAGAAAACTCTTCTTTGATCACGTCTCTCTGCTCTCTGTTACCTTTTATCTAGCCTTTGCTCATTCTTTTTTCTCTAGTGATATTGCTTCCCTGGTGGTAAAATACTTTCACTTCCTCCAGTTTCTACTATCCATGTCTGCGTCGTGTCTACTTGATTTAATCTTTGAATTCCGTTTTTCCTTTGCCTTTGAAGTGTTTGTTCATGGATTTATCCCACGCAGTTCAGAATCCAGCTATGTAAATTGTGAAACCACGAGAATATCGTAGAATGCTGTCTGTTTTATTCTCTACGCCCGTGTATATTTGCTTAATGTATTTTCTTCACTGCAATGATTGCTATTCCAACGTAAATATTGAAGATCATGGGCGGAAAGCAATTCCTTTGTCGCTCTCACCTCTTCCCTTCTGTTTCTCCCACGTTTAACCAGCTTACTGTGAAGTTTATTATGATGAATGGAAAAGAATAGGGATTCTCTCATAGTGGAATTGTTAAGCAATGGTTAATAGAGAAACTTGGCGTGCCTGGCTGACTCTGTGCGATGAATCAAGCTCAGGGCGAAATGGAGGGCGCGGCAGGGTCCAGTCCGTCGGACAACAGCCAAAGCCCTCCTCCTCGGCCGGCCCTCATTCCGGGCGGCGCCGCCCCTGTCCGTCGCCAAGACCACTTCCTCGCGCTCCTTTAATTACACTCTTCTCCTTCGCCTCGCCAATCCATCCCTTTGTCCCGCTGCTCCCCCCCCTTACACTTCCTGTCCCATTATCCTCGCATCTCTTTCCGCCTCTCATGTTCCCCATCTTCATTCTCTCATCTCGTTCATTCAGTCTCACCGGGAATAGACGTCGTTGAAAAAAAAACACACACACACACACACTCGGATTATGTTCGCGAAACGATGCCATTCATAGGGGAGGCCTGATTGTGGGAGATACCTTGATGCTGTATCCAATTTCAACCCTTCATTCATGGTAGTTAAATAATATAATCGAGATCGGATACTTCTTTTTTGTATCCACAGTATTCGTATTAGTGAGAGTATTGCTGTCAGCGGCGACATCTGATGTCATTGTGGAAGAAAACAGGGTGCTTCGAGCTCCGTTGAAACTTTTTCGTGACAAATATTTATGAGTGGTTCTACCTGTTCTTCAAGGGGTTTTCAATAGGAATAGTTATGGGCTGGTAGGGTGTTGGCTATCGTAGATTTGATAATTTAAATATTGATCTTATATTGAATAGCCGAGAATGAGATAGTGTTCGCGTGAAATATCGATATTGCACTCATGAACATCGGCACAAATATCTTAGATCACAAATTGGAAGTACATAAAGGCTTATTTATTTGTATCTTGATGTACATAGGTAGTCGATGAACCCCCAGCATTTCCAAGAAAGAACGACCGTTCAGAGACGGAAATTACTTTTCGGCCGCCTAATCGACCAATAATAGCTACACACTAGTACATATTACATAGAGTGTCCACTGCTACCATCGCATCCCCACTTTGATATAAGGATCATGCTGTTGCGCTGGTCATCACTGAGGGTGTTTAGAACAGGTACGGTGCACCGTATGATCAAGTAGAGCTTGGATAGTAATCTCGGCGGAATTCTCCGTTATTTCACTGAACTCCTGTGGCGAATAGTAACATTTTTTGCTGAGGGAATCTCCTCATAAGATGGGCACAAATTAGCTGAATTATGTGATCCCCTACCCCTCTTCTTTTAGCGAGGTACTGATTTTTTGTCACATTTGGCTCTATAATTTAGCTAAGGTGCTTGTCTGCAGTATACGGGAGTATAGAATTCTTCCCTAATCTGTGAATTTTGCATGCCTCCTTAATATTTTTGGCTCTGCAGTGGCTCCCTTCAATGACTTCTTCTACCAATTGCGCTGCATCGTTCTGCTTTTCAGCGCATGGACTCTTACTTACCGCAAACTCCAGTTCATTCGTAGTGTTTGAATCCACCAGTTCCCTTGTCCTCCGTCGTTTTGATCTCTCACTGATAGTGTCTCAAATGTCTTACTCTGGCGTCTATGGAGGTAGTCTTTGTATCAACCTTCCCCCTGCCCCATCAGCCAGGCCCAGCATTATTTACCCTCCCAGTCCCCCCTCTCATAACCTCCCCTCTCCTACCCTCATTGGAGCAGTGCATTCTCTCTGTGATTGAGGAAAGGCTAACACCCGAAACCGTATATATCTGTAGATCGGTCGACGCAGCGGTGACAATTATGAAAGCTTTAAGAAAACGTTAACGCAACCTGCTTTTAATTGTGATTTTCTTACGTTCAGAATTCGCCCACATCTTCAATGCAAAGTAATCCCATGGCATCCATACTTAGAGAGTATAATTTCGTACTTTTCCACAAAATTTTATTTTGTGTGGTACAACGCTTTTCACCGACTTGCGGCATCACCAGGTACCTGATGATGCCGCAAGTCGGTGAAACGCGTTGTACCACACAAAATAAAATTCTGTGGAAAAGTACCTACGAAATTATCTTCTCTAAGTATGGATACTATTAACTTCCACGAAGTGAAGCCTGAAACTGTAAAGTGTAATCCCAAGGCATTAGTCGTAGATGTAACCCAAGGAAGCTAAGCATTTTCTTTTCGTCTCTATGCGGTTATATCATTCGATGAGGATTCCAATATCGGATTGTTTCCGTAGATAAGTTAACACAACTCGGATTTTTTCACCGTTTAATTTTGTCTGAGACGAACGATTACGGCTGATGTGCAATGATCAGGCTGAATGAAGTATAGTTGAATGGGAGACGAGCATATTTGCGTGGCGTCCCAACGGCGCGGAAAGGCGAATGAGGTGGAAAACCAGTTTTGGAGAGAACGATGTGAATGAAAGGAAGGGAAAAAAATAATAAATAAATATATACATAAATAAATGCCAGTGCGAGAATGTGTTCGGATATCGGTGGGGATGTGTTTTTCATTCATTTATTTTTTTGTTGTTCCCCTTTTGATTGAAAGCGGCCGTCTGGGGGTTGGACGGATGGACGGACGGACGGGCGGCGTCGTCGTCGCTTGGTCCTCCTCGGTCGCCGCCGACGAGGATGTCCCCTCGTAGTTGGTTTGCGTCCCCACCCCCAGGGGCGGGAGAGGCGACCCGGAGGCGCCGCCACTTGGAACCTGACGCCCCCGTTCCCTCTCGCACGCCAGCGAGGAGACAATTGAAAGATGCTCCCTCTTTCTCTCTCTCTCCCTTCGAGGTATACGCACATAACAGGTTCGGGGACGCGACATCATTCTCTCGTCGCCGCCGATCCGGGTGACCACTCGCTCCGTCCACAACCACTAAGTACCGCAGGCGACGCTAGATCAGATCACTAGAACAAAATCAGAGAAATGGGCTACAGAACAGACAGCTAAAAAATATAATTTTTCCAGGGCCGCCAATGGCTGTCAATGGGACCTTGAATTATGTATGTCGACGGTGTGATTGGTTTATTTGCTACCTAATACTTGTTTCTTCATCTGTTGCGTACTACTAACATCAATCACGTTTTGCATGAATTTTGTTTCTCATTTACGAGGCATGTTTTCTAAGTACCGTTTTGAAATAAAAGAGAAACAAGTATACTTTTCTTAAAAATTTTCCTTTTGCATGAAAAACTTTTCCTTAATCTACTATTCTACACAATTTTCACTAATATTATGTCACTCGTATAATTGCTTGCTTTTGAATCCTATTCTCATAGAAGTCTGCCGCTTGATTTGACAACCACAGCAACATGGTCGTGTTCACCTCATCATCGTCGTCGTGGCGGTGACCACCCAGATTCATCTTGAAGTGCAAAAAACAGGTGGTAGTCACTGGGCGCTAGATGGGGACTGTGCGGAGGGTGATCAAGTAGTTCCCAGCCAAATGATCCGATGAGATCTGGAGTTTGATTAGCCGTGCGTGGACGGGCATTGTCAAGGAGTGAAACGAGCCCCTTACTCAGCACGCCACGCCTTTTGTTTTGGATTTTCTAAAAGCTCTAACCTATATCCGTGCCATTCCATCGCTCATAAGGTTCTTTCCATAAACTTTACTGATCTGATGATGAATTTCAGCCGATTTCACGCCTTTAGCACTAAGAAAACGAATCACAGCGCGTATTTTACAGTCGGCGGGATGCTCAATCGGCGGAGGCATTTTTAATACAAACAAATGTAAACGCGGTCAAATGTTTCCGGAATGGCGTCTGTGACTTCCTAAAGAATGTAGGCACACAGTGCGTATGCGTCAAATACTGACCGCAGCACTGCAGTGGCCGAATTTCAAAACGGTACTTACTTAAAAAAACACACCTCGTACATAGTTCCCTGACTCTCGTTTCTCATTTACGTAGTTGCCACATACATTAATGGTTATAGTTTCTACAGCATTCGCAGCATAGTTTCAGTGTGGGTCACGTTTGTCGAAATTATTGGTACATTCTAATGCATAGTAGTGATAACTAACCCACTACCTCAATATCTTGAGATGGCTTACAGGGTGATTGGTATATGTAAATTTGGGGTGTGTGGCACGGGGTGATCGCACACCTGCACTCGTTAGAATCAGATCTCCGGCCGCTAGGCGCAGACCACAAAGCAATCTGGGGAGCAATGCGTGGTCAACCAGAAACTAGGAGCGTTACGACGACGGACATTCTAACGTCCAGTAAACTCATTAGAAAGCAACTATAGCTTAGTACCACAAAAAATACATGAATGCTACATGATACTAAAGCTAGCAGAGGTTAGGAGCATGGTGGACATTTTAAGCAGGGTGAGTGGTTAATAACGACGATGGTATGTTAGAAAACATAAGTACGCAGTCTACTCTACGCGATGGAGGTGGGAGTTTAATAGAATTTATCTATCGCAATAATTGTGGATCCTTAATACACGTGGATAAATTTGTTCTTCATATCTATTTCATCTGATTACCAAGGTTGCAACCAGATTTATGTTCTCCAGAAACTAGAGCGCGCTTTAGAACGTGCTAAAGTACGAAAAAAACGATGGCGCCATAATATTTCATGTAAATTTGTGCCAACAGATTTCTCTGCAATGACAATTTAGATGGATTACATTTTTTGCATCGGTAATATGTCTAATGGGGGCCACACATATATGCTATTTGAACAGGAAGTCATATCTTAGTAATGATATTCCATGTAGTGTGCTTCGAATGCCTGGATTAGCGGTAGACCAGCCAATTTAAAACCTAGGAAGTTAATGTCCAGTTTACCTAAACATTGGTCCGCAATAACGAGCTAAAGTCTCCATTTTTGTTTACAAAATCAGTCGTAATCAGGAAGCATGATGTCCCTCGCAGAAATCAGACTCTATCCCTATCGTACGTCAAATCAAGTTTTACTCAACACCATTTGTCTGGATGTGATCTGAGCTGTGTCACTGCAGTTATTCTCCTTCACGTTCCATCTCACCTCGATGAGTGAATGCAGAGGATGACTCAAAAATTTAGCTGCGAAAAAAATATTCCACGGAAATATTTGTAAAAACATTTTTTTTTCATTGACAGTTGTCCAAACAAGACTCATCATTGCTCTTAAAATCCTGAGATTAGTTGGAAGCAGCCCTCCATCCTTCCCTATCAAATTCTATATCCTTACTTCTTGGTAGCTCTTCCTATGTACCTCTTTATGTATGTTACTCTTTATTTGGTTCATGCATTTATCCGTGGGGCTTCCTTCGGTGACTTTTCTCACTCTTTCTCTTTCAGTTATATTCTTTTAAAACCCATTGTGTCTCAGGGTACGTATGCCCAATCCATCTGGTTCGTGTTTTCTCTCTGGTGTTCAAAATGTTCCTTTCCTCTTCTACTCTTCTGTACAATTCCTCATTTCTTATTTTGTCCGTCCTTTTTACCTTCATCATCCTCGTCTAGCACCAGGTTTGGGCTTGGGCTATTCTTTGCTTGATGTCCGTTGTACTTCGTCCTTCCCACGTGATAGTACTTCCGAGATGTGTGAAGGAATCCACTTTCTCTAACATTTCTTCTCTTTGCGTGACTTATGTATTCAGTTTCTCTCTCCTGCATACTATCTTTCTAGTCTTCGTTTTATTTATTTTCTTGTTGTATTCTTGCAGAACTTTGTCCCATGCTTTCAGTGATCTTCTTTAATGATCATCGCGATTAACTGCAATGGCATACCTACGATATCGACTGCGAAGCAAAGCATGTTTGTTTCTCCTCCGTTATTCTTAATTCTGTTTCGGAAAGCGTCACTACCTTTTTCACAGTCGGTTCATTTTGATTAGCTTCATCAGTTTATTAGTTTCTTATCCACTCTTCCTCTGCCACAATGGCAACTTTGATTTGGGATTCGTGGGATCCTCAAGAGGTGGGCTTAAAAACAGAGTTGGAACGCATGGAGAGAAGATCAGCAAGATACGTGAGAGGCCGTTATGAAATGCTCGTGAGTGTTACATTCAACTACATTCAATTACAACAATTACTCTTGCAACAACTCGGATGGGAATTGCTTTCATTCCGTCTAATGAAAATTAGACTCAAATATTTATGTAAATTCAAAACCGATTTATTTTCAGAAGAAGTTATCAATATCTTACGAACTCCAACATACTATGGTAGATCAGATCATAAAAATAAAACAAATGAAATAGATAACAAAACAGAAATGTTTAAAATGCCGTTTTCCCTCGATCGATAAGAGACCACAATGACTTCGTTAAGTGTTTGAAGTAGGGCTAGTTGTCAGGTAGTGTGGCTGATGAATTCGTGTACCCCCTAATGCATGTTTCTAAATCTGCGGTGTAGTGCTAACACCATGTTTTGCATGTTCATTGCTTGACTCTTGGGAAAGGGGGAAGGAGATCGTTCATTATTATTAATGTCTTCTCCTCTTAGGTCAGTTTTTAAAACGTGTAGTTAGCCGCAAGATGACGTACTATTTTCATTAATTTGATGTTAATTAAGAGATCGGTCCCAGCATTTCTAAGGGCAATCACATTACATGAGATGGTTTATTAATTGACGTGAAGTATATGGAACGATTTAACTCTGAGTTTCATAGCAAGAAAATATTTAACCAATGATCTTTTTAGTGGGCTTAAATGTCCAATGTGCCAACATTAATGTGATGTACACGTTTGCCCTAATCTATTTTGGCCTCATGAAAGTATCTCAACCCACCCACCTGAATGAGAAATTATGCAATAATGGCGCCTATTGATCCTTGAAAATCGCCTGGGCCATATTTTGTCCAGCACTCCTATTTATTCGCATGTATGAAGAAAAATGAGATAGAATATTAAAGTGTCGAGAAGTGACTTTGAAAACGAAGTCTAAGTTTGATTGATTTTGAGCGCAAAGATAACTAACTGTTGTCTCCTAAGAAAGAAAGAGTTTTTCTACACAGATTGCAATAAGTAACGATATTTTTCTACTCCATTACTTAAAATAAATTAACACTAAAATCTGAGAATTTCCTTCTTAATATAGTTTTCTAGAGTAAAAAAGCAGTTTTTTATGGAATAGATGCTGAATTCAAGTTCTATTTGATAAAAAAAGCAAAAAAACAGTTTTTTTATGGAATAGATGCTGAATTCAAGTTCTATTTGATAAACAAAGCAAAAAAGAAATGTGAAAAGGGAAAAATAAAAATTGAATGAAATATTTTCCATTTTTTTTAAATAGTACATTTTAAGTGTCTCTCCACTTTCGTCATTAGTTCTTGAGTTACTGCGGATGGAGTGAACATCAACTTTATCAATCATTCGCATGTGTCGAATGGGGAAAATTGCTGCCGCGATTAAACGAGAAGGGGTAAGCTTATTTAGATTCCTGCAATTAACTACCAATATATTTGGAGATCCACGTGCAAATTTGTTTTTTTAAAGTGGTCCAGTTGTCAATTAATTATTTATGGGATCATTTTAAATGGAATAACCGGTTCGAAAGCTTAATTTATGAATCGATTTTTTTGCCAAATAATTTCTGTGTGAATATATATTGATCAGAGATTGCGGAACCTCAATAGAGAAGCTATGGTCGATGAATCATTGAGTCATAAACGACCATGAATGGGAATAAAATTATTAATGAGAAATATAATCACAGATTGGAACTCATATATAATTATCAGGGCCTTTGAATACCATTTTCAGAACAGCAAATGTTATTCGCGTGTAACATGTAGCAATCGCAATCCATATATTTTTTTCTTTTATTTTTCGTTCGTCTAGACTTTTTTCAAATTTAATAATGCGAAAGACAAAAAATTCTGCAAGCGAATAAAATGAACTTATTTTTGTGTATTTCCTAGTGGAAAATCGCTGACAGGCAGACAGGGTGTTTGATTTTTATATAAATAAATTGTTTTTCTGCCTTATTGTTTACCCCGTGACTGTTATGTTGAAATGTGATAACGCTAAAACCATAAATAAACAAATTTGATATCGTCTATTCTGTATTATGCGGAACTTAGATTTATCTGCGTATTACCCATTTAAAATTTGACCATTGGTGATATATTTTTGCTATGCTCTCACTTAAAGAATTTTGCATCATAGTACATGGGATTCGAAGGTGTGAATCGAGTGGTTTGCGGCGTGACTTCGTGAAATTGCTTCATGTTGAAATGAATAACTTTGTAAATTTCACATAGGTTACTTTAATGACGACCAGTATCGTCGCTGTGCGACATCATCAGATTTCCTGATGATGTCGCACAGCGACGAAATGGTGTGGTTAGTTGCCATTCTCAGAAATCTTGCTATTCCAAGAACTGTCGATAAGCATCTCGTGAGCAGTGGGAATTTGAATGCTCGATGGCTGAGTTGGAGACTTCAACGGCTGTTTCCTCCGCAGGAGACTCCAACGGCTGTTTCCGTTGCTGACTTGCATCTCTTCGACCGCCTCATCACTCGCGTCCGCAGCGATGATTGAAGGGAAGCCACTCACCACCGGAGCACAGGGAGATATTGAAGTCGTTGACTCATGCAATCGCCCATAGGGAAAGGTTCATTTAAGTCTGCAATTCAATGGAGAAATTGTTTGTGGAGCTGACACGGAGATTGTGACATTTTAAATATTAAGCAACTGGAGGGTTTTAAAAAACAAGGAATCTAAGTTGTTATATTCTTTCCTCACCATCATGGACTTTGGCTCTGTTTTTCGCCGTTCATGTGCAATCTTTCCATCTTTTCTTTGGCCATCTAACAGTTTTTTTCCGTCTGGTATATTATCTCTGCTAATCTTATTTTTTCTCCTTTGCCCAATCAGTCTTCACGTATGACATTCAATCCTCTCCTTGAATTTCTTCCCCACTCTCCGACTGCCTCTCTTTTACAATACTCTCATATCTTCTCTTCACTCTCCACGGATTTCAACTTTCTCCCATTCGATTTTACTCAAGACTCAATTCTGCGGTCTCCATCTGTTGTTTGGTTCCTAATTTATCATTTTCCGATTTGACATGCCAAGAAATTATTTACCTAATTAGTGATTCATAAATTTTATGTACCTTTTTGTGTTGACTAAAATGCAGTTTATTCCATAAGATATACGATAAGAAGTCAGTTTTGCTGCTTGCTCTATTTATCAGTGCTTTTCTATGACACCTTCTATTCTCATTGTTTTCTCTATTGTTGTCCCCGTGAGCCCCGACCAAATTTACACGTTTTAGAAATCTAGAACAAGACTTTGAAATAACTATAGTCACAGTTCTTGTAGTGGCTGGAAAAACAACCACTCACGGATAATGTTTTGAAGTATGAGTCAATTTTGAGAGCAGAGGTTCAATCATATTCCAGCCTTTACGGAATCACAATTACTTCTTCCTCAATTAGTTGTCCGTTAGTTGTGTGGCTCAAGGGCGTGGGAGCGGTTTATTATTCACGTAGAGATTTGCGAAAAACTTTGTTACCGTGTACTCATTAGTAATATGCATTTAATATGAAAAAATTGCATGTCACCGATATAGTATCTTAACAATTCAGTGCTATTTTAACGTGTCGTAGTCTCATGGTCCTCGCCATTTATTTAAAAAATTAGGTTCTTTATTAATCGCGACGCGAAATAAGACGATTCATGTTACTGTAATGATTGCTAACAAATATCAACGTATCATGCCAAGTGGAATAATGTTTTTTTATATTTGATTTTCACTTAAATTTTGAATTTCACGCCATCAGCCTGAGTATTAGCAATACTCTCAATAAATGCGAAAAATTTAAAAATCTAATTCTTATATAATTTATAATCTGCGTAGTGACTTATATTGATTGAAATAATTAATTAAATGGAATATGGTTTTACATTCTTTGCCGGCTTACTTAAAAAGTCATTAAAATATTCTCTCAATGACTCACGTTGTCCGCTACAACCACCTTAAGGGCGTCATTCGCCACAGACTTCGCCTATGCACCATACTGCGGAGCCGAGCCATCATTTTACTTAGAAATCAATGAATTTGTTCTCATTTTAAAGAAACGTATATTACCCTTCCATTGACAGAAAAAATTCAACCCCTTACCGCATTACTTTCCGAGATATTTGCCTGAAAATACCAGCCCTTTTACATGGGAAATGGTTCGTGTATGCACTCCAGACAGACATTATTTGAAAAATGAGGCATTTCCTACCCTTAGATCTCGTCAAAAAATTACGTGTGTTTTCTCCACTGTTTTTGAAAATTAATCATATTGACACCGCAGTAAGTTCTTCGAGATCGCACTAAACCTTCCGTTTTGATGGAGTTTCAAACGCACTGCGCAGAAAAAAATGAGTCAAGTTAAAGATTTATTTGGATATTTTTATTTGATTACTTACAGTTTCCGTCATGTAAAACTATTGTATGTCACCATTAATAATGCAATATTTGATTCGTTTGTCTCACAGCTGTTGAAATTAAAAGGTATAATTTGAATGTGGTCTCTACTATGATTGGGGAGCTATCTCGCTCAGACTACCTTAATGCGGGAGATATAAACGAGCATGCAGAGATGAAAATGATAAAATATTTATATTTATAATTTTTTCCTACACTTACTCTCGCTATGATTGGGCTCTCGGCGCGAAAGTCGAAATTTAAGGTTAAAATCACATGTCCACACGTGTTTTTTCAACTTGGAACGATACATTTATATTCGCTAGAATGCATTGTTATAATTCGAAATTTTTTTGTTTTTTGGAATATATATATATGCAGAGTTCAATTACTCCGAAATATGTGTCAAGTTCCATAAGGTTACCTGTTAAAATAGGAATAAATTGAAAAAAAAACAAATCGGTAACTGGCAATTTTTTTCATTTCTATTTACGAATATTAATATTAAGTACGCGTACGCAAAGTTTGACGAAATTCTGTGCCTTAACGAAAATCGCTACATAATCCACCTTAAATGAAATGCGGCGGAATGGAAATTCGAGGAATGCGAAATGAAAATGCTCACAGCTGGTGAAATTAAAAGGTATAATTCGAATATGGTCTCTATTATGATTGGGGAGCTATCTCGCTCAGACTACCTTAACCGTTTCGGTCCCAGCCTATTTTAAATTCAAGATATTTCGCTGAAATTCCTTTCACGTAACTACTTACGTCTTATAACATCGACAGTATTCAAGGAAATCAATTGCTATACTCACATACACTTTTACACATTTGTTAAAATAATGGACAGAAATGTTTTTTATGTAAAGTAAATCACAGTAATGTATATATTTTCATTTGTAATAAATATAAATGCATAATAAACGATATGTGAAAAGGCGAACACATATTTTCAAATACTAAGTCGACTGCAAATTTTAAAAAAACGGGTTGCTTGTCGGTCAAAATATTCGGAATATGAAATGGAAATTTTTGTCGCCCAGCGCGCTCTTTTGAGGAGACATTTAACTATACAGCTAGAAATATGTGCCAGAAAAGTACCTCTGGATTTTTATTTCATTTACAAAAGAAGGACTTGGGAACGCAGGAAAAAGATCGAGAGGTACATAAATGTACCTCTGGTACTGGAAGGATTAATAAGAGAACCGCAACGAGGAGTAGGACGTGCGAGGGAGGAGTAGGGGGAGGGAGGCGAGCTGAGGAAGGGTGACTTATGGCAGGAGAGGGGCAAACAAAAGGAGGGCAGGGGAAGGGAAGTGGAAGAAGCGGACGCTTGAAAAATGGGATTAGTCGTCGCGGAGGAAGTCGTGGTTCGACTCGGCTTAAAGGTCCCGCTCGCACCCGTCGAACACTTCCTCCCACCCCCCACTCCTCCCACTTGTGACTTCTAGTCGCGTGCCCCTCGCAGGTGATGCCAACCCCCCGGCGGTGGGCCTCGATAGTCCTCCGTGTGACACCGCACCTGCCCCCGCGACGACAATAATGCCCCCCCTCCCCCCCCCCACACACCCCACCCTCCTATCTTCGTTGCGACAAGGAGAGAGAGAGAGAGGAGAGAATTACGATCGGAGAGAGAGAGAGAGGAAATGTATATTGCACGCTCGAGTGCGGAAGAGATAGGGGGGAGGGGTTTAAGAGAGTAGGTACTACTCCCACCTTCCCCCCCCCCAACTACATACCCCACCCACCTACATGGGAAGCATCGTGCGCCGAGCCGGTTAAATATGGAAGGAGGTCGTTTCGCGTGCTTATCATATCATTAGCGGCGTCGGTTCCCGAGGCGCACGCGTCCACAGGTGGCACCGGGAGGCGGGGGAGCCGTGGGGTGGGGCGAATGTTTAGGGCTGGGGGTGGAGGGGGTTTAGGGGTAAGGGGGAGTGTGTACATGGAGAGCAATTGTCTGAGGGCGCGTATTCCGGCGCGTGCGGCTCGAGACCGATAGAGTTCCGCTTCGAGAATGAGTGGATTGTTTGGGGGGCCGCCCTCCACTGCGGTAGGCCGAAGGCAGATGGGAATCCTTAAGTGGATCGGATGGGCAGTGCGAGAGTAGTGGTGGTTGATGCGCTGTGCACTGTGAGTTGTTGAGTGCATACACATTTTCATTACTGTTCTAGTAAATTGGTAGTGCTGTGCGAATCAGGGATTTTCATTTCGAATCGAACCGAATCGAATCTTCCAAAAGATATTTCGAATCGAATCGAAACGAACTTTTTTTTAAAACTTTGGTGACAATCGAATCACCCTAAAAAATTCGCTTGCGAATCGCATTCGCATCGAAATAAAATGCAGTAGCTTATGCAGAATTAAAGTTATAATGATTTTCACAATATTTCAGGGCCTTACATTAGCTTATTAATCTATAGTGTCCCAAAGAATAGCACAAAATAACATTTGGTCGTTTAAATTTTCGTTTCGCGTGAGGAAAACATTGTCTAAACGGACGGCGCACCATTTTTGGAATGAGCGCCATGTTTGAATGCATGCAACGATTCGAAGACGAATCTATCAGATTCGAATATTTCGAATCATTCGGTTTCGAAGCATCCCGATTTGCAGGCAAATCGAATTAAGCCTGATTCGAGTCGATTCGAATCGATTTTGAAGCATTCGCACACCTCTAGATATAGGAAAAAATTCCTGGCCCACACCTCACTCACGTATATACATCTGTTAATACGGGAGATATATAAACGTGCATGCAGAGATGGAAATGATACAATATTTATATTTATATTTTTTCTTAGATTTACTCTTGCTATGATTGGGCTCTCGGTGCGAAAGTCGAAATTTAAGGTAAAATCATATGTCCACACGTGTTTTTTTAACTTTGTTAAAGTTAAGTGATACCTATATATTCGCTAGAATTCATTGTTAAAAATCAAAACTTTTTTGTGTTTTTGAAATATCTATATATGCAGAGTTGAATTACTCCAAAATGTGTGTCAAGTTCCATAAGGTTACATACATACATATCAATCCCGTCTTTCTCTTCCGGGGTAGACAGATTTACTAAGTTTCACTCCTAAATACATATTTGTACACCTAACTCTGCTTCAATATTTTCCTCCATAATGACCTATCCTTGCAAACCTCTTTCGCCTCATTTACCCCCATACACTGCTTCATACACGCCCTCCTGGTTTTAAGACTCCTGATATTCCTCCTAAGAATTTCCTCAACCACATTCAACCACAACTTTCTCGGCCTACCTCTACCTCTCGTACCATTCATTTCACTCTTATATTATCTGTTTCGTTATTCGACACTCATCCATTCTCTCAACATGGCCAAACCAACGAAGCACACTCCTTTCATATATGTCCATTACTGGAGCATCTAACCCACACTCATTCATTACCCACTCAATCCTCACCCTATCCATCCTACTTTTTCCGCAAATACTCCTCAGATAACTCATACCCACGGCGCTTAGTCTATCCTTATGTCTATCCTGACATACCCATGTTTCACTACCATACAACAAAGTGGGAGGAAGTACACTTTTGTACACGGCGATTTTCGCTTCCTCAGACGGGCACTCGTTCCTTGATATGCTCCAACTTGCTACCTACCACTTTCCTTCCAGCGTTCGCACGTCACTTTATACATGTTAAAATAGAAATAAATTGACAGAAAACCAAATCGGTAACAGGCAACTTTTTCATTTTTATTGATGATTATTAATAATAAGTACGCGTACGCAATGGTTCACGACATTCTGTGCCTTAACAAAAATTGCTCCTTAATCCACCTTAAATGAAATACGACGAAATGGAAACGCGCGCTCACTTCATCACGGACACCAGTTACTTTGCAGTCGATGACGAATGAGGGATCTAGCGGGCACATGCATCCGTCAAACATCTCAATGCAGGCATAGGTACCAAACCAAAAGAGAATGAAAAGACCAGACTTGCGTCGATTCCTCTCGCGGAATACGACGGATTGAATTTGCAAACAGCACTGGCGTTTCATTGAAGCCAAAGCATTTTTTCGGGAAAGCTTTAAACCTTTTTTTGCAAAAGAATAATAACTGTTCTTTGTAACCATTCACAAATTGATGATAGTATGTTTGCGATTACACACATAATGTATCGGTCCTATTCCAATAGCATTTCAAAGACTCCCAATCACTTGATCTCCCATCAATTGCGTTTCACTAGATCTATGTTCAATTGTTGGCCATTGAAAGATGCGTTATTAATTCATTATAGGCTTTGGTAAGAAACTCGTATGCTATTAAATTCACGCCATGTAACCGATTTTTTGCACTCCTCGTTTGTGAAACGTAAATATTTTAACGACCAACTTATTCTCGTCAATCCATCTTCAATTGTTGTTGGCAGATCCGGAACAATCGGACATTACGACCGACTGATTTTAATCAACTGCGCTTACTACAACCCAACTCTGAAAAATGTCCATTTGTTTGCAGCCTGCCCCATTTTCAAATGGACGCGTGAAAGGAAAAGGTGATGTAAAAAACGAAATTAGGTTCCTTGAGGAGATTGGCTCACATGCAGATTGAGACAATGGGCGTTGAATAAGTACTGATTGGGCTTTGAAGGTGTGGAAGCGTAAGTCTATGTAAACTGTTTGTAGCCTTTTGAAGGGACTTGCTAGTGCTAGTGGTAACCCCTTGCGTGTCTGAACTCTTGGCATTACTATCAAAGTGAATTGATGCTCGAAATTAGTCTCTTCGAAAATCTGGCGCCCGTGACCAAGGAAACCATGCTACTCTTGCTGTGTGCCATTGCATATGGCAATATGCTTCACCTTTGCTTCGAGCGATTAGGTATTTTCCATTACTGATTGAATAATTTTAGCCAGTGCTGACGTTTTCTGGGTCACATCTTACTCGATTCTTTGCCTCGCTTCGTGGGTTTTTTTAATTTCTTCATTTTTAAATACAAAGTTTCTATTCGGTTCCAACTCAAATGGATTCTACGTCAGTCTACGGGTAGGAATGCGGAATAAGAAGGAGGTCAGTTTCGATTCTATGGTGTTTGTGATGCTTTAATGGACCTTATTTAAAAGAAATCTTAGAGAAAGAAATATGCATTTAAGTACATAAGTATTAAGGGATATCATATTTGTCGAAATTTTTGTAAAAAATTTAATGAGTGCAGCTAGACTAACCTGCACGTACTTTATTGACCGATGATATTTTGCTGGTGGCTCAAGGCAGTCGGTTGAGGAGGCGAAGAAATCCAAGTGAAGAGATCAGGGTTAAGAGGAGTAAACCCTCGAAATTCGCCTTGAAGGAAGATGGCTTGGTTGAGTAACTGGCTAACACACCTGACCGGCAATTGGGAGATCCGGGTTCGGATCCTGGTCAAGTCAAATGATTTTTTCAAAGCGAATTTCAACCCTGGTGTCTTATAATATAGTTATTCTTGAACTTTTTTTTGCCATTAATTTGAGTTATAATTTACAAAATTCAACTCCGGACATCGTTTCACAAATGCACTCGCAATCGTACTTTAAGACTTATAATAAATCCATAGATAGCTTCATATTTGGTTTGGACCTGAGAATATGGATTTGTCTCACAAATCCTTATGTTTTTCCCCGGGAGTGTCGTCGGTGACTTGCTTGTGTGACCTTTATTTCAATCGGTCCGCTTGTCCCATTTTGAATTCTCGCTCTTTTCTGCAGCTGACAAGGCCAACAACGCTTCTATCGCCTCCCTCATAACACTCCAGGAGGTGACAATGGGTCCAAAGGGGTCTTCATTCGCCACAAGGTCCGAAGGTGGGCTCCTTCAGAGGATCTCTTGAGTGAAAAATTAGAAGAGAGCGGGTATAGTGTCCATCGATCACCCCAGGCTCAAAACAGTCGGTTGAACATTAGCGTGTTGCGTGTTTCCCACCCCTCGACGGGGCGTCGCACTGGCTGGGCAATAGGTGTGTCTCTATCCGGTAGGCCCTGGCATCCCTGGAAACTCCAGGAGGGGGTTCGTGTACTCTTCCGTTGCCGCAGGGTGCCGCGCGTGCTAGGGTTCGCTCCGCGGGACAGACCCGGAAAGAGAACCGATGAATAACCGGCTGCTGGCGCGGGAGTTAGCGATGAGGTGTGTCTTATATCTATCTTCCCGGCCGTAAAACTGCTTTAAGTCGAAAAAACATATTCAAAGTGTATTGTTGGAACACCTTTCGTGTCGTTGCAATGGTGCCTGCCCCCGACCCCGATTCCGAAAACTGTCTCTTTCATCCACCCAGGGGGTTTGAGGTGTGAAAAAAAAAGAACCATCGCTGATCAATATTCTGTGAATGGCGATGTCATCAAAAGATGGCCACCTCGTAAAAGTGGACTGCTGTTTAGAACATAAAACGCGGCTGTCCTCGGGTGAACGGTTGAATGCAATTGTTCACGAAAAGGGAGATTTTTTCAGCTGGGTGACCCGAGAGCTGAGACGTTGAGCAAAGCTCGTCTTCTGGATTAGTCCGTCCTGAATTAATGGGTTGACGTCATCATTCCGTTTATAAAACAGTGATGTGAGCCTCTTGAATATTTCCTTCTTAGTCACTTCTCATGGAAGTGCTATTCAATTAATGTTCAATGGAAAGAGTGCCAAAGAAGAATCAAATTTCGCCCTCTTCTCGAATTGGGATTATGTCGGCCCCTTTGCCTTTGGCCATGATTTCAGATGAGGTTCCATCCACTGTGTCAAGGTATATAATTTTACAAAGTAGGTTCACATTCTCTTTGGTGAATCTAGAACTTGGAACGATGAGCGGGCCTTTATTCAAATCTCGATGATATATCTGATTGCATTTCTATTGCAAAAATGGCAGTAGTTTTATTCCTTTCAACATTGACTTCTTAATATGAGAATCACGGAATAATGATTTTCTGGCCATCAGGTTTGGGGGTTATGTATGCAATCAGTGAAACAAACGGAATTCGTATTCAGAAACTGGTAGCAAAATGATTGTGAGCCATTAACAAAAATCCCAAAAGCTTAAATCTAAATATTCTACCTTTTATTAGTGTAGCATTGGGGTGAATATTCATTTAAATGATCTACACTAGGGCAATAGTAATCGATGAATCGATAAATGGAGACGATTCCCTGCATAATGCCACAATGCAGTACTCAAGGTTTCTCAAAATTTTAGCTGACTTATAAATATTTCTATAAAGAAATGAATCATCTATTTATTTATGTAGTATTTATTTTTTACTCTATCATTTGTTTATTAGTAGTTATTCGTTGGTCTGATCACAGTTTTATGGGTCTCCTGCCGTCCATTGGCAAACGCAGGGTTTATACCGCTCCAATTATAAGTTGGAACTGGATGAATACCCACACCCTGAACAAGGGGAAAACCTAATTACGGGGGTCACAGTTTATTTTACTTTTCTTACTCGTAATAATTTTATTTCGTTTTCAAACTTTTAAACATCCCATGAAATTTTGAGATACGATAATAAACGTATTATGAACTGCATGAATGCATCTGGGATTCATTTTGTGGGTTGAGGACCGACAAATAGCTACTGCTCAAGCTCAATCTTGAAATAGTCACCCTGGAGTTAATGCAGAGAGGAATTTTGGATTACCACATTCTTATAGCGATGAATGCTTTGTGTATCCATCACTGAAGACCAGCCTTCTGAGGAGCATATTTAGATTCCTTGATATCTTCCTTAGAAAGGCGTTAGAATTATAGCCTTGGAGAAAGCATTTATGCAGTCGTTTTGAGAAGACCTTAAAAAGGGAATTGTGCCGTTTCGATTCGTGCCTTCGAGCCCCCAAGCAGCGGACAATCTTGCACCTCGAGGCGTTTCCTTCTTTTTTCCTTTGAAGATGCAGTGGGAGATATGCGGTCGCTGAGGTGCATAAAAGGGGACAAGGCGATAGTCGAACGGATAAGGACACGGGCTAACCAAACCCTTCCCCGAGGCTGTCTCCTGCATGGGAATCTCGGATGCTGACACAATTGTCATCCGTTCTTTTGTGCTCCCTCGAATTGTTTGGGGTGAGTGGCCTTGGGTCGTCTGGGCCCTTGTACCACCCACTGGGCCAGCAGATAGAGATCGATGAAAAATACGAATGGAAAACTTTTTGGTTAGCAAAGGAAAATAGGTACCGACATTAATGTGTCTTGTGCCAAAAAAATGCTACATTGTTCGACTACAGTGAAAAAATGGACTCTAGCTGTCGCCACTTATTATTATCGGGAAAATACTATTTCAGTCATTAATTAAGACATTTTTATTCCTGAAACATATATTAAAGATTATAATGTCGAATGAAATAGCATAATATTTTATTTTTATTATAATTAATACATTCAGTGTAAGGTTTTTTATTATAATCGATACATTCAGTGTATTTAGAGTAAATTACGATCTCCCAGTACAATATGTGGAAATAGAGTGGTGTTAGTGTGTTCGCTACGCATCTCCTAAACTACCGAACTGATTGATCTGAAAATTGACGTAATTGTAGCATTTTGACCGGAAGGATCTATAGGCTAAATAAAAAAGATCTCAGGACCTCAAGGGTCTCAGGGCCCCAAATAGAGACCCTGAAATTATTGCAAAGGTTTTTTTTGGCTTTTTTAATTTTGCTTCGAATAAAGATATCGTGATGAAATTTTCGTAGTCAGATGGCAAAAAATATGTAAAATTTATTTATTTCGATTGATGTTGATGCACACTACAAATTTGTTTCAAATCCCATCTTTTGACGAAAGTTTTCAATCGCTTTTTTAACCTACTTGCAATCAAGATAAAAGGTGGATATTGTCACTTTCGGATGGTTTAAAGTGTGTAGAATTTAATTCTTGCAATCGGTTTTCTGGTACCCTTCGTAATAGGCTAAAATCATTTTTTTAATGCGAAGGGTCGAATTTTTTCTCTGATTCAACATTAGGATCTTTACTTAGTAACCTGATTAATACGTTTGAACGGGATATAAGAGTCCAGGTCTTTAATGGCTGGTCTGTGCTGAACATAAATCATAAATATAAAGTGCTTCTCGTGTGTTCGTTACTTTAGTAGGTAGGGGCTAGGATCGTGGAGTGAATGCTCGGGTAGTTTGCAGTTTGAAGATTGTTTGTTTGGGCTAACGGCAGTAGATGTTTGGAAGCTAGTCTTAGGATACTAAAAGCGGTGTCTACCATTTTTTTACGTCCTTGAAACGATTGTTAATGACTGTAAGCTAAATGGTTTTCGTATTTTTAATATGGATGAGACAGACTTTCAAACTGCTCAAAAGAAATCACCAATCGGCTGAAAATTCTTCAGATTTGGTCCCAAATCTTGGAATAGGTCAAGGATATTCTCTCAGGAGTCTCTTTAAGAAAATGTCCGAAATTAGCCCCATACTAACGCTGAAGCCCGAGAAAAACAGAACCAGACGCTGGTCGGGAGGGCCATAAAGAGCGGAACCACTAACGTCCTGTCCCTACTAGAAAAAGCTGGAGGGAACACCAGAAAAAAAATTATGCAATCGGCTAAAAAGCTAAGAAGATTCTAGTTTGCTGAAAGAAGCAATCCTTCAATCTCATCACTGTCTGGAAAGGACAATAAGATACAGGTTACAAAAATAAAATCTGCATCTTAATTTTAGGATATCAAGCTTGTGAAGCAAGAGGAAAACCAAACAAAGCCTTTCGGAAAGAAGAAAAACCTGTGAGGTCTACTGCTAAGAAACTGAAATGTTTTAGACGAAATTTAAAGCAACTATAAGTTACACTGGATAGCATCGATTCCTATGCAATGAATCTCTACAGGAAAATGTGATACAGTGTCTGAGGTGAAAAAAATGGGTACACGAATCGTGTTCTGCACTTTCTCATAAGGATCATCTTTTATTAATTTGCGACAGGTACAAATAATCTTCTACGATAAGAACTCTTTAAAAACTGTAATGAAATGACTATTCCAACTTTTTCAGACATCTCCGAAGAACTTATAAATTTCGTTTAAATGTTTACAGATTTTTTGTGGCTGGAAAAGTCGGAATCTTTTCTTAATATCAACGTTACTTTTTTCTTGTTTTCATTCCTTTTTCTCCAGGTATTTTAATGCGCGTATTTGTTATGTTTATGGTTCTAAAAACACTTTTAGATAAAACCAACCACTCTGTCTTGTAGTCTTTGAAACATTCCATTTCTAAATATTGGCCTCCGGTGGTGCGATTTAGGCAACCCGTATGTCAAGGTTTGAAATTCAATTTTTATTTTAGAGTTCAATTCGGATTCAAATGTCTCCAAAAATTGTGAGAGAAGCAAACATACTCCCTTTTATGGAGCAACATTAAAAATTTATACTGTGCCACTTTTTTATGTTGAGTCATTTTTTCAAAAACTGGTGCGATTTAGGCAACCCCTTATGTTGTATGTTTCGTATTTGCTTATAAACAACGTTTTTTAGGCGAAAGTTTTCAATTTAACTCCGATTTCAGCAATGGCGCTTGGCAACCTGAGGAATTCTTTTGAACGGGATATATTCGCCCGGGAATTTTACGTCTCTTGTACTATATTTATAAAAATGGAGCGGTGCTTTTATGTTCGTTACTTGTCTCTTCAATAACCACTGAACTGATTGGCCTGAAATTTTGCAATGATACATGGTTCTTCGCACATGTTGACTTGAGACATTTTTAAGACACAGACTTTTTCAAGAAATGTCTCGAGGCCAAATGGCCCAAAAATTGTTATGGCTAAAAGAATTAAAAATTAATCATTGCAATCGGTTTTGTTGTCCTATTTGTATTTGCCTAAAAATGACATTTTTAGTTACATAAGTATTCATTTCTCTCCCATTTCAAACAGAAAATATTTCTTTTGTTTTCTAATCAATGGCTATGGACGGGAAATTTCGCTCGGGCCTATAATAAGTTACGCTAATTTAAATGATCAAAATCAGGAAGTTCAGTGAGATTTCCATCGGTGAACTTTGTATCATATCCTCTCTATGTGCCGCAAACGACTTGGATGCACTCCCTGCATTTCGCACGTCGCATTGATTCTCATCATTTGGGACCATCGGTTTGGTGCGTAGTAGATCGCTTTGCACATGGAATTTTGCCAACTGCTCGAGTCCCAGGGTGTTTCATGATGAAAGAGGTCACTCCCTCTCTCTCGGATTCCACACTTTATTGAAACAGATTCAGGACTTAAGACAAAGTGTGGAATCAGATAAAGTTACCTTTTTCATTATTAAGGATATGACCGATTTCTACCGAGTGACGCCGGATAGTTTCTTAATTCTATTAAACGTTATTTCAGCCCTAGATGGAGCTTAAGATGATTGGGATTTCAATGGGAGCCAATTCTGTTTTCTATATGGCCTTCAAATGAATGAACTAATGAGAACTTTATGTTGAAACATTGTGCTTTGATAATTGGTAGTTATCGGTAATACGTATAAATAAAATACAGAGCATAAAAATGCAGTGGCGACTGTCGGTCTGACCAATTTGACCTCAAACGCGTCAAAGTGATTTCATTAAAAATATACTTAAAGGTCATTTTTACCCCTTGCACGCTCAAGTGCTTTTACAAAATGTATTTGCAGTTTATAATATGATTAATTCAGCTGTTAATTTTATATTTACTCTTTTAAAACTGAAAAATTACAGTGAAAGATATTATACCCTCAATGGGAAATTCACCCTTAGAAAAAAATATTACGCTAGGAAATTTGAAGTTAGATTCTCTTTTTATCGATAGAACTATTACCGATTTTTAAACTTCTCCCGTTCTATGAGTATCAACTGGAATTTCTGCTAATAAATGAATGAAAGAGGACCGATCACACTCCCTTGTGGAATACCGGATGTGATACTAACCATATCAGAGCTAACACCGTCAATAACTACTATTTATTTTCGATCACTGAGAAAGGTAGGTGCAATAGTCGGCTTATTAAGGAATCTATTAAGATGGCTGTAAATATTTTAACAGTACGCTACAGTGCAATAGTCGGCTTATTAAGGAATCTATTAAGATGGCTGTAAATATTTTAACAGTACGCTACAGTGCAATAGTCGGCTTATTAAGGAATCTATTAAGATGGCTGTAAATATTTTAACAGACTCGACGAGTACGAGTTTTTTATGCCGCGTTTATCAAAAATACCTTTCATTTTCTAAAATTATAATTGCTCATTTTTTACAAACATTCCTCTTTCGATCGTCTTTGAATTATAATTTTTTCTTTAACGTGAAAATTCCTTTCCCGCAGCATCGCCATTTCGTCAGAATCTGTATTCGTGAAATTAAACATTGGGTTAGCTGAGAGTATCATCATCGAAAGGAGGAAACTGTTATCGATTTCCCTTCCGCACTTGATGATTTGCAGAGGAGTAAGGGTCCACCACAATTGATACACCTTCCTTCAACATATATTCTCCGAATTTTGACACTGCTTTTCTCAGGCATTTAGTTTAGTATTTGAGTATCTGCATACACGTCTTTGGTGGCTGACATTAAAGTTTCTTATTCCTTTAATTGGCTGCTATTTAACTCATGATCATACGTTGGATTCACCCAACCAATTCATAAATTGCTCCAGAAATCAATCTCCATGATCTCAACTTACGATACATTTAATGCCCAAGATGTGAATTCAAGGTTGGCGCATGGATTCCCAATGCCTGCAAGTTAATCTCAGCCCCTCTAATGTAGAATGCCGGAAAATTCTTTGGCTTAAATCCGTTTTCTGGGGCCGCACAAAATTTTACCTGCTCTCGGGGCCCCGTGGAAGGGTCGACCCTTAATTAGTTGGACCCCAAAACTTCGGATGTTGATGTCAGATTGAGATTTAGAGGGGCGAGATCAGGAATCGGAAACAGCCTCAATCACAAGATCGGGGATGCTTGAACACTCAGGACACAGCCTCGGTTGCAATTATTACAAAATTCGAACAGGGACTCACAACGAGGATACCCCGCGTGAAGACTCATACTATTCACATTTTCCAACTCCTAAGGGTTCTAACTCATTGAACCCTGAGGTTAAATATCCTTATTTTAAGCGTGAACCCATCACATCCGAGGCCCATAAGCAGAGCATTCATTGCAAGTGTCCTCATGCGGATGAATATGACCACTGGCCATTCGTGACGGTGATGCGAGCCTCACGTAAAGGAAGGCGTCTTGACAAATCGAGAATCCACGCCGAGCAGTGGTCTAAGATCAAATTAAGCCGGCCAAATATCCAAGTATACTTTTTTCAGTCTGGAAGTTGAATATTTGCGTGGTCACTTGCAACCGATGGTTGCATGTGTCTCATTTAATTTTACATAGTTTTTCCTTTTTAGCATTTAGCAGCGTCTTAAATTCAACAATTTTCGTGACATACGCCGGTCTTCGATTTTCTCTGAAAACCTCCGATTTCCAACTCTTCAACAGCAACTTTCTGCTCCGCAACTTATCGTAAAACATATGAGGTATGTCATTTGGTATGATGGTACGACATATGCCATACGGTAAGACATCATATCACATGCGGTGAGACTTATGACGCGACATATATTGTATGACATAATTGTGGAATATGGTATGACTTAACGAATTCTACATGGTATTTTATAAGCTATGACATTATAAATGGTACGACTTTAAGACTTACGTAACTTAAGTTAAAGATAGGAGTGACGTTCACAATTTTCGATTCATAAGTGACAGGATGTTCTGCAAGATATTTTTCCAATATAATTTTTAAGTACGATGCAATTTCTGACGCTAGGTCTTTTGAAATCTCGGCCTGGAATTTGATCGGGACCCGTTCTTCACATCAGTTTCTTACGTCAAGACTTAAGTAAGAGGCAGTCTTTAGGTTTGAAAATGTGTAAATATGGTTATTCCCCACCCTGTGCTCTCCCACCCGCCTGGTTCTGAGCCTAGTCATTGTATTGAAGTTCTGCAGCTTATGAAAGGGCGTCTTTAATGTGTAGCCAGTGCCACATTTTCGTTTGAAATTAATTAACCATGTGTGTTATCTTAAATTTTTATACATTGCCTATCATGAATCTATTATTGACTGCAGGTATTATGCTACAGATCGATATCTTGCAGTCAATTATTCGAACAATTTGTATCGTAGCTGGACTGGAGGCGAGGAACTGTCGCGACAGTTCCTCGCCTCCAGTCGTTGGCTGCACGGGCATGCCGGAAGAAGTGAAGGTTGTAAGTAGTTTGGTCTATCGATTAAATCGTTCGGAGTTTCATCATTAATTCGTTATAGTGGCTTTCAACTTCTCGATGTTACCATTTGAGTGTTGATTGGAAGATTTTCTGATGGATTTTTAGGTTAAGTGTGATATTAAAAAACAGAAGAAATTATTAGTGATTACCTTTCATTTTAAAGTTCATTAGATTTTGGCGTTATCAGTATCGCAATATCGGGCCAGCATAATTTTCAATCAGTCAATAAGGTTTTGAGAAACGGGAATGTTATGTTAGTTAAGAGTTCAGGCTTCCCACCCTGCCTGGCTCGGGCTCGAATCCCGGCGAATTTTTGCGGAAATCCCATTTCCTACTTCAGTAAAATGTTGGAAAAAAGGTCAAGTGTAGCACTCCCTCTGTCGGTGCGGACGTCAACCGTGGTGCCCCTGGTGCCGTTCGATAAGAGCAGGCTAGCGTCGACGCCAGGTTTCCCTCCCCACTACCTTCTTCTCCGAATAATGTGATAATGGCATCATTAGTTTGCTGACCTCTTGCAATAACTAGAATAGGAATCGCTTTCCGACAGTCGACAAAACATTATACTTAATTTTGTACGTAATTTTAAAAACCAGTTTATTTTCTGACGATGATATTTATATTTTATGAACTCTCGCATACTAAGGTATAGGTATATATTTTATTGTAATTCAATAATATGCGCACATTTTTGCTTATAAACGCCAAATAATGCTTTAAAGTTATGTTCAAAATTGTTCCCAGCAATATCAAGATGTCACCACTGGACCAATCGAAATGAACATGTTTCAATATAATTTCGCCTAACTTCCGAATACCACGCCGACATCTTTAGTCATAACATGCTCAACTTAAGGAAAAACTTACAAGTATAAACCTTGTAGCGTTCCCATTGTTGCATGCACGGAGAAGACTAACCTTAAGGCGAAATACGATTGCGTCGAAAACGACTTTACTCCTTGTAGATTGAGGAATTCTCTTAACAAAAAGCAAATTTCACATTCTAATTAAAATAACTGCTAGCTATGTTTTCCAGAGGTTACATTTTTTAATTTTTTAAATTAAGACCTCAAAATTGTAAATTTTGGCTTCATTTTTTGCTTTGTACAAAAAATTGTCTCTGGCAAACATTAAAAATATATTCAATATTAGATTAAAGTTAATAAAACGGAAATACGTTGAGTATTAAATAAGTTATTAGGAAAGTAAGAACTAACTGAAAACGCGCCGATCAAGAGCGGCTCTAGCGGCGAAATAGGCAAGCAGGTGAAGGCGCTCACGGAGATTCGAGGGGAGGTAATGAGTGGCCACTGGAGGGGAATGAGGGGAAGGCCCCTAGGGGAGGGGAAGGGTATGAAGGCCGTTTTCGAACTTGGCAAACGCCTAGTTAACTTGATATCAAGTTAACTTGATCCCAAGACCGACCGGGTAGAATCTTGACTTGACACTTTCGTAGGCCTTTTACGGTGGAAGAGACACCATGCGGCCTTCATTTCGTAAAACATACGAAAAGCGCTATCCGTGTCCATAATTATTGTGGGTGATTGAAGTGGATTACTTCTTTAAAATGCTTCCCAACTTTATACGGCAAAGTAACAGAGAATATTATTTTTTAAATCTTATTGCTTATGAATAAAATAATTCTCATATACCATAATATGGTGATTAACTAATATGCTTCGATTACTTGGGGCTGCGAAAGTGGACGACATCGCTCACTGTATTTCACCACAATCAACGTCTTTATGCAAAAAAAGGCATCATAATATTTTTTGCTTGTATGAAAAAACACGTAACAATATATTAATGCATTACACTCCGAACTAACTACCTATGATCTCTGACTGTTGACTGATAAATACGCGCGTTGTAACTAACATAATTAAGGTGAAAACAAATTACATTTACTCTAAAGGTTTACTGTCCCATTCCTTTGATGAATGCTGTGAAAACCTCTCCAATGTTAACGTTATTAACAATTATTATGTTCGCTAGCTAAATATAATGCTGCCAATGAAATTATGGCTACCTTAGAGTACTTTCCATCGGACCATAATTCTTTCATAATTATTTCATTTCTTTTCCTTCCACAGTAAGGAAGATAGATTTTGTAGGTTCAATGAAGTAAACAAGGACGGTACATTTACAATGTATGGAATTATTCACACAACTATTAGGTCTTACTACAACACACATAAACAACTACCTTTAATCAGTATATTCACATTTGAAAAGCCTTTAAATATAACGAATTCATCAATTTTTCCGCAAAAAATAATAAATATCACACAATTATACGTAGTAATGATAAAATAGTATCCATTTGAAAGTTTCTTCACTTCTATCTTCCGTACAAGTCCATATTATCACACCCCGAGTTCGAACTTAAAACCTAGCAAGCATAGCAAGTCTTCTTTTTCGTTGACTTGGTATCTTTCCTCGATAGCTAGTGAACAAGCGCTTGGTGATGACTTGTCCATGACGTCATAGCTTTCGATGCGTACTAGGTTTCAAGGAAAGATGCTAGATTTGGCAAGTTCGAAAACGACCGAAGTTGGAGGGACTTGGTAGGATTGAGCTACAGTGGTGTGCAGGAAAGGTTTTATGCTGTGGAGGAGGAATTGAAGACTCGGCATGATCCGGCGTTTGACGGCACCACCTTTGACTCGGCTCCTGTTGGCATCTCTACTTTCCTGTTTTGAGTTCGCATCCTCTTGTCTTTCTCTCATGGCCTGCTAGACAACTGACTTCATAGCCTCTCTCTGAACGTATCCCATATAGTAGCATCGGCCTTTAATACGGCGGTATCGGCCAAAAACGGGAGTACTACATCATCCTAGACGCGACCACCTTTCCAGCTCCATCGAGGCGCTACAACCCGGTCATATGGCATAATCTTCGGACGCCCAGGCTGATGGTTTCTCTTATCCAAGCCATACTTACGTACTTTGGTATTGCTTTGCTGAGCTGCCTTGTAGATATGCACTGCCTTATGGACTTTCTATCAGTATTGCATTGGCGAGTCCTAAGTACCAAGTCGGAAAATCAATCATTTTAGTTGTTAAAAAATTTCTATTCCTACAGGTTACTGGATGTTCTTGGTTGAAGTTAGCGCTAACTTGGGTGAAGTTAGCGCTAACTTTAATGCATGCAGACGCAGTTCCATAATGTTACATAATTCAATAATAACTAACTTGTATGTTTTGTTCTGCTACCTCTGTTGGAGATAGAGACTCAAGTGTGATGAAAAAAGTACCTGAACTAGTGTCGTATGATAGGCACGTTAAAAAAATGAATACGCGAATCACGCAGTGAAGCTCTTCTTCAAAGCATTGTTCAAGATTGCGGAGGTGAGGCCCATTGTCAAAAGCATTCTAACAAAAGTAAAAATGATAAGAGTGAAGCAGTTCGCGGCGATATTCTGTATAATTGTACAGAAGGGAATACCGTTGAGTCCCTGGTCGAGGCTTCAAAAAAATGGTCCCAAGCACGTATTTGGATGTCACGCGTCATGTCGAGACTACTTCTGTCAAACTGTCGATAGGAAGTTGAAGGTTATTACCAACGAAGAAATAGCATGCCTCGAAAAAATTGATGTGGCTATGAAGCCACTTATCCGAAAATATGGACGGTTGATATCACACGAAACCAGTAAAAGGGCAGAAAAATTTGGCTTACGCCGATTTTATGTTTTAGGCCAAATTTTTCGGCAGAAAGCAAGTGGATAGGGGCAAAAGAGAATCATATCAGCACAGGAATTTCGGCTCTGGTCTTGATTTCCAACTGGGACCTGTGTGGAGATATTCAACTTGGGAAACGCTCACAGGCAGAAGTCCCCACAACCCTGTCAAATTCATTTGTCACGGAAGGCTGAAACGTATAAATGCAGTAAAGTGATTCCTCGCCAAACAAGACCTAAAACAACGAAAGAAGAAGACAAAAACAAGTAATGGGGCTGGTTACGGTGTAATGTGCCAAAAATTAGACATGGATGGCGAAGAATATGATAAAGAAGTAGAAGTATTCATGGACAAATTAAAAGTGACACCAGCTTCTAGAGATCAACTGGAAAAGGACACTAAGGGCCAATCTGAGAAGAAAAGATGGTGGGGGAATGAATTAATCGATTGACTTCATCCAACTTTGGAATAATCTGCAAAAAGCGGAAACGGCTTCTGGACGACCTTAAGTTTCAGAATGAAGCAACGCAATACGGGCAACTTCACGAAAACGAAGCGATAAGGCAGTACGAGGAAATCTTCGGGCGTAAGGTGACTCCTTCAGGGCTGCTCATTGGCCTCAAGCAATGTTTCTTTGCCGCTTCTTTGGATGGCAACGCTGATGATGGGGGCATTATTGAGGTAAAATGCCCTAATTCTGCAGAACAGTTGGCGTTGGAAGAAGCAGCGAACAAAATTTAGTATTTTTGTCTTGACGAAAGTCTGCAATTAAAAACAAGCCGCAATTATTACTACCAAATTGATGGCCAGCTACATGTTACCGGCGCCCCATTCTGCGACTTTTTGGTATGGACTAATGATGATTGCAGAATTGACAGGATTTTAGGGGATGGTGACTTTTGGTCAAAAAAATGGAGCCGAAGTTAAGTTTTTTTTAGAAAGAAATTCTTCTGCCGGAAATAATAGATCCTAGGGTGAGTAGATCAATGGATTTACGTGAGCCGGAGTTTCCTTCAAAATTATACATTTGTACGTTTTTGTATGTAAAAAAAGTTACGGAAAATAACCTACTTTCAGCTGTAGAAATCATTTTTCAATCAATATAATTGGTCAATTTCATCAGCATTCACCAAAATTGATTCCTATGACAAGTTTGCTGCAGCACTCCACGCTCAATTCTCATGTCCGCCTTCTACCGATAAAATATAACCTCTGCCTAATAATTTCTCTAATGAATTCCATTGCTTTCCGACTTCCTCCTTCCTCACCACTGTGCGACTACTTCATTTTTGAATAGATATTTGCGCCCTAGTTTGAGCTGAATAACATTGCCTTTTCAGATACGAGCAGTTTTTATTACCCACAGTGTGCGTACTCGGTAGCTACTTAGTGCAACTTTGAGATCATTCCATTCCAATCCATTATATCTACGCCGGTTATGTACTTCCTAAAATAAATAATCATTTAAGACTTTTTCTTTAATTAACTTTTGCAGAAATATTCGTGTGAAGTTAGATAATAAATAAGAGTGCTGCTAGAATAGTTTCCATTCCACGGGTTGAAGTTAGAGCACATTGGAACTTATCGGGAAACTTGAGCGCTGACGAATGGAAGAATGTGTACTGACGAATTGTTTGATAGCCTATCGATACAATTAAGACATAGAAAAAGCCGCGACCGAGTGTTGTGATCGGATCCTTTCAATATACCCAAGTTTTTAAAAGTGCTTGCTATTTACCACTGAGAAATTTAAAATTCCCATCGCAGTTTGGAGTCTAAACAGAATATCAACACAAAAACAATGATCGCCGGAGCCACTGACGAAGTTCTTTTGCCCGGAAGACATCTCTAGTGACGCTGTTAAATTTGGATTAAAGGTCATTAACAACGCATCCGAGCCTTATTAAGCTTAACCTTAAATATCCATGACATTCCATGTGATTTGAAAAAAGTACAAAATATTCCCGTCCTCAAGGGTGGGAATAAATCACTTGTTGAGAACTAGCGATCTATCAACAAACATCTGATTCCTGTTAAGTTCTGGAAAACATTATTGCTAATTATTTGCGTGGGACGATAATAATTGGCTGTTTTAAACCTAACATGCCTTACTGAACAGGTAATCCTACGAAACTCAGCAATTTGAGATCTGTCAGAAAATATAAAATTGGTTATATAGGGTTCAAGAAGTAGATGCGGTTGTGCTAGTCCAAGACCTTTGGCAACGTGCCTTACGATAAACTAAAAGAAAAGATTGGAAACCTAGAAAAAGGATGATATTATAGAGAGAGACCTTCTTATGGGATAAATCTCAGTAAGTTCGAAAATCTTCGAAACGAACTCTCTGCCGAATTCTATGTCGACGACTGCATTTTCTACGGGAAAGGCGATAGCGATAGTGAAGTTAATTGAATAACAACTAAAAGATAATTAACTGGGTGGTGAAAAATAAAATGGAACTAATTAGGTATTGCAAAAAGCAAATTATTCTGCTTCTCAAACGGTAAGGCACGTGCGATAAGGGAAGAATGGATAATTGTCGCTATATGGGGATATAACCAAGATGGCTTGTCTTTAATCGTCTTGAAACTTTTATTTTCTCCAGAAAATACTTGTAAAATCATGAACGGTATTATTTTATCTTTTGTATAGTATATAACGACTACTTTAGAACAGCAAGTATTATGACGGATTATTGAAATTTAGATGGTAAACTCTTGTCATTTTAAGTCTTTTATTCTTGGTCAAAATTGTGGTTCACTATATCGATAAACCTTGAAAAACTACGTTTTTCTTGCTGATGGAACATTTTCGAAAATAAGTAAATGAGTTTTTTGTGAAAATCCACCAAATATTCCCCACCCATGTAATATTTCTAGTCCAAGTTTCGATGTTCTATCATCTTAAGCTGAGGTTAAATATGCACTCTTTTAAGAGACAGTTACGTCGATCCCTGTTCAATCAAATAAGTTTCATATCCATACCAAAACAACCGTAAAACTTCTTCACTTCAAATACTGAATGGGTTAAGATTGCTCCTTTAGGGAGAGTATTGAAACTTGTGCAATATTCCACTCAATATGGAAGGGCATTAAAAGAGAATACATTATAACAAGCATTAGCTCAAGGCTATTTGTATCCATAACGGAGGCAATTTCGCAGGACATTTCCGACATGTTTTTAGGGAAATAACAAAAGGCTATAATTTTTACTAGTTTTACTAGATCGGATTTTTTCAAGAAACTATCAACTTTATATTTATTTAACATTTTATAGATTTCTTCCTTCTTGTTATCGGAATTCAGCGACAGATATGAGACATTCTCCGAAGAGAAGGAACACATGGAACATTGTTTAAACCAAGTGTTTGTTACAACTTATTTATTTCTCCTTGAAAATTCCACTGCCTTCTCTCCGCAATCGTTTCTCGTTCCTAATCCGAACCCACCAACTTCATACCCATCTCCCCCACTACTGCGTTCCAGTCGCCCATTACTAATAGGTTTTTCTTGCACCGGGACACCTCCAATTATTTCTCGGGGGTGGTAAAATATTACATTCCCTCGGCAGTAATACCTCCAATGAGAAACTTGCTGTTACTATCACAGATATCAGAATCAGGCAAAATTTCGCAGCGATAAATTTTCTGCGTGCAACCGGAAAAGCCACAACTGAGGCAGTGTGCAGCACCATCAAAAAGTGTAAAATTACGGAAAATTTAACTTTTGATGCAACCAACGCACACGTAAGTGAGTGCATTTTCAATTCAATGACCTCATGTGAAGGGTAATGATTAAACTGATGCGTAACAACAATAGATTTTGATGTAGTAGAACTTATAGCCGTTTATTTTTCCCCCAAGAACTGTTGGAATACTTGTTAAGTTACATGGTTACGAACGTTCAAGCAGCTTGGTTTTTAGAGCACGTAAAATGGTTAATATTTATCGTACAACAGCGGTTAAAAAACCATTTTCGTCAGCGTGACTATTGCAATACAAATAATAAAATAATATTTGGATTAATTGTTAACTTTTAAAAGTTATAAACGATAGTGGGGCTGGTGAGTAGGTGCCATTACCCACCCGCGGTGAGGGGTCGACGCCGAGGCTCAGATTTGGACATGGAGTCCAACTAAATGAGGGTCGAGCCTTCCACCGGGCCTCGAGAGCAGGTAACATTTTGTGCGGCCAAAGCAAACGGATTTAAGCCAATTCTTTTATTATAATTTTAAGGTTCGGCAACAGAAGCCAACTGTCTGAATCTTAGCAAAGTGAGAATCCATCAATAGGTGGGAATTATTGGACGGGGAAGTTCTGAGAAAGATGCAAGGACCTCGGAGATCAGAGGCACCCGATGGCCCCGAAGGTCTTCGAGAGACAACGAAAGATGTGCCAAGCACCATGAACAGAAGAGCAGCGGAGAGCTCGGAGAGAGAGAATGAAGAAGTTTGGGGTAAACACCCTAGGTTGGAAAATGTCGATACAAAAATCGTAGTTCACAGTGGGCCGAAAGGAGTGAAAACAGGAAAATCAAGGAGGTTTATGAATTAATCGGTTCTGCAATCAATTTCCTTTATCTAATACCCGTGATCATTGCTACGGAAACAGGTTGGCTCCAGCAAAATACGCTGAACGTCTGGCAAAAGTTAGTCTGCTTCAAACTTGCGCTAAAGATTCTATAGTATATATTTTTCCTTATGTCAGTTAGAGATTCCCGCCCTAATTCTTTAACACATCGATAACTCTGCGTAGTTTATCGTGACAACGTTTTTCAAATCATGCTGATTTCCGCTGTATTCGATCTTTATCTACATCTACATATACATACTACCCCGGCAGCCGCCGCATGGCCGCGTGTGGCAGGGGGTGGTAGGTCACGAGTCGTGTAAAAATGTAAAATTTTTGGTGGTCAAATGGTGACATGTACTATGGGAGTGTATTTGGAGGAGATAAGTTTTTATTGTGGTCGCTAATTGTGCGCGCAAAGAACGAGTTTTTGTAGCTATTTGTTCGGCAGATTATCTCTCTTATTTTATCGCATCTGTCAGACCTAGTAATGTGGTGAGGGGTCATGATAATATTCTCTGTGTCGCTCTGAAACACACCAGTTCTGAATATCTCAAGCAGTCTAAGCCTAGGGTGCAGCCTCCGAGTCTCTAGGGGCTCCCACCTTATTCCCTCTAACAGTTATGCAACACTACATGTACGTTCGTAGCAGTTTTTAACGAGGCGAGCTGCTTTTATTTGTATTTTATTAATTTTTTTGGTTAAATGTATTTGACCAGGGTCCCAAATGCTCGCGGCGTATTCGAAGTGTGGCCTAACCAGAGTGAAGTTGCATCTCTCTTTTACTTTTTCATCCGAGGACCTTCCTATTATACGCTTAACAAAACCTAGTCTCTTTATCTGAGACTACTCCTTCTCCGCCAGCAAAATGCAGCCAAAGCGAATGGTATTTATCGGATATCGGTCAGATTTAAGGTTATTGGTAAGGATTGACGGATACCGGCTAAAATCACATTACAGTTTCTAAAATACGAAATTTCGTAGGTGGCTGTATTTGATTAGGCATGAAAAAAATCACAGGATATAACGGTCCAAGGCACCCGTCCTTTTCCTGCGGAGCCATGTATTGGAAGAAGATCTTTGCCACCAAACAATTAGCCAGCACTAAAATGTATCGTCCTAATGGCACCGAACTACTAAAGCTTTTTGTTTGGGTTAAGGACAAAAATAAAAAAAATGCAGAAAAAAAAACGAAAATTACGAGTGTCGGTATAGGTAAAGGGTGTGAGAGTTAATAGGCGGGTCAGGTATTCTGTGTGAGGAGTTGGGACGGAAGAAAACGCGCGAGCGGCGACGGGAAGGATAGATTAAGTTAATGAAGGGAGGAAGGAAAGAGAGAGAGAGATAGGAGTGGAAAGAGTGCGCTGCGTGGAGAGGAGGAGGAAAGAAGAGATCGAGAAAGAGACGAGGATGGAGTACTAGTGATGATGAGTGGCGAGGGAAGGAGAGCAGAATAGAGCAGGAGGCGATAAAGGAGTGGGGGAGGGAGGAGGTGGTGGCGCTGAGCCCCCTTCCCTCCCCTCCTCTCCCTCGCACTCCTGGAGGTTCCAACCTCCACCCCCCCCCCCTCCTCAAGCAACCCAACACCGCAGGCGCTCATATTTTATTCACTCTCCGCTGCTTCCCCCCCTCCGCGACCATTTTTCACGGCGTAGATTGCAGAGCGGGATAGCACGGCTGTTTTCACGGGGGGGGGGGGTGAGGGGGAGGAGAAGAAGGGGTTATATCCGAGGGTTTTAAGGGGCCTAGGAGGAGGTGGTCGAAGAGGAGGAGGAGGAGAGGCAGGAAAAGGGACAAGACATGGGGTCGTGTGTCCTTTCTTTGTCTTCGCCACGGTGTCCCCCTCTCCTCCCCCCCCCTTTTCCTCGGAGACGGGAGAGCAGCTGTCAAAAGGGCCTCCTGCTCGGGAGTCGTCGTGTCTGCAGGGGGCGGGGGAGGATTCACCACGACCGCCCTTTTGGATGGGCCGGCCGGTGCCTTACCCTTCCACGCAACCGCCGCGTCGCCGCCGCAGCCACTGCTTCCCAGCCCCCACCGCCGCCTCCCCTTGTCACTCCGACTGCCCCTTGAATTGAAACTGGCGCGGCAATCATTTGAATCTCCAATCCTACATCTAGGAGAAATGAACCACAACGGAGCATGAACAATTGGACACCAGGGTTGAAATTCGCCATGAAAAAAAATCATTTGACTTGACTGGGATTCGAACTCGGATCTCCCAATTGCCGATCAGGTGTGTTAGCCAGTTACATCACCAAGCCATCTTCCTTCAAGGCTAATTTCGAGGGGGGTGATGCGAACTAGATGTTCAGGCCTCAAGTCTGCATTGTAGCACATGAGACGAAGTCGTGCATACAAAGCCACGGTCGCGGTGAACAAACCCAACATTTTCGTTATTAAAAGGACGAAATTGACAAATTTCCAATCATTGCATTTAACAAATGATGTGGTATGAAGTCACTCGCACGGGTGCATATACACCAGGGTTGAAATTTGCGATGAAAAAATCATTTGACTCAACTATTGGCGCCGCTGAATATGTCCACGAACCCGATAGGTAATAATAAGTTGGTGCACTCATCCGAATCAATTTTTGCTCTTTCACTGCATAAATAACTGCTCTATTGTACATTATTCAAATGAAAATTTATTACATTGTTACATTTATGAAATCTGGGTGACATAGGTGTTATAATATTTTAAGTTTTTAGGATTCCAGTTTGTAGCTTACGATCATTTTACTACGCATGAAATCAGTTTGTGAATATCAGTTCCGCTTGTTTCACTGGTATACATTATTCTTAAAACTGATGGCCAGAAAATCAGTATTCCGTAATTCTCAATGTTATATATCAGTGTTGATGGAATAAAACCACTGGCATTTTTTCACTAGAATTCCAGTTGTACCTCGGAAAGTAAAAAAGGCTCATTCATAGTTTCATATTCTAGTTTTACTAAATAGCATCATAATTTACATGGAAAATAGCTAGCAAGCTATACTTAACAAATTTGCTAAGTAAATTATGTAAGTATATAATTATGTTGTGAGCGCAAAGATACAAAGATAAGTTTATTTCCTACAATGATTCATCAATAAAAATGATGTTGACAATGGAGCTCTATCTACGTGCACGCTACGCGCACGAGTATTCTCTCTGACGTTGGTAAATATCTTCAGATGTCATTGAAATGATGTAAATGTTGTCGCTGCTCTTCACTCCTTTCTATTGCTGTCCGATTCCTCGTTTTCCTCTCGATGCATCCCCATGGAATATATGCCGTGGTTTTCTTGAGGCATTTCATCTTTGTCCTTTCCAGTGAATATTATCATATATTCTTCCTTCGACTTTAATTTTTAAGAACCGTTAATGTCCTAGGATACCCTCGCTACATACATCTCTTCCAATTACCTGTAATTTCACGCTAACTTTTCGTAATGATTCATTCATCAACTCTTTCCAACCATCTTTTCTCTGTAAGCGCAGTGCTGTCGCTTACAACCACTTCTGATCCGAAGTTACTGTTGTCCAGATGTTTTTATTACAGAAGAGCATTCATACGTGTTGAATGCGGCCTTCTTGTTTCTAAGGTGTTTTTCAGTAACCCATTCCCTTCTCTGAATGCCATGGCTCTTTTGCCTTATTTAATTCCAATCTTCTGTTTTACCCAGCAAAACATTAATAAATGATTTTGTACTTTCCCGGCGAATATTATGCGTGACATTCTCTCGGGATTCCTACCCTGATGACGATGACGATGGTAATGATGACATCGGGCATCATTTCCCTGATGACGATGGAAGTGTTATCCATCGAAACGTTGGCAGCAGCCAAAAATTTAACCCGGTGGGAATCCCGAGAGAATTTCACGCAGTAAAACATTGTTTTTTTATTTGAGATAAGATTCTCATGCGCGTGAATTTCTCCCGTTCAAATAGTTCCCGTATTTATTTTAGTTCACACCCAATGCAATGAAGAAAGCCAGGGGTGAGAAGATCTTTTGTGTACAAATTTTCTTGCCCTTGGTTGTTGGATAATTTAGTTAGAAGAAAACAACGTTTCATTTTTCAAGCAAATTCATCTCCAACCATTACATGTCACTCCTTTACCCCTAAAGGATAATATGATATTATACTAATCCACATCGTCAACTGTTAACCATTCTTCTATAGTGAATCCACGTCCGCTCTCGCCCTTTTTCAAAAACTGCCAATGCAAATTCAAAATAAGACATTATAATTATGTTTAGGAGTATTTTTTATTTACCATTTTCCTCTGACTTACAGCATTAGCGGCTCCCAATCCGTGGTTGGTGCTCCGATCTAAAGGGGTGGATACCTTAATGTTTGGAGATTCAAGTGTCCCCCTGTGAAATTCTCGGATAGAGGGAGCTTGGATTGACATCAATGGCTCAAACACTTGGCATGCATTTGATGCGCAGGGAGTGAAATTCTTATAAATGGGCGACTCAGGGTTTTACACATCAAAAAGGGTTGGTAAACAATGCATGGACTACACTGCTTTGGGGAGAGATGGTCAGATACTGTGGACAGAGGTTGATGAGAAACTCGGTCAGAGAGCGGAAGTAAAGTAGCTCTTAATATAGGACGTAAACAAAGTGCTTAGAACAGAAACAGACCTTCCTTACTTTAAAGACTGAATTTATCTTGATATTAAAATTCCTTTTTAAAGGGGCGTCTTTTCATGCCTTAAGGTGTTAGGGACCGGGTGAATTCAGCTTCGTAGGAATTAGATCACAGAAAAGTCTTAAGCTTTTATTCTAGAAGATAAAATTGTCCCAATCAAACCCTTTAGATGGAAGAAAATGCTATTTTTTTACAAAAAAGCATACAATAGCGAAGAGAAGGTGTTTCCTCTACTATTTTGTATAAATCGTTTATAACTGGCTTCACTCGCGCTATTTGTGCGCAAAAACCATTAAATAATGGTTTGAAAATTCCAACGCATGCGATGTATTCTAAGTGACTGTCAAAAATTACAATTCATCGTCATAAGTCAGTCACTATTATCCAATGTCTTCAGTTAGAATATTACTGCAATACTTAATCTCCGTTATTACCCCAGTTAATTATCCTTTACACACGAATTATTCCTTTATTTGAAGTTTCCGTCTAGAAACGATCCGTCGGCTTTTTCCTTCTTTCAAGCTGCCTTTGGACTTGATTTTAATATATGTAAGAGTATACGATGACACCATGCTGGCTAGGTCGTATCCAATTGGATTCGACAGGGGTAATTAATTATTCCACTGCATTTTCACGAAGGAATTTAGAAGAGTCCGCTTCACATATGCGCGCTTATTATTTTAAAAATTAAATTTAAAATATGGTGAACCAATTTTAATTTGCTGCAACTTATATTTACTCGAGTTTAAGTGAATTTTCATTTATCGCACACCATCAGATATCCATACTAGGTATTAGTATTATACACTGTTAAATACACCATGTGATAACATAAGTGAAAGTAGCTATAAATCTTGCAATTTAATATTGTAGATTATTGACAGTAATGCGAAGTATATAAACTAATTTGAAAAATCTGTCAATTACGAATTTTCACAGTTAATGGCTCAAAAGACTTTTAATGTCACAGCATATAGTGAAACCTGTATTAAGCGGCCGCCATCGGGCTCATGAGATAATGGTCGCCTAAGGAGTTGACAGCCGAATGGAGAGTATTGTACATTGCCTTTAAGTAAGAATAGGATTCCGTTCCCGAAAATACTACTCTGACGCTGTAAGGGATGTGACCGCTTAAAGGGTTGTGGCCGCGGAGGCAGATTTCACTGTAGTTAATAGAAGGTTGATGCCAGAATGTGCTCATTTTTAGGCGTAGAGGACCTCGAGGAAGTGAATGCGAAGGAGACTCCAGTAACTTCACGCATTGCAGAGAGGAATTTTTAAGCAGTGATCATCATTTATTTTCTGTGAGTTACACTTGTGTATTTCACTCATAAAAGACAAAGTAATTTTTTATGCGACGAAGAGTGCGAGGGTGTTAGGCATAAAATGAGCAAAAGAATTGAAATTTGAGAGAAAATACGAGAAAGAGAGCGAAGAAATTGGCTAGGGAATGTACAGGATCAAGGAAAATTAATAAAATTGCAAATCAAAGCATCAGTTTACGGTTTTCATTAAACGTACGACGAATACTTTGAGGAGTCTAATGAAGTTTTAGTCTCAGAAGAAGTCGAAGGAATGAGTGATATCGGATACTTTTCCGGCGAAACGTATCAAATTAGGTTTATTTTCTTTAAAATGTAATCCGAGTTATATCCAAGCAGAATGAGCAAAGTATGTTGTCGGACGGAAAGTATGCCGGCGGATCGAGAAACATTAAATCGATGAGCTACCTATTGTTTTGTTGTCTTGTGACCTCAGAATGAATAAGTCAAGGGCGCACTCCTACCTACAAATGTAAGCTCCAGCAAATGGAGTCTGATTTTGATTTAGGTTGATTTGATGTAGGTCCATTTGGGTTGATAATAGTTGACAACATTAAATCTTTGGCACTCGAAGAAAGGTAAAAATTGGCTGCCGATAGTTTCGTCACGCGGAGACGAATAAGTATATTATTGACCCATTTATACTTAGTGGTAACGAAGAGCAACAGACAGTTGAGAAAGTACTATATGATGTTGTATAGGATGAAAAACCCTCACACTTACTATAGCTCGGCGTGTTTAAGGTAGGTACATCAAATTCAGATGGCATTTATACTGCAGATGTTAGATGACCGCGTACGAGGATCGGTGATTTCCCCTTTTCATTATCAAACTTGCTAAAACATAACTAATGGACCGGCAAACATTATCATTTATCTTCAGGTAGACTAGCGGTAAAGGTGCATTTAGATGGAAGTAAATACTCATCCTCTATATTTGCACATGTGTAGAACCCACACCACATCCGGTGTTCCTCAAGGAAGCGTGATTGGCCCTCTTTCATTCATTATTTATATTAATGACCTAAGTTCTCGAATTAGCAGTAAATTAAGATTATTTGCAGACGATACAGTAATCTACCGTGAAATAAGCGAAGACGCGGACTTCGAAGTCCTGTCATCGGACCTTAACAACGTTCATTCGTGGTTCCAGGAGTGGGGTTTAGAACTAAATATTACTAAATGCACCACAGTTCACATCCTGCAAAAGTCATCACAAAAATACCATGCCTATACTGTGGGTGGAGTAAACATAAAATCTTCAAACACAGTAAAATACCTTGGTATTACCTTAACTTCAGATATATCTTGGGGGTCACACATACAAAACATATGCGGCACAGCATTAAAGAAACTAGGTTTTGTTAAGGTATAGTAGGAAGGTCCTCGGATGAAAACGTAAAAGAGAGATACTACTTCGCTCCGGTTAGGCCACACCTCGAATCTGCTCAAATAATAAAAACTGAACTCCTCCAAATACACTCCCATAGGACAGGTCACCATTTCACCTCCAAACATTTTACATCTTTACACGGCTGGTGATCTACCACCCCCTGCCACACGCCCACGCGGCGGCTTGCAGGGTAGTATGTAGATGTAGACGAACCCTATCTGTTAATGAAATTCCTTGATTCGTCCCCGCGTACGCCTTCTTCGTAAGACCTGACCTTCCCCGCTCACCGATCCCCGACTAAAATGATCACAAAGGGCTGTGAAACTTTTTGGAAAATGAGTCAACATACATGATTTACCCTCTTTCCCTTGAGAAACATAGTTCGACCTATCATCAAAATGTATAAGTCTTAAACTCTTGGCTGTCTTCTCCTTTATGTACATGTCTTTCTCATTGTCCACCCATTTCCGTTATCTTAATTATTTGCAACGCGAGTGATTCTTCAGGAAGTTGAATATTTATGCAATAAAAATCTGACTGATGCTTTCGAAATATATTTTAACTATCTACAAAATTCCCGAATTGAGCAGCAACTTATACATTTCCATCCAAATTCGGTGGAGGGCTAACATCACTCTAATGAGCTGCTATTTTGCATTCCTTTCGTCAAAATAAATAAAATTATGGAGAATGAATGGAGCGCAAGGAGTAATAGTTTTTTTCGGCCAAATAAGGAACAGGCGAGTGAGCACGCTGGTAATTAATCGCGGAAGAGAGTTCCTAACGATGCCGTCACATCTAGATCGTGTCACGCACTTGTCCAGTGTAATGTCACTAATATTGTATCGAATTTACAGCTTGAATTCAAATTTTACTTCAAATGAATGCGAGTCGTAAACTCGAAGAACTGCAAATATCTCCCATAAGGATCTACTTCCTGCAATATAATTATCCCCGTTAAGAGAGAATACTTTTTTTGCTTTTTGAAAATGCATTTGTTTTTTGCTTATTCGATTAGAGTCCATTAGAGACAAGTCTTCCATTAGATCTCTGGAAAATTACAAAGTTACTTGCGAGTCCATTCTTCACGCTTGAGCTCTATGTCCCTTAATTAACAAGATCGTGCAATGATTTTTTTTAGATTAATGGAAAATACTGTGCAGCTTGCTAGTATATATGGACTTTTGCCGTCAAGTCTTCCTATTGGCTCTTGGAAAATTGTGTATATACCTCAGACCCCGTACTTGCCACTCGACAAACGGGGAACATTGGCCCAAAGAATAGAGAGACGGATATAAGAACCTCTTGCCCCGAAGGTGTGTGGAGTGGTAATCATGAGTTATTGACTGCACGCTTTAGTAACTTTTCAACTTATTCGAAAGAAAATTCTTTTGAAATCCTATACTTTAGTGCATCTTTGCACATGTTGGAAATAACCATGCAGGCAGTTATATACATATGATGCAATAATGATGTTGTAAAATTTTTGTCTTAATTAAAGCATAGTTACAACTTGGGTTTACTGCGAAGAATTAGAAATTTCGGAAAAAAAATCATATGTTAACACTAGTTTTTTAAAACTCTGCATGGTACCTTCATATTTGATAGCTACCTTTTTAATAATGCGATTCTTACAATGTCGCGTTTTTAATCTGTACACAGAGGATCTAATTATTCCGGGAATTAAAGTCTGAGTAGGTCAAATGAGTGACGTACAAATTTTTTCACATTAATCTGTTCATATTACTAATAAATGCGCGTATGCAAAGTTTGATGCAAATCTGAAAGCACGAAAGCGATTTTCCCACCGCCTAACCAAGGTCCTTATACCCATGATTCCAGTGGGATTCCAAGTTTGTCGTTGCCAATTTTTTGGTGGAAAAGTATCTATACATTCCCTCCGATGGTGTCATTTGTACACAACAACAATTAGGATTTTTATGTATCCATTTTGGCTTCATATATCGGGAGGAAACTAGCTCAAAATTCGTAAATTACCTCAAATACTAAAGGACGGTGTCCCATCTTGCCTGGTAAGTTTTTGAGTAAAATGTATCCATTAAGTTCCTATTTTGCCAACAACTGACGCTTCATTATAATTAAGCACCACATTAGTGATTAATTGGCATACATAAATAATTACTGTGCGCCAAAATACGATGAGGAAGGTTATCCTAAAATACGAGGTGAGAGATAGTTCTTGTTTCGTCGTGAAAAATATTTTATCTTCAATGAACACCAAAATATATCTATTAGAGTTTACCTAGTCCTTTTATAATTTAAAGATCAAATTAAATTTCATGTTTAAAAGAGAAATTGTAACATTGATCAAGGCTAAACACTTGGTTACTCAATGAAGAGTAGCAGTGCTACGGAACATCGAGCCCGATCCATAATGAAGAAATCAGAGTGCATTATGGGATCGTGTCATGACCTGGGTATAAGGACCTTGCGCCTACCGCAGGCCTAGCGTGTTTCAGGTGGCGTCTCCTAGTGGGAACCCGGAGAAGAAGGCCACGTCAAATGGTGCCCTCCTCGCCGTCGTGGAGGGAACGCCAAACGTTGTCTGACGCACTCCAGTCCACCGTCCACCTCGACCCTTGCTCTAACCCATCTTCGACCCCCCCTTCCTCCCTCTCTTCACCACCTTTCATCCTTTTCACTTCTTCTTGTGTCTTTCTCCCCCTCCCACTTCAGGACGAGTTCCCAGGGTCGCAGTTTCGCCCGTAAAAATATCAAATGTCCACAGTTCGACTCTTCTGTCCTGTCATCCCGAGGGAAGGAAAACTGAGCGACTGACAGTCTCTTGGCGCTCGGGGAGTTTTGTTAATGCCGCATGCGGAAGACGATGCTCTCTTTTTATTCTTCACCCCTTTAGCGAGTGAGCGGACGAAGCTATGGGTCTCGTCCTCCGTCCTGAGGGGCTCCTCGGCTTACGTTTTCCCCTGGAGTCCAGCGGTCGTGTTGAGTCGCCGAGCGAGAGGTTGGAATTGCTGCGAGCAGTACTTATGTCCGTGAAACAGCCAAAAGTGTAATGACATTTCTCTCTTATAAGACTCGTGATCTGGTGTCGATATGAATAGGCATCACAATCGGTCGTCAATTGGACTTTTCATTTGCGACAGCAGCCCTCCGATGCACCCATAGTGCATTGCACCTATAGCACATCGGAGGGCTGCACCATCATTTTCTATCAAACATTATATCTTGAATTCCCTTCATTTTAATGCCTCTCAACGTTTGCATTGTTTTGGTATTCCAATACCAAAAGCGCTAACCATTGATTTTTCCTCACGTTATTGTTATCAAGCAGATGTGTATCTTATCTTGGTTTTTCTTATCTGATTCACAGAGCTATGAATTCTTGGAGCCATTCAAGTCGCTACAGAGTGCGTCCTACGGATTGCAGATGAGGAGTACAAATTTAAGGATAAACATAAATACAGAGGTAAAGTTTTAGGAAAACATAACGGCAGTCGCTCATAGGTAACTTTCCAGTGGATGAGCCTATTAATGAGAATCATTATAGGAAAACTTTAACTTCAAAATGCTCGGTCTGCCATTCGCATCACCATCTTCAAGGCTCTTATTCAATTGTTTCGATTGCCTTCTCCGATGGGTTGAGAACAATGTCAGTGTATTTAATTCAGATCTGCAATGATACGTACAGTTGACACGGCCCTTCTGAGTTAACTTAATTCCCAATTAAGAGCAGTTTAATGCTAGAGCTAAATTAAATTTATAGTTGCCACGTTCATTACCATTGAACGCCTGGAGAACCACAGTGTTACCTAAAGTTTTACAGGCTAAGAGACGGACGTCACTTGGCACTCACTCTCCCCTCGTAAGTTTACATTTGTCAATGTGTATGTTGAAAGACTACATTAAGGCGTGAGGGGAACCTTTCCACGTAAATATCTACTTCACTGACTGCCTGTCAGGCATACGGAGTAATGATTCCTTCTTCCAATACATTTCTTTTCCTAAAAAAAGAGAATTATCAGGCGTGATGTGGAGGAATTTCAAAGTGATGAAAAACAGAAATATCAATTTTCCATTAGATAAATAAATTTACTTTCCAGTTATCTCAATGGTCACCTCGCACCGGGGGTGCATTGCTCGATCTTTTGGGAGCGTTCTCCCTAATACCCACCTCTCCCACTGATATTATCGTTAGCTTGCCTCTCTTCACCTCCCGCCCTCTCTCGTTTCTCCTCGTCAGCCCTCTCCTCCCCCGCGAACTCCACTTCCCCCACCTCTGCCACCGTCGTAAGCTTGCGCATCCGTACCGCAACACGCCTCTTTTGTTGCCCTTGTAGGTGATGTAGTAAATAGAAACCATTGTTTAAATCTATTTATCTAGTGGAAAATTGCTATAACTCTTCTTCATTTTGTTCTCCTAACCACGCTTGAGTTTCAATTATTACTATTTAAGTGCCGAACCCTTATATACAATTTACAATAATGCGGAGTAACTAAATGAAAAAATTGAGAATTGGGTGAGGAAGTTTCTCTTTTATCGCAAATAAAGAGTAGTTAATGACGGTATTTGCTCTGATATGATTAGAGTCACATCCGGTGTTCCACAAGGAAACGTGATCGATCCTCTTTTATTTTTTTATATAAATGATCTAAGTGCTCCGGCTAGCAGTAAAATAAAATAATTTGCAGATGACACAGTCGTCTACCATGAAATTAGCGAAGATGCTGACTCAGACGTTCTACCATTGGACCTAAGAAACGTTCATTCGTGGTGCCAGGAGTGGGGGTTAGAATTAAATATCAGCAAATGCACCCCGATGCACTTCTAGTGAAATTGATCACACCAATGCCATATCTACACTGGGGGTGGAGTAAGAATAAAGTCCTGTGGGAAAATCACGTACCTTGAGATTAACTTAATTTCAGACAAATGGTAAGGGACTAACTCATAACATATACCGCACAGCATTAAAGAAACTAGGATTTATCATGCGCATAATAGGAAATAGGTACTCAGAAGAGAAAGCAAAAGAGACATGCTACTTCCCTCTGGTTAGGTCACACCTCGAATACGCCGCGAGCATTTGGGACCCTGGACAGAAAGATTCAACCAAAAAAATTAATAAATACAAAGGTAATACGAGCGATCATATAGTGTTTCACAGCTGTTAGAGTGATTAGGTTGGGATGCGTTAGAGACTCGGAGGCTGCACGCTAGGCTTTGCTTGCTGGAGAAATTCAGAAGAGGTACTTCAGAGCGACGTAGAGAATATCATTTTGATGTCACACTACCTCATGTACGAGAGTCTGCGAGATCAAGTGGGGGGGATTGGGGGGGGGGGCAGAAGACAACTGGAGCGACGGATGCCGAGTGATATGTTCAGCAGACGACCAGGGCATTGCAGATATAGGCATCATACTGAAGAAAGAATGGGGCAGGAGAGCAAAGTCAATCTGGCAGAACAGCGAAAGGATTCTGATGGTGAAGCTGGAAGAAAAGCTTGGCGGAGTTAGTGATCGTGCAGGTCTACATGCCGACGTCTAGTCTTACGGAGGAAGAAACAGAAGTTCACGAGCAAACTGAAGAAGTCCTCGGAGTAGTGAAGGGGAAAGAGAACCTCATCATCATTGGAGACTGGAACTCAGTGGTAGGAGAGGGAAAAGGAGATAGTGTAGGATATTTCGAACTGGGCAAAAGAAATGCCTAGAAATAAAGACTGGTAGGGTTCTGAAATGAGAAGGAAATGGTAGCAACTAACACTCTTTGAGCACAATCGACGTAGGAGGTACACATAGAAGATGCCTGGTGACATCGCCAGATACCAAATATACATACCTACTTGTCAGAGTCAGATACAATAACCAAGTAAAGCAGTGAAAAAGTTATCCCGAAGCGGATATAAACAGTGACCACAACCTAGTAGTCATGGGCAGTCAACTCCGACACAGGAAAATCAAGAAGGGAAAAGGCGGTGGGACGCGCTAATGGCGTTTCCTTCCCTATGAATGTGGTTGAAGCGGTAGTTGTGAGTTATTGACGGTACATATTAATAACTTTTTTTTAGTGAGTCGAAAAACACTCATGGTACTATATACTTTACTTAGTGTATGTGTTTAAAGTGTTGTAATCGCCATTCATATAGTAATGTTAATTATGCATGAGTTAATGTCAAAAAATATTTGCCTAGAGTTACTATGACATAGGTTTATGGCGCGGAATATGATGGCGTAATTATTTTCAGCGAAAAATTGATTCTAAGCGGCCGAACTATTCGGAAACAGAATGAATATCTCATTCAAATGAGTAATGTTAATCCCTCCCTCTCGCGGTTTTTATCTCATGGGCTCGGTGGCGGCAGCTTAATACAGATCGATTTTGAGAACACCTGGACTAACCGCAGATAACTTTAGGGGTCATCCGCCACTGTACAAATGTGCGAAATTCCACGGAGGAAAATCATCCGCCTTGACCGGGATTCCAACTCGGATCCCAGATTTGGGTTCGAGTCCTGAGGCCGATCAAGGTGGTCGAGGCGGATCATATTTCCTCTGTGGAATTTCGCACATTTAGCTTACTACAAGTTTTACTGTGTGTGTTTCTTACTCGGCATGATGCTTTGATATTTGTTAACCTCTTATATGATATGAAACGTATTAATTCACGTTTTATGTGAAAATCAAATTATTTGGAAATATATGCCAAGTACCCTTAAGGTCACATGTTAAAATAGTATTTTATAGCTCAGAATAAATTGGCGACGTACGATTTTTTTTCGCTATTTTCCATAAATGTATTACCATCGAGCACTCGTAAGGAAAGTTTTACACTAATTCGGCCTCAAACATAAATCGCTCAAAACCCTTGAAGCTGAGTGCAGATGCGTTGGCAGCGTTGCCTATCGTGTGACGTCCACTCCGCTCCACTCCTCGACCAACCCCAACATTAAGAGGCCTTCCCCTCCTAAGCGACTCGTGTCGTTAGGCGACTGCCTCCATGTTACGCTACCCATATAAGCTGTGAGATGAGCGAGCAGAACCGTTGAAGTGGCAATCGTGCACGGAAAAGGGTGCATCCGTGGCTCGGATAGCTGGTAACAGGTGAAGACGTCGTGACTTGGTGAATGGCTGTCGCCCACGAATTGGCGACCAGGTGGCCGGAGGAGGGGGCGTCCAAGGTGAATACCCACCCAAGGCTCTGGTGTCGTATTCTGTAACTTGTGCCATTGGTGATGAGCGACCGCCTTTCCGATTCCGTAAGTCGGCGAAGGAATGATATTCAACCGAAACGGGGTGATAAAGCATCGTCGATCGAATAGCCGGTGTTATCCCATCACCACCTATCATGGCGTCGAAGCGTCGATAGTTTCATCGGCTAAATACAAAAAAATGTAAGTAAATGGCACACAGAAGGCTATTTAATCTGTCTGCCATATTTGTAATAAATATGACTTATAGAGCTGTAAAGATTAGTATTATTCGAACAGAGTTATTGTGTTAGCCGAAGCGAAGTGGTTAATATGACTATAGTTCCATGCATCTCATTGAAAAGCCAAATAAATAAGCCTCTGATGATATCCTGCGGTTGGTGAAGCGTGGTATCAATTTGGATGCACATTAACTATCATTACGTGAATAATGGTTACAGCTAGTACTTTTACAATATTTTTTGTTGTAATATTTCTAAGTAGGAGCTCAGACATCGCCCATGGGAATGAGACAGGTGTATTAAGCTACCTTCCAAAATATTTTACTGCGCATAATTATTCATTTACGGAAGACTTTGATAATGGACGAGTCTCATTGCCATTGCTTCACTATACCTTGGCATAATTTACTACACTATCGTGTCCCACCTTCATTCTTTCGTAATTTTTCTCACTTTTAAACAATAAATAATAGAACCGAAATTATGTGACGAAAGCAAACAATTTAATCAAACTTATGATAGCATATCCAAATATGCTATATGATAATATTTTTGCTAATATTACCGGTATATCCTGGGGAATGGTGTCTTTCTTCGGATTACCTTACGGATTACGGATAATACATTCTTATTTCGTAGCAGCGCTTATGAATTGCAATGCCCCCTTAAAATTTCCTACAACTCCTCACATCAGCTGAGAATTCAGTTGTGTATACACATATTATTATGCGAAAGCTTACACAAGTTAACAATACAATGGCTACATGGTCTTGTCATCACTGATTTTGAGTTAATGCGAGAGACTGCATTTCTGATACACCTTATATTTCCTCAGAAATCAATTTTTGTTTCGTCACTTCAGAGTAAATGATAAATGAAAGCTGTAAAGTACATAAATACACTTAAATTTGAGTTAAGAAAATGGATAGTAAATTAAAATCCAATGTAATGTTGTAACTGTAGGAAATTCATGACATATGATTTCCTTTTTTGATTGTGTTATTAATTCTGTTCGGAAAGTAGTAAATTTTGATAAATATGAATGATATCATTACTATTGTTTATATTAATATCGTAACAAACTTCTACATCAAATGGTACCGAGTTATCCAGCTAGCAGAATACCCAGACCCATGTCAGCATCATGAGAACTGCTGCAAAAGCACACTTCAATATATCCACGCAAAGAACATTGTTATAAGTATTTTCATCAGTATTTTCCTTCTCTCACTACTTATTATTTGGAATTTCCATTTTCTTTTACATACCATACTCAGCACAAGAAGGAGTTAATTATGGAAATCAATTGAGAATCGAAATATCATTTACAACTCAACGTAAAGCGGTATCTATTAGATTAGCATTTACTCGAGATTTTGGATTAATTTTCCATTTATGTTGTTGATGTTAAGTTAGTATTTTGTTTGCATATTATTAGAAGAGTTTACTTTTTTACTATTTTAGCATTAGCAAAATTCCCTCTTTCTGGTTGCGGACAGTTTTATCAAATTTAGGGCTAAACATTTGAACACTCGTTTTTGCTTGGTCGCAATCGTTCGCTGCTTTAAACCTGTAATTCGATCAATATGGTCTCATTTTAAATAACAGTATCTCCCCTTTACGTGAGTACTGTTACTCCGCATTACATGAGATTGTTAGAAGCTGTTCAGCCTTATCACCGCTCTACTCTCCGTGATACTCGCAAAACAAAACAGCAGCCATATTACATGGGCAACGGCACGGGGTTGCACTCCACGGAATCTTAAAAAACGAGGAATCTCGATCGCCTACATCTCGGCAGAAATTTAACAGCGTGTAGTTAGTATGTTTTCACAGCAATTTCTAAATATAATTGAATGACTCACCGCAGAACTTTTTTGTTTCATTGTTGGCATAAATAACCTTTCGATGTCAAGGCTTTTTTCCTGCACGGCGAGTAAAAATTTGCCAAATTTAACATTTATGTATGATTATTTTGTCAATTTCTGGGAATTTCAGTCATATACAACAATATTTTTGAGCCATTTGCATAAAACTGTTTACTTTATGCTTTTCACAGCTGATGAAATAAAGGAATGAAATTGGGACAAGGTTTCGGCGGTGACTCGGGAAAAACTCGCTCCAATCCCATCGCCTCGCGTTTCTCTCACTCCGTTTCTTTTCCTTTCGGAGGACATCATCCCTATCGCCCATGGAGGAAGTCTTCTCGGGTCTTCTTCCGGGATAAGTTTTTTACCGCCGACTTTTCAGAGTCCGACTCGTACTCCATTCTCAAGGCAAATGAGAATGGATCATTTGCCTTGAAAGTGGAGTACGAGTCGGACTCCGAAACGTCGGCAGTAAAAAACTAATCCCGGTGAATGACCCGAGAAGCCATCCTCCATATTATTCGCCGGGAAAAAACTAAATAATACTTCAAATCCCTATCGCCTATTCCTTCGTCTTTCATGCAGACGCGATGCCTCGAAGATCAATCCCCCCCCCCTCCCCCACTTCCAACCTCCGAGTCCCCCTGTTCTCACCGCCAGAAAAAAAACCTCTTTCGCCCTCAACGGGAGCCTCACTCTCGCTTTCGTGTCGGACTGTGATGATGACGAGAGGCCGTGAGCCGATGCCACTCCCTGCCCACACTCCTCCCGTGTATCCCTCGGCCATGCCACCCTCCACCCCCCGCCACCCACCCCCGCCCCTCCTCTCGTCCTCCGGCACCGCGCGTCTTCGCTCTGCTCGCCTCGAAGGGCGCACAGCTGGGGGAGGGGGAGGGGAGGGGAAGAGTGGGGGTGGGTAGGGAATGACGGTGGTTGTTGAGAAGATTTGAGGGCGAGCGGGGAAGTGAAGGGGAGCAATTGGTACGCCACCGCACGGTACATACAATTGAACAAAACTAGTGCACACTTGAAACAAGTGAAAGTGTGTGAACACAATCATTGGAAGTTTAGAGTATTTCTTACATATGCATATAAACGAGTTCATATACAGCCGTCGGCCGTCTCTCGCATCCTCTTCTCCAAGCCTCCTTGTCTCTCCAGTCTTCATTCTCTAATTGTCTCCTTTTCATATCTTTGGTGACTTGCTTTGTCCAGTCTTCTGGTGGTCGTCCTCTCTTCCTCCTTCCGGGTGGTTGCCAATTTAATATCTTTTTTGGCCAACGTTTCTCCTCCATTCTTTTTACGTGTCCATACCATTTTAGCCGTCTATTCTCTATTACCTGTAAGTTGATTACCTTTGTGGTATTGATTTTCTGCAGGATTGGAAGAACAAATGTGCTGAAATGGGAATAAAAATAGATGGAGACTCACTATATGCATTAATTTTTGCCGACGATCAAATTGTAATTGCAGGGGATAAGTACGATGCGGAATACATGGTGAGGAAATTGATAGAAACATACAATAAGGCGGACCTGAAAGTAAATTCCAACAAAACAAAATATATGGTAATAAATGAGAAGGCAAGGAATCTGGAAATAGAAGGAAATGCCATCGAAGTCTGCAGTGAGTTGAATACTTAGGTGTAACGATTGGAAAAGAAGAAACAAGCAAAAAATAGATAACAAACAGAACACATCAGTCAAAACTAACAATAAATAAAATGAATAGCATATTATGGTCAAAAGACATAAGTAGGAAAAAAAATGCAAATATATAAGACAATTATTCAGAGTATAAGTACTCCTTTACGGAGCAGACAGACAGACAGAGGAAATGACCAAAAGGGATTGGCAGAGACTGGAGATCGTAGAGATGGATTTTCTAACAAGCTGCAGATTATTTCTTAAATTTCTAAAAATTGTTTGCTTCTGTAATTAATTGCTTTGGGAAAAAACCGAAATTTATGTGCAAGCAGAACGATTTCATGCTAGCAATGATGCGATTTGAGATAATATCGCCACTTCCATTGAAGTAAACTTTTCGTGTGTAAAGCGAGTGCGCCTTCCCTCTCCACCCAGGTCACGTGGTCTCCTCTCCCCTCCGTAATCTCCGAGCACACCGATTGGCCTCGGATGGGGGCGCCGCACGCGACAACGGCGTCTGGCAGGTGCTGCCCTCCGCGCACGTTTGCGCGACAAACGCGCGTCCGCGCACGCTCAGCCAAGTGTGACGTGAAAGGACAAGAGCCAGAGGCACCTGTAATCCTCCACTTTTTTCTCCCTCTGCTCCTCCCTTCACTTTAGGTAGTCCGAGCGAGATAGTTCCATAGTCATAATAGAGACCATATTAGTATTAAACGTTTTAATTTCACCAGCTGTCGGACTCATGAATTAAATATTCCATTATTAATGGTGCAATAATATAGTTTTATATGACAGAAATTGTAAGTAATTAAATGAAAATATCTAAACAAGTCTTTAACTTGACTCATTGTTCTCACGCGGTACTTTTGAAACTCCTTTAAAACGAAAGGTTTTTTTGTGATACCCAAGAACCTACTGCGATGACAATATGATTAATTTTCACAAACAGATGAGAAAACATACAAACTACACACTGTTAGTTTTTTTTACGACATCTTAGCGTTGAAAATACCTCATTTAGTAAATAATGTCTCTCTGGAGTGCATACACGTACCATTTCCCATGTAAAATGGTATTTTTTGGCAAATATCTCCGAAAGAAATGTGGTAAGGGGTAGAATTTTTGTTGTCATTGAATAGGTGAGATATTTTTCTTTAAATGAGACAAAATTTATTGATTTCTAAGTACAATAATATTTCGCTCGAACTACCTTAAGACGACTGCTTACGACCCCGCGAGGCGTCACGAGAGGGCAACTGCCCCCGGCTGCGGTTTCCTCATGTCTCCCAATTCTTCTTTGGAATCTCGGGATTCGGACCAAAATTTCGAAATCTCCCTCCGTCAGGATCAATGCCCTTTCCTCTTCCAAATCGAGTTAAAGTAACACAGTGGTACCTCTTGTTGTCGTCGATAATCCGTCCGAAAACAATGGGCGAAATCCGACACTGGCGGAAAGCGACGCAATTATTTCCATATGAATAAATGTATATACGTTCAATGAAATCGTTCTAGGCACTTCATAAAAATACCGAAAAAAACATTTTACTGGGAAAAATATAGTTGTTCAATGCTGAATAAATGATGAATCAATAAAGAATGAATATGAAAGACTACTGCATGGAAGACGGTGAGGAAGGGAGTGAGAGGAAAGAGAGTGTGCAGATATAAATGTTTGGAAAAGGCACTCCCCCGCCACATGGACCTTCAGTTGTCAAGACACCATCTGAGGTCACTTCCCTCTCATTGATCTTTTGGCATTTGGACAAAATTTTAAGTAAGTTTACTTTTAAATCGCTGTTTTTCCCTTGGTACGTTTTCAACTCTATGGAAAACTGCTAATGTTATCCCCATTCACAAATCCGGCCCAAAAAATGAAGCATCAAACTATCAACCTATCTCTTTACTCCCAGTTCTCTCTTTGTTTGTGAGATAATTATCCTGAACAGGATTTTTTTTCACATCCCCTCATCTCTCTGATAATCAACAATGTTTTATTCCGAGTCGTTCATGCTTGACTAACTTATCTGTTTTTCAACATAATGCTGTTAATTCCATTAATAATAAAACTCAGTTAGATACCATTTTCCTAGATTTTTCCAAAGCTTTTGACTCCATCAACCATAGCCTCCTCCTTTACAAACTCAGCGAACGATTTAACATTTCTGGTAATTTAAAAAATCTTCTTCCTAGCTTCCTTAGCAATAGAAGTCAAAGGGTTATTCTTTCTGGTTTTTCGTTTCCATGGTCTCCACTGACATCTGGGGTTCCTCAAGGCAGTTTCTTTGGCCCTTACCATTTTAATCTATATATTGATGATCTTGCCTCCCTACCCTCTTCCCAAGCTCATACCCTAATTTATGCCGATGGCTGTAAACTTTTCAAGAACATTCAAAAACCCTCCGTTTGCCATGAACTATAGGATGCCTTACGTCAGACCTCAAATTGGTGCGATGTTTGGAACCTTAAATTAAACCCGGAAAAATGCAGTGTGATGTCTATTTCCCTAAAGAAGGCCCCTCTAGAATTTAATTATACTGTGACTAATCACCCGCTAAAACGTGTTTCAACATATAAGGACCTTGGTATTCTTACTGACAATAAATTGAACTTTTCTCCACAAATGCAAACAATCAAGTCTAAAGCAATGTCCCTCTTAGGCCTCCTCTATAGTTTTACCGAAATTAATGAGCCCCGAGCACTTAGAACTTTTTTCTCTTCCATTATTCTTCCAATTCTTACCTATTCCTGCCCCATCTGGTCTATCTCTCCTCAAACTAATCTTTCATCGCTGGACTGTGTCTGCAACTTCTTTGCTAAAATAGTTAAGAATAGGAAGGTTTCTCGGGTTTTCCACCGGTTGATATTCTGCATCTCTCCCGACGTTTCGAACAGCGACTTGCTGTTCATCCTCAGGGGATCTTCTGAAGATTCAGAAGATCCCCTGAGGATGAACAGCAAGTCGCTGTTCGAAACGTCGGGAGAGATGCAGAATATCAACCGGTGGAAAACCCGAGAAACCTTCCTGCAACTGATACACCGGGAAAACCTGAGATCATAGTTAAGAATAGATTACCACAGTGTCGTAATATGTCCATCAAAGCTATTCTATCCTATCTCTCCATCCCTAATCTCCCCACTCATAGACTCACAGCAGACTTAAAATGTATTTATAATGTTCTTAATTCCACCATCGACTGCCCTGAATTGCTCTCCTTTATCAATTTCATTTAGTTCCATCCCGCCCCACCCGTTCTCACCCTTTACTCCATTCACATGTGCTTCCCATTCCCAGACTTTCGATCACAAAACGTTCTCTTTTCTTCCGCCTCTCCTCTCTCGATTGAATTCCCTCCCTTCTCACACATCGATCCTTTGGCACTTTCATCTAAATCCTTTGTAAGCCTTTCTATTTCGCATCTTTCACCTAAGTAGTTATTCTCCTATTTTTCTTTTTTTAAATATATTTCCAAAATTTCTGCTTGTATTCTGTTGTTAATTTTGCTTGTATATGTCCTTAAGTTTGTGTAATGTTACATGGCCACTATAAAATGGCACCGTATCCTTATGTGGTTTTCTTTTTAATTCAATAAAATTCAGAGTCATTGGACCCATCTCACCCAAGAAAACTGTCTAAAAGGGTCCGTTTCTGACGCTCCCACAAAACGAGAAAGGTCGCCACCCTGAGCGGCTGAAGAACGCGTGGGCTGCCATTAGTTTTCGTATATAATTAGAGGCGAGGTCACGTGTGTACGCCGACGCAATCCGTGGCAAACAGCGATAGCTGAGATAAATTTTCGTGGAAAAAGTCGACGAAAGTCGACGCTAACAGAAGTCAACAAAAGCCGAATTGTTACTGTAATTAGGAAAATATTCTATTTTTTTTTCGATTTTCAATATCATTCACTTGCTCATAATTCTAAAGTGTAAATCCATCTCTACATTTATATATCTTGTACTAGTTGTTAAATGACGCCGTTTAATACAATGATAAATGTTGATCGTCTACGAATCTCTGTCACAGTCTGGTTAGACCTTACATTGTTCTCCTGACTGATTTACCCATACCAGCCCACGGCGTCTACACCTAGAAGCAGGTTCCCATACTTTCCGGTTCGTTCTCGCGTCGGCCGTCGAGCGCTGACCATTCATTCGCCCGGCAGAAAGTTGCTTCGGCTTCCCAACTCTCCTAATTTCGCGACGCCAAGGAATACAATTTCTAATATGTAGAGCAAAGTTAAAGTTTTTAAACAAACACATCGGCACTGAATATGAAAAATACGTCACTAAAAGCAACATTTTCCGCCCCAAAAGAGCATCGACTGATAAAATGAGAAACCTGCTGCGAATGCGATTAGCTCTCAAATTTCGGGGTCCTAATAACGAATTTCAGCAGAAAGACCAAGAAACGAGAGGAGAAAAAATTTCCCATCCGGAATTGCGTAGAAATTGAATCGTAACTGCGATTAGGTATCTTTAACTTATATAGCTATTTAGGCGTACCATATTCTTCACCAACACAAAGTTAGGGTGTATTCTCAGACCACGACGCAATTGCTAACAACGTTTAAATGCTACAATAATTACTTGCCACACCCATACTAATAACAACTCACCCCGTTTAAATGTCTCACAAAATTTAGCGTTCAGTATGATTTTCTATCTAGTAGTGTTATTTATTAATAGCATTTACAATACAAACTTGTAGTTATATCTTACGGCCATATATCCTGTTCGTCTACATCGTACCCTCCTCGTTTCCTGTTTGGCCGCGCGTTGTACTCTTCCGAGTTTGAACCTTTCGGCCCGGGGGGAACGCGCGAAGCTCGGGACTGGGCTGGGACGAGTGGACTGCATTGCTGGCGTGGAATCACATCCCTCGGCGGCGGCGGTTGTATTTTTTCTAAAATTTTTTTAGTTTTTAGCGATTTAGTTAAGCGATTTAAGTTTTCATTCAGTCGAACATTTCAAAATATTACTCATGCGTTATTTTAATTACGACACGTACGGAGAATGCAACATGTGTACTCATGACCCAAGGTGGTCCAAGACTTTATTTTAGACGTGCTGTAAGATTTATTAAATCGTTCACTCCATTACTGACGTTTACCGCTCCAGTCACCGCATTTTTTCTGGTTTTTATGAAGTAAGTGCGTCCGGAGACAACTTAGAAGCTTTGACAGTGGGTGAGTGGTTGGGGAGGCGAGCGCGTCAAATGGGTCGGACCACCCACCTGAGTGCAAGATAAGGACTTGCGGTCGGAAATTGTGGGTCCCCATCTGAGGAATCTATATAACAATGGAACTCGCCTTGGAGTGAGTAAGAAAAGACGCAATCCGAGTCCTTTGGGGAGTTCACGGAGGGAGGAGGGGGGGAGGGGAATGGGTTTAGGCCATCCTCCCGTCTCCTTCGATATCGAACTGATTTCTCTCCCACCCGCCCCCCGCCACGCCCCCTTACCCATCATCCCAAACCATCCTCCCTCCCCTCCCGGCTGTCTGTCCCCTCCCCCTCTCATTCATTCCTACGAACTGAATCTCCATTCCCTGGAGTCCCACTAAACAGCCAGTCCTCCTCCGGGCCGCCCTCCTCTCACTTGTCATGTCACTTCATGTTCTTCGTTCCCTTTCATCCTCTACGGACGGAATTATGAAATATCAGCATGAAAAAAATACTGCTACTGTATTTGTTTTTAAATTTTTAAGCATTGTTTAAATATAGCAGTTTATTTGATAATTACATTTATTTTGAAATGTGACGTATTTGTATTGTATATCATTAGGCAGGTTTCCGGGATTCGTCCGCGTGGACATCTTGAAAGATGGCGACGTTTCGCCTACTCTGCTGTAGGCGTCCTCAGGCCAGGCTGAAGTGGAGATTTCTTCTAAAAGCGCCAGTATATATATGTATGCGAACATGAAGTGACATGACATTACTTATATATACTGGCGGTTTTCGAAGGAATCTCCGCTTCAGCCTGGCCTGAGGACGCCTACAGCAGAGTAGGCGAAACGTCGCTATCTTTCAAGATGTCAACGCGGACGAATCTCGGAAACCTGCCTAATGGAATAAATAATCGCCGCGAAAACCTTTGACAAAAACTTGTATTGCATGTATTTAATTTAAAATAATAGATACTTTACATCATGATAGTTACACAAAGTGTACCTCAACATTACCTTCATAATGTACCTTTTTTTTAACTTTAACATTTTTCTTCATATGACAGCTGAAACTATTTCAGAGCTCCACCAGGCACGCCATCGTCGGTGAATAGCGTCACACATTCATCTATTTAACATTGTTTGACATACCACCGAAATAGACGCAACTGTGACACAATCCAAATCGTTACAATTCTGTCTAGCGCTGCAAATAAATGGAAATGTCTCTCAGAAAGCAGATATTTCAACGATTTTGGAACTTAACAAATTTGACTCATCTACATCTACGAAATACCGTGCAAGCCACCTCTAGGGTGTGTGGCACGGGCTGATTCCACACCAGGCATGCAGCACTCATCCCAGTTAAATTCAGATCCGCGCACGTTCCTCTGAATGCCAGGCGCAGGCCAAAAGCAGTCGGGGAAACAGTACGCATTCAGACCACAACCAGGAGAGTGATACGAAGAGGAACATGCTACCATGCAGCACACTACTCAAGATATAACTACTGGTTAATATTATTAATGTGACAGATAAACAGCACTACAAGGTACTAAGACATGGAGGAGTATATCATGCCGGAGATTGCATGCGAAGTTAGTATCTACAATTCATGTTAAGATATTTAGCACTACTGAAAAAATCCTATTTAACCTAGTCAGTATCCTAGAACTGATCTATCACAACTATTATGGTCCCTTATTGCGCGTGGAGAGAATGACATTTTAAATCTATCGGTTCTGCTGTCTATTTCCTTAATCTTATTCCTGTGATCGTTCCTATCATAATAGTTTGGCTCTAGCAAAATATTTTGAACCTACGGCAAAAAATAGTCTACATCAAACTTTCGTAAAAGATTTAACCTATATTTCTCCCTTTGATCGGATAGAGGTTCCCACCCTAATTCCCTCAACAATTTAGTAACACTACTCTGTTTATCATAACAATTTTTAACAAATCTAGCTGCCCTCGGCTGTATTCGATCTATATCTGAAACTAGTCCTACTTCATAAGGGTCCCATATACTAGCGTCGTACTCCAAGTGGGGTCTAACAAGAGAAAAATAACATCGCTCCTTTACTTTCTCGTGACTTTTTCCTAATATTCTTTTAATAAATCCTAATTTACGACTTGCCTGTCCACAAATTTCTCGTACATGCTTCCCCCACGACAAGTCCTGAGTAAGGGTCACTCCTAAGTACTTTACTGACTCTAAATTTATTAGTTCGGCTTGATTAATTGTATACCTCTCGCTGGTTAAGCTACTCTTCCTCCAAAAATTCATTACAACGCACTTATTAAAATTTAATTCCAATTGCCAAGTGTCGCAACATTCGCTTATAGCCTCTAGGTCTTTCTTCAACGCAATTCTATCAGACTCTGTGTTAATATCCCTATACAATACTGCGTCGTCCGCAAAAAGGCGAATTTTACTGGTAACGACGGTTGTGATATCAATAATATACACAAAAGGAATAATAAGGGACCAATGACACTTCCCTGGGGTACACCGGATGTGACTTTAACTGTATCTGAACTAACACCATCTAGAACGACCCTATGTTCGCGGTTACTTAAGAAATCTTCAATCCAACATATTATATCGTGATGTATTCAATAGGCTCTTGGCTTAACAATTAATTTTGAATGCGGAACTTTATCGAAAGCTTTTTTGAAATCTAAAAATATCGCGTCTCCCTGGGCGAGCCTTTCTCCTGAGGAAAGAACGTCGTGCAGAAAATGAGCTAGCTGGGTTTCACAGGACCTGCCTTTTCGGAATCCATGTTGGTTTTGAATTAACAAGTCCTGACTATCTAAATACCTCATAATTGTGCTGACAATTATATGTTCTAATACTTTGCATGAGATGGACGTGAGGGAGATAGGCCTAAAGTTACTGGGATCTTCCTTATCGCCACTCTTAAAGATAGGAGTAACTTTCGCGATTTTCCAATCGTAAGGGACATGATGTTCTGCTAGAGACTTTTCATATATTATTTTCAAGTACGGTGCTGTTTCTGACGCTAATTCTTTATATACTCGGGTGGGAATTTTATCGGGACCAGATGATTTCTTGGGGTTAATGGATTTAAAGTGACTTTCTATGCCGCGACTGGAAATATTTATGGACTGCATTGGATTATTGTATAAGCGAGGCAATATAGCGGTGTTATTCTGAGGGCATGAAGTGTAGACACTTTGAAAAAATGTGTTAAGGGTATTAGCTTTATCTAATGTATCGCTAACTCTTTCTCCTTGACCGTTTCTCAGTGACGTTACTGTAGATTTCTTCCCTGGAACCTCCCTCACGTAAGACCAAAATGTTATCTTCCAAATATTCACCTAATGTTTTACTCCTGAATTCCATTAGTGCATTTTTTAAGGCCGCTTTTGCTGTTATTTTAGCTCTCTTATATTTATCATTAATTTTCATAAGTTCCTCGTCGTGTAGATGCTGATGGGCGTTCTTCATTTTCGCGTGCAAGTTTCGTTGTCGCTTGAGAGATTTCCGGACATCTGCATTATACCACCTAGGTTCCGTATTGACTTCTTTCAGTTTACTTGGTATTACGTTGTTAATGGCTAGTCGCGTGATGTTGCTAAAAGTATTCCATGCGTCATTTGTAGCAAGGTTTTGGCTTAGATCGCTAAACTTATTATACGAGGTCGACAGTTCCTTTTTTAAGCAATCAAAATCCGCCCTGTGGTATAAGTAGACTTATCTTTTTGTGGCTACCCTTTTGTTAGTATTTATATTAAATTTAGCACTAACTGCTTTGTGGTCACTAATTCCGTTCACTGTTTTAACATAAGGGCGCTTTCAGGTATGTTTATCGCCAAAAGATGTAAAACGTTCTTTCCTCTCGTGGGTGTTGTTACTAATTGATGCAAAGAGTTTGATGTAGGTGTATAGAGGAGAGTGTCGCACAACTCCTTATCTTTTCCGCCATTTTCGAAACTATACGAGAAACGAGGGAGTGTTGAAATCATCACCAATAATAATATTACATTCGTTGTTTAGATTATTGAAATGCTTCACCTGTTTTTCTAACTGTAAAACTGTGTTTAAACTTGAATGGGGTGGCTTGTAAAATGCACATATAAAAATTCTTTTCGACGAGCACTTGATGGAACACCACACATTTTCTACATCATTTTCTGGAAATATTTCGGCTCCACTTACAATCTCGTCTTTTACAGCTATGAACACACCTCCTCATGCTTTCGTTAATCGGTCTTTTCTATATATTGCATATGATTTTGGAAAGATCTCGCTATCCGAAATTTCACTCGACAACCAGCTTTCTGTTCCTATCTATATATCAGCGTCCGTGCTTAAGATGAGATGGTGATCTCGGCGACTCTGTTTTTTATGCGGCAATTGACTACCAGAATGGAAATTGAATCCTTTTGATTTAACTTATAGTGTCCTTGTTTAGAATATCTTAATACTCTAATCGAAGCATTTATTGATGAGCCTGAGCCTGTTATATTTAACTCAGATACTAAGCTATTCTGATTTCTAACAGATCTCTCATTGCTACCATTATTTACGGCGATTCCGTTATTGAATAACCCACTATTAGATCTACTCACTGTCCTACTCTCTACCCTAAACATTTATAATTTATTGTCGTCTATCAAGCTTTTCCTAGGCCATAAACTTTGTGTATTCTTTATTATCTGACTTTCTGGAAAAGCACTGATTTTGTTCCCACTAACTGACCTACTCTCTCGCCTACCGTCTTTGCTAGACTCGCTCGTCCATATAGGGATAAAGTGGCTGCAGCAGTAATCCTGATTCGTCGAGTGCACATTTTGATAACTTTTAAGTCATTAATTCATTGATCTCTCAATCTTAAGATTGGTTGACTGCAACCCTGCATCCGACCATATCTAATGCTAGTTCAGTTACTCCATAGTACGTCTTCCTATCCACTGTACTATAAATTAGGTCTATGTATTTTTCCCTAGGTTTTCCTCTGGAGTCTTTTCCCTATATTTTTTCTTCAATTATATTCTTCACAAACGCATCGTGCCTCAGGGCGTCTACTATACTAATGGTTCTTCTTTTCTGGATAGTATTCCATAAGGTCCTTTCCTCCTCTACTCTTCTGTAAACATCATAATTTCTTATTTTGTCCGTCCATTTTATCTTCAGCATCCTCCTCCAGCACCAGGTATCGAAGGCATCTAGTCTTTTCTGGTCAGGTTGTCCAATGGTCCATGATTCCGATCCACAGATTTCAACGCTCAACGCGAACGTTTTAACATACTGTTTCCTGGTTTGTAGTCCTATCTTCTTTGAGCACAGCGGTTGTCTTTCTCCCATGAACGCCTTCTTATCTTGGGCTATTCTCCACTTGATGTCAGTTGTACTTCTTCCGTTCCACGTGCTGGTTCTTCCAAGCTAGGTGAAGGAATCCACTGGCTGTAATTTCTCTCCTCTCAGGGTGACTTCTGCATTCATCTTCTTTCTTCCGCATACTAGGATTTTAGTCTTCGCATTACTTATTTTCATGTTGTATTCTTGGAAAACTTGATCCATGAAGTTTAATGGCCTTTGAAGGTCATCATGAATTCCAGCTGTGACTGCTATATTGTCTACAAATAGGAGCATGTTTACTTCTTCTCCGTATATCTTTATTCCGCTCTGTCCAATTTCTTGTCCTTCTCTTATGGCCTCCTCCAAGTCCATAGCTTCCATCCTACTTCGTCTCAAATTCTAATTGTGACCACTTGCTTCTTGTGTAGTTGGCTGATGATTCTTTTGTCGTTTTCTTCCATTCAGAGATTTTTCAGGTGCCCGAACATCTTGTTCCACTCAACATTGTCGAAGGCTTTCTCCCGGTCCCCGAATGCCACATGCAGTGGCATGTTCACTTGTACTGTTCTATCTAATGTTCTCTGAGGTAGAGTATGGCCTCCGTGGTTCCTCTGTTCTTCTAAATCCATATTGGTTTTCCAAGAGGTTGTCTCAAATTTTCCTTTCCATTCTTCGTCTTACTATTCCTGCGAGTATTTTTGATGCATGTGACATTAGACAATAGACTCAATCCGTAGCGCGCCTCATTTCTCCTTGTTCTTGTGTTTTTCGGTATCACACTCATTACATTCCTTTGAAACTCCTCTGGAAGTCCTCCGCTTTTTTAGCTATTTTTGATTATTCTGTACAGTTTTTTTCTTTACTTTTGACTTCTTTGGTGATTACTCAAGCGTTAATTTTGTAAATACGCGTTTTTTACTCGGCATGATATCATAATATTTGTCGGCAACGATTGCAATAATGTAAAGCGTATTCTTTCACGTTTATGGAAATGAACTATGCATATAGAATCAAATAAATTCGGATTAGGTATATATCGGGTTCCATAAGATTACGAGTTTAATTGCCGAAAACTCGATAAAATTTAATTTTATTTCACTTTTATTTGTTTGTACTTCTAATAGTAAAGCGTGCAACGTTTCAGACAATTCTGTGCGTTAGCAAAAATCGCTCCAACCACTTGAATACGTCCGCAGTATTTATGAAAATATTGATACCCAACAAACATGCGTTTTCCCTTCGTTTATTACCTGCTAAACCTCAGGTATAATACGCTCTTTTTTCACAGCAAATACGATATTGATACTGTACGGATCCTCTAGTAAGATGTTACATGCATTTAAGAACTATATTTGTTTGAGAAATCACTAACGAGAGTCATTTTCAGCCATGAGCACTTGTGCATGTTTGTTTCCATGGATTGACCCTATGCGAGATAAACACCACCTTCCAGTAAAAAGGTAGCCCTTTATGATGGAAGGAAAGGATAGAAAGGAAGCCCCTTAATGAATAGTGAGAATACTTTTCCATTCTCCTGATTCTTCGCCAAGTTTCTTTAAGATAAGATTTTGTTGTCAATTTTATTAATAAATTATTGAGTCAGTTTTATACGGTAGGCCTTGAGATTTACGGGAAATTAAGCGAAGTCTAATATGGTACTCAAGGAAATTGAGTTTCACTCACGGTATTAGTTCTTCTTGGTTACGCTCCTCCACCTGTTCAGTTGTTTGTAAATACTTATTCAAATTAAGAAACCATAAGTTGTTTCATTAAGGCATGTTTGTTGGCGAATATTTCATTTAGATTTCATTTATCTTGAGTTGAGTGCTTAGTGTGTGTGAGATGTTATCATTAAATTATCCTCGATTTTACTTTTGATTGGCTTTATAACGCCACATATGCCGTGAATTGCAAGGTGAGATACTTGTGTAATAATAGAATTTCTCAATTCCATTGATCAGTATGTCGATCAATATCATTAATATTAATATACCATTACTTTGTTTGCGAACCAGAGAGTAGAAGTGAAGGCTTGCACGGCTTGATGTCTATGAAGTGTGTATTTTCCTTGATTTTCCTCTGCATCGGTTCAAATATAAACGGACCAACGCGATGGAATACCTGAAAGACCTAGAAGCATTGAAGAATAAGGTTCAAATACAAATACGTTTTAGCACTTATAATAGTTTTTCTGGCCTTGAAGACATTCTGTGTCATCACAGAGCAATTAAAAAACTGTAATACCCACGTTAAATGCCTTTCCTTAAAATGGTAACATAAACGATTATCTCGGGCTCGGTTAACCAAGTTCTTTGAACATAAAGGAAATGGTTCCAGACTTGACTTTGTGGAAGTAATTCATAGTAACTTAAATAAAACTTTGTATACTCCACTATAGGTTAAATAACACGACCCGGGTTTCGACACTTCGTGTCATCTTCAGGTGAAGATGACACGAAGTGTCGAAACCCGGGTCGTGTTATTAAACCTATAGTGGAGTATACAAAGTTTTCTTTTTCTTTTAACATGTTGAGCTCCTATAAACGCTGCCAGCGATCTGTTTTTACGAGCTCTGCCTTTGTGCCCTGGATCTGAAAGGAATGGAAAGCAAGTGCGATACTGCGTGATGCGAAATAAACCAGAGCAAATAGAAAGCGCCCATAGTCATATTTTCTCACTTCTTCGAAGGTGATCGCTTCATTCGTATGCATCTCTGCGTCAAATCAATTCGCAGATTACTTGGACTGCGAGACGTCAGAACAAAATCATCCTTATGAAAAACCGTGTGCTTCATATCTTTTGTTTGTGTGTTATCTGGACCAAGTGTCAGCAGCTGCCTGCCACGTGAAGATGGAATGGACGATGAAGCGGCGGTTGGCGTATTTACGAAAATGAGTTGAAATTATGAGGCGTTCGCATAATACGAGAGCAGGTTTCATACTAAGTCGTGCTTGAGGCTGTGATAAGATTTAAATATTCTTTTTATCGCTTATTTATTGACTCTAACAGTGACTCAGCTAAGGCACCCGTTATCAAAATGCGGAATGATTACTACCGATGAAGATAAATAATTATTGCTTACGAGTCGTATTTTCGCTTTCATATTGTGTCTGTGCAATCAAGTATATACATAATCTGCAAGTATCAAGTAACTCTTCGATTATGGATTGGATAAACTAACGATGAACTCGACAGAGCAGTAGAAGACTTCAAGAAAAACAAAGCACCTGGATGATTAAGTGCACAGAATAGTGGAAGAGGAACGGACCATATGGAATACCGTTCAGAAAAAAAGAACCAGATGGATTAGACACACCCTGAGACATAATGGAACACAATTGAAGGTAAAATAGAGGGGAAGTGCCACAGAGGAAGTTCCAGAATAAAGTTCGTGGACGACTTAATAAGGAAAGTACATGGGAAGTGATAACCGGGGGTAAGGGAACTAGCATTAGATAGGGAAGGGTGGAGGGCTTTCCAACGGGAAACCTCAACATTAGTCTTCTCCTTAGAAGACGCAGCCTTACACTCAAAAAGTACATAATAATAGCTACCTAAAAGTAAGGGAATTAGCATTAGATGAGTAAGGATGGAGCGCGGTCGATCTTTGATTCGACTGGCCTATAGTGGCTTTATTCCTCCTGATACACAACGCTTATTCAGTGCACATGGCACTTCCTTTCCAAACCTGAAGGAATAATTATTCAATGTTTATTTCTATAATACTTCGAGCTTGAATACATCCGCGTGGTATATTACGGACCGGAAGAACTGACCGTTGGAAAAACAGACCAATAAAGATTAGCAACTATTCAAAACAATGATTTGGAGGAGGATGGTGAAGATGAAATAATAGAAAAAATAAGAAACGGATGAAATGTACAGAAGAGCAAAAGAGAAAAAACCTTATGGAACAATATAAACAAAAGAAGAACCAAATAGTTTGGGAAAACCTTGAGAGACAATGTATTTGTGATGAGAACATAATTAAAGAAATAATAGAGGGAATATCCCCAGAGGGAGACTCAGGAATTAGTTCATGGACCAATTCTGTGGCCTGGTCCATGAATCTGATATCCCACACAATTTAGTTCAGCCATTTCCTAAAGGTTATCAGGTTCTTGCACTAGAGAATACATAGGTACAAATACAAACAACCACTGGTGGACTCTTTGGGGTGAGTATGGAAACAGATATGAACTCCAATATTTAGAAAATGATAACAGATGGCAATAGTAGTTACTCAGTCGCATTAACTCATTTTTTTTAAAATGTGGATTATCAGGTTCATGCACCAGGCCACAGAATTAAAGAAGAGCGTAATTAAGGAAGAGATACCAGGAAGTGAGGGAACTAGCATTGGATTGGGAAGGGTGGAAGGCTGCAGTCAACCAATCCTAGGATTGAAGGATCAATGACAACTCCGCGCTTTGAAGTGTTTTCGTCACTTTTTTGGATGCAGGTGTATACTTGGCCTTTCGCAAGGCTGGATTAATGGCGGGTTCCTCGAATGGAAAGCGTTGATTCCTCGTCTTTTCCTTCTCAGCCGTTCTCTCCACCCTCTCTCTCAATCTCTTTCGCAATTCCTCCATTTCACTCTCTGTCTCTCTCCCCTTCCTTATTTATCTCACCCTTCTCCCGTTTTTTTCCTTCCTCCTCCCCAACCCCCATCAAACACCCTCCCCACAATCTCGCCCCCTCCCCCTCCCTCCCCAGCCGCCGTATCGTTTGCGCGCCCATGCGGGTTCCGTTGGGATGGCAACGTAATCCCATTGTCACACCGGTTTACTAGCCCTTCCCCCCTCCCTCCCATTAAAGACTCCCACCCCCTCGTTAATTGCCGCCTCCTCACAGCCCCTCCCATCCCTATCAAAGACCTCTATCCTTCACCTCATCACCCCTCCTTCCTTCCCCCACCCCCGTCCTTCCCATGTCCCCTCTCTCGAACCCTGCGCGCCGTTCCCTCAGTCCCGACAGACTAAGGGTTCGCAAAGAACCAGCCGACCCTTGAACGGCGGAGCACTTACACACAGTTTACCGGGTTAAAGTAAACACGTGGAAATCGTGCGTCGTCATCCCCTTTTTTGGCAGGGTCGTTCGATTCGGGATCTATATACAGGGTGTAACAGGGTGTTCCGGAAGGGGATTTCCAGAAGACTCTACACCCAACCACACCCTCTCCCTCCCTTTCACCTCTTTAAGGAGATATGATTTATGCGTAAGAGAGGCATTTAGGTCATTCAGCCTTGACGAGGCCTCCGGCAACGGAGACGAAACGTTGGCTCGTCATATTCCTGACGCGAGTTACCCAAAAAACAACAGTGCCTGACAAAGAAACAAAACGTTCCAGTGAAACCTCATGAACCCTCATGAAACCTCATGAAATGTTCTTACTTGAAATGTTCCAAATGCTCTCTCCTTTAGCTAAATATATTCATCAACTACATTGTATTCTATGCATTTAATAGATAGATGCATCTACCCGCTGCCGCATTGAATCCCGGAAGGGCTGATGTATCCCTTAAGTACTGAGTTTGATTTCGCAACCTTCTACAATACGGCAATAGGCTTTCGGCATCTTGTACCGGGGTTCGACACGGAAGCACTTTAAAATTCCCCCACAAATAACATTCTTGTGGGTTCGGTTGGGAGAGCGTGCAGGCCAAGGAATTGGTCCTTCTCTATTTCTCCATCGAGTTCGAGGAAGTGAGTTCTAACATGGATATGAATCGTTTCCGGACCCATACCACCCATACCCATGGAATATATTTTCTCATTCTACGTGTAAGGGATGTGAACTGAAAGTTTGGCCATACCTTGTTTTTACATACAGGCGGATTTACTCATGGAGGTTAAATCCATGGCATTAGCCTTGCAAGTGGATTACAAGCGGCACTTCGACGTGTAAGCACGGACTTGCATGACAGTATTATGGGCCAACAAAGTGTTTAGCAATCGACTGAGGTTCGCTCTTGCGAGAAAATAGACTGGCTTCTTTTTTTCCTGCAAGTGGCATCGCCAGTTATATTGCATTGCATCCGGTGAGATCTTGTCGGAAGAAGGCAAACGGTGGTTAAAAGTGTAAACAATGAATAAACAATGAGAGGGAGGAGGGCTCATTGTTGCTCATGTGAATATTTATTTGTACTTGAAAATATTGTTAATTGCTGAAACACTCAAATGTAAGCTTTGTGACTTTTCTATAATCAGAAAATAATGACAATATTCACAGGTCTTATAATTAATGCGATGCAGTAACGCACATTTTATATAATTGATACAGATTTAGTATGCCCGAAAACGCCTGTGGGAACCAAACAGAGAAGTGTAGGAACACGATTATGGCCAAATATAGGTATTTTTCGAAACTACCATATTCATTGTTCGTCTTCATCGACAAAATACCGTGAAAACAACCACTAGGGTGTATGGCACAGGGTGATTCCACACCAGGTATGCAGCACTCATCGTTAGGTCCTCGCGCGATCCCCATTCGCCTCTAGTCGCTGACCAAAAGGCAGTCAGGACAACAATGCGTAGTCAGACCAGAAACTAGGAGAGTGCTACGACGGAGAACATGTTACTATGCAATACACTCTTTAAGATACAACTACTGTTAGTATTACTAATGCGATTGATCGAAAGCACTACAACAAGCACTACTAAATCATGCAGAAAGCTACATCTAATCGGGAATTTCATGCGGGGTGCATTGTCAATAATGATGGTAAGTTATTAAGTACAAGTACAAAGTACTATATCTAACGAGAGTCTTAGAACTGATCTCTTTCAATTATCTGCGAGAAATAGTGAATAGTTTCACTATGAGAAGCCAAAAGAAGAGTACCAGTTATAAAATTAAATTCACTTTCCGTGTGAATTTCAGAGGTCACTGTTCAGGTATTAGCGACTCACTTGCAGCTGTGGATCGTGAGTTTCTGTGCTGGGGTACACACATTACCTTGTTCTGTATCATGATTGTCTCCTCCATTTAGGTGGATATCAGTATCATCACCTATCTACATCTTATTATTACCCTGCAAGCCACCTCAATGGTGTTGGGTAGGGGGTGACTTATCACCAACATGCACTATAGTGTAGAAATTAACTTTCACCAACATGCGCCACACTATGAGTATGCTATAAATGCTACAGGTACTAAGCTAATGCATAATTATGTAAACGTGAAATGACAGTCATGCAGGGAACATGCAAAACATGGTGTTAGCACTACTCGGAGGATTTAGAAACATGCATTAGGGAGCGTATCAATTAAAAAGCTACACTAACTGTCAACTAACCTACTTCAAAGTCTTATCGCAGCCATTATGGTTTCTTATCGATCGCGGGAAAAACGACATTTTAAACCTTTGTGTATTAAAACCTATTTCCTTTAGTTTATTCTTATCACCTGATCTACCGTAGTATGTTGGATTTCGTAAGATATTGATAACTTCGTCGGAAAATAAATTGGTTTTAAGCATACATGAAAGATTTTGTTTGATTTTCAATCGACAGTTTAAATCTTGGTGGTAAGAGGGAGGGGAAGATGGTGAATTTACGTGAATATGACATGGAGCAGTACATACAATAACTACCCTTGAAAATGGTGGAGTAAGGTATATCAATCAGCACACTCGCCCCTCCTCATTCCTTTGAAGGCACCAAAGAAACGATCGACCACATTAATGTCCCCGTGCCCCGTCAAAATTTCCGTCAGTTTCTGTGTATATTTCATGCTTGGTGACATTCTCTCTTCGATACCTGGAAAGTTAGTACCTATTCATGATGCGATATTTTCTGCTATTACTTTAGTCGAGCTGCAACTGTTTCTTGTCGCAAACTTCTTTTCATTCTCTCCGTAAACTAAGTCCAACTGTCTGAAATTCGGCTTCAATGTGTGTTATGTGTACCTGGTACGGATCGGACTTTCATAGAAAAAGTCTATCGCGACTTTTATGGTACTTAACTATACGTGGAAGATTGAATTTTCGATTCATCAGTTTTTTGGTCCATTTCCTTAATATTATTCCTATGATCGTTTCTACTGCAATTGTTTGGCTCAAACAAAATTTGATGAACATCTGGTCAAATGAAATATCTAAGGCTTTCCCGGTGTATGATGTCTTTATAGGTTACTTGGCCTTTTCACCCGGGTAAAACTCTCCATCTAAGCCGACGTTTCGATGGATGACTCGTTCATCGAAACGTCGGCCAAGATGGAGAGTTTGCCCCGGTGAAAATCCCGAGAAACCTTTAACTTTATCCGGCCAAAAAATTGTCTGCCTCAATCTAGCGTAAAAGATTTCACCTATACTTTTCCCTTCGATCAGATTGAAGTGCTCTCTCTAATTCCTTCAAAAATACTGTAATACAGCTAAGTTAATCGTTACAATTCTTAACAAATCTTACATCTCTCCGCTGTGTTCGGTCCTGTATTTCTTCAACTGAGCGTACTACTTAAGGGTCTCACAGGCTTACAACATGCTCCATAATTGCTATCACCAAGAAGAAGAGCGTCGCTCCTTAACTTTCTCGGCACATTTTCCCAGTATTCTTCTCATGAATCCCAATTCACAAATTTCGTACTTGCATGCATCATCTACAGCTATGAAATACTGTGCAAGCCACCACTAGGGTGTGTGGCACAGGGTGATTCCACACCAGGCATGCAGCACTCATCCCAGTTCAAATCAGAACCGCGCACGTTCCCCCGGATGCCAGACGCAGGCCAAAAGCAGTCAGGACAAAGGTACGCACTCAGACCACAACCAGAGAGTGATACGAAGAGGAGCATGCTACCATGCAGCACACTACTCAAGATATAACTACTGGTTAACATTATTTATGTGACAGATAAATAGCACTACAAGGTACTAAGACATGCAGGAGTATATCATGCCGGAGATTGCATGCGAAGTTAGTATCTACAATTCATGTTAAGATATTTAGCACTACTGAAAAAACCTATTTAACCTAGTCAGTATCCTAGAACTGATCTATCACAACTATTATGGTCCCTTATTGTACGTGGAGAGAATGACATTTTAAATCTATCGGTTCTGCCGTCTGTTTCCTTAATTTTATTCCTGTGATCGTTCCTACCATAATAGTTTGGCTCTAGCAAAATATTTTCAACGTCGGGCAAAAAATAATCTACATCAAACTTTCCTAAAAAATTTAACCTATATTTCTCCCTTCGATCGGATAGAGGTTCCCACCCTAATTCCCTCAACAATTTAGTAACACTACTATGTTTATCATAACAATTTTTAAAAAATCTAGCTCCCCCCCGCTGTAGTTGATCTATATCTGAAACTAGTCCTACTTCGTAAGGGTCCCATTTTCTATACTTTCTAATGAACGAAATTTATGAAACCATAGCGAGTTATTACTCAACACAGCGTTTTAAATAATAACAGTACCGCGTCTGAGCGAGCCTTTCCCACGTAGGAAAGAATATGAAGAAAAAGGGCTAGGTTTCGCATGACCTGCCTTCCTGGACTCTATGCCGGTTTCGGGTTGGCAAGTTTTGGCTGTAGAATACCTCATAATCGAACAGACGATTACAGATTGCAATACTTTGCAGGGAATAGACGTGGGGGAGATAGGTATATAGTTTATAGGCTCTTCCTGATCACCACTCTTAACACGAGGGGTATCGTTCGCCATTTTCCGATCGCAAGGGACACGATGTTCAGTAAGAGATTTTTCCAAATTATATTCAAGGGAGGTACTATTTTTTATTCTAATTCTTTTTAAAAGTCAGGAGGAAATTTAATCGGGACCAGGTGATTACTCGTAGTTAATAGATTTCAGGTGCTTTCTATTCGGCGACAAAGAAATATTAAAATAGACTGCATTATATTTTTATGTAGCCTACTCAGTGTAGTGATGTTATTCTGAGAGCATGTTGTTTAGACGCTTTGAAAAAAGCTGTAAGGATATTTGCTTTTTATGATTTGTTGCTAGCTTTTTCTTTTTAACCGTTTTTTAGTGACACTACCGTTGAGTTCTTTCCTTGAACCTCTCTCACCTATTGCCAAAATGTCTTCGGGTAATTCTTCAAACGCTCACCTAACTTTGACCTCCGTTAATAATTTCCGAAATCCCGCTTCAGCTGCTGTTTGAGCTTTTTCATATTTCTCGCATAGCTTCTTATGCTCCTCGTCAGGGGGATTATAATAGACGTTCTTCATTTTTGCGGGCTTGATTTGAGCCAGAAAGTACTCGTACAGAGCCTGGAGAGCACCCCCAGTCGGTATCTTATTGACGATTGCAGTTCAAACAGCAACTTTTTACTTTTTCGCAGAGTTTGTTTGTAAATAACATAATTAGGTTAGGAGAAAATTGCAAGAGCTTCATTTTGACGATGATATTTGGCCACCACACTGAATCGATGGCTCCTTATTGAAGATGACCAGGAGATGTTGCGAATTTTGAGCTGATTGTGTTAATCAATCGACGTATTGCATCTGTGGTTTTATAATTCTCTCTGTAGCCAAACTGGTTTTGGCGAAACAAGTTTCTAGATCTCACTTATTTCTATACTCTGGTCATTATCGTTTTTTCAAGAACTTTCCCCAACTCATGTAGAATGATAATTGGCCGGTAAAATTTTCGGTCAACTGGGTCTTATCTTTCGACTTGAAGACTAATTATCACTTGTTTTTCTTCTAAGCTATAGAGAAAACGGGTCCTGTTAAGCAATCATTTAAGATTTCAGTGATCGGAGTTATCAGAAGTTGATCACATTTCTGCAAGACCTCCGCGAGGGCTCCATCATAGTTGAGGCATTTTATCTTTGTTAATGTCGTAATTGCTTGTGCAAGCAACATTTTCCGGGGCAATCATTTCTGTGTTGCAGACTTCAGGGACTTCTCCCTCTTCTTTCCTTATCTAAATGTGTTCCTCGTCATCTTTCGCATCATCTGGTAGGGTAGACGGGGGACAATTGAAACATTTTCGGATCTAGATTTTTTTCTTAATGCCAGTTGTTGCCTTTTCGTATGTAAAGCGATTTAATAATAGTCTTACTATTTAAGCTTCTATTTCCATTTTTTTCTTTGGCTAGTGACTGTCTAATTAAGAGCTGTAGAATCAAAACCATTTGCCGGCAATGTCAAGGGACAATTTACCGGCAATGGTCAAGGGACAATTGAGACAACATTTGGTTTTAACTTTTTATGTTTTTATTTCAAAATTATTCAAAAATGTCACAGAAATGATTAAAAAACCTATTTAAAATTATTTCAACAAGTTATTATCAAAAAATTAATCTGACAAACAATTGTATCATATGTAACTATAGTCTTGTTAAGTGCATTCTGCGTGCGACCATTGACGACAATTCAATGCACTGCACCCAACCCTCTCCAGGTCGACTCGCACTCAATGGTTCTAAACACACTAAACAATAGCAATGTGCATCCTCGTCAGAACTATTTTCATTATATTCGTGTCCTTTATTCTTTGATTTATTAATATTTTGACATTTAGGTTTCCATTCCTTCAGCTTTCTTTTAATCATTTTTTTCTTCTTCAGCTCATGTTCCTTTGAATTGCGTTTTTTCGGGAGTATCAGTGTATATGGCTGATTTTCTTGTTTTTCTTCGATTAGCTGTTTTTCTTGGCAGTGCTTTAGGATATGGTCTGATGGCTTCTGGCGAAAATGATGTCATTTCTTCAATGTCAGATGATTTGCTTGCTTGACTGACAAAGGAACATAATAGAGACCATATTCGAATTATACGTTTTAATTTCACCAGCTGTAGGACACGTCAATTAAATATTGCATTATTAATGGTGCAATAATATACTATCATACGACTGAAATTTGAAGCAATCAAATGAAAATATCTAAATGAGTCTTTAACTTGACTCATTTTTTCACGCGGTACGCTTGAAACTCCATCAAAACGGAAGGTTTATTGTGATCCCGAAGAATTTGCTGCGGTGAAAATATGATTAATTTTCAAAAATAGTTGAGAAAACACACTCGCGACCCTCGACCTTGGCAAGCGAGGACTTAAGCCCGCCGCCACCAGGGCCGACAATTATTTCCGTTGTTTCCGGGACCAAAATATTTTCCGTTGACCCTTGGACTGTTGGAACTTTTAATTGTCTGCGAACAGACGATGGATGAATCCCCGCGCATTTTCGTTGAAATATTTCTGCGGGGAAATGCTTTCCAGGATTTGTATTTTTTTGTTTTCTAGTGTCGTTTTTGTAGATGAGGTATATTTCTTGGAATCGTGTTTGGTGTATGTATATACTTGTAATAGGTCTTTAAATTCTCTGTTCTCGGAAACTTCCCTCTGAATGGGTTCACTTTCTTCTTCGTGGACCACCCCAGGTGAGCGTTCGATGGTTTCAACGCTCGGCTTATACTCTGCTTAAATGCTTTCATTTAAAAAAATTGACGTCATTCAAAATGTTAGCCCTCAGGATTACCATTTGGAGGATATCGAAAACCAAGGAAATTCGCTCCTTTAAGGTAGTTTGGGCGAAATATCATTTTACGTAGAAATCAATGAATTTGGTCTCATTTTAAAGAAAAATATCTTACCCAAAGAAAAGAAAAATAATGACGCCAAAAATTCAACCCCTTACTACATTACTTTCGGAGTTATTTGCCAAAAAATACCAGCCCTTTTACGTGGAAAATTGTACATGTATGCACTCCAGAGAGACATTATATACAAAATGAGGAATTTCCAACACTTAGATGTCGTAGAAAAACTAATAGCGTGTAGTTTTTATGTTTTCTCAACTATTTTTGAAAACTAATCATATTGTCACCGCAATAAGTTCTTGGGTATCACAATAAACCTTCCGTTTTGAAGGTGTTTCAAACGCACCGCGCGAAAAAATAGTCATGTTAAAGTTTTATTTAGATATTTTCATTTAATTACTTTCCATTTCTGTCTTATAAAACTATAATATTGCACCATTAATAATGCAATATTCAATTCATGTGTCCTACAGCTGGTGAAATTTAAACGTATAATTCGAATGTGGTCTCTATTATGACTAGGGAACTCTTGCTCGGGCTACTCTATCTCGCTCGGGCTACCTTAAGAAGGACAGGCGAGAGGTGGGATTATTTCGGGAATCCGAGGAAGGGTGGAGTGAAAACTGGCGTTGGCAATTGCATGTTATCGATGAAAGGAGCCTTGGGGTACCGCTGTTTAACGTACCATCCGACGGAAGGAGCACTGCACTCGATGTGCGCTCCTATTCGCCAATGTCCAATGCAGATGCTCTCATGCGGGTCTGTATCGCAACAACCTGTTTCTAAATCATCAGTCAATAAAATGAAATAACCTTTAAACATTAGCGCTGACCTCAGAGAAATATCCATTGACAAACCTTTGATTCGTTTTCATCTACATCTACATCTACGTCATACCCTACAAGCCACCCAAAGGGTGTGTGGCAGGGGTGCTTCCACACCAGGCATGCATGAATTATACGGCAGAACACTGAAACTATATTGGAACCAGCCTACCACAAATGCATGGCGCCAATTAAAAATCTACTAACCAAGTAACATTCCATCGTCAATCGTCCCAACATGCAAGGGATACAAGGACTACTTCTAACGATTCAAAATATTATGCATAAATAAGAGCATCAATATTTACGTCATGCAAAAATAAGAACGTAGAGAATATAAAGAGAAAGATCTACAGTCTAGCTAATCTCACTATTCGAACTTTTCATGACGACGATCACAGCTGTTATGGTCCTGAAAGGTACGTGGCAAACCCTTGATTAGTTTTCTTTCGAACCAGGTTTGCCATTTCATTCCTCCCCAGAGGTCATGCATTTATTTTACGTCTTTTGTTGCTGCTTGCATATGTGATATGACGATACCGCTTTCATTTGACCCTATCTTTAAAAATCTGATTTTTGAATTTGATGGAAAAATTGATGATCCAGATGACACAATATTCAGTGGAACTCTGATAACACGGCTGGGTAACGACTAGAATTCATTAACATCTACGCATTACTGCGATCCGCCTCAGGGCGTGTGGCAGGTGGTGCTATAACACCATCCGGGATGGGAGCAGATAATTGGGACAAGTAAGACCGAAAAAAGTTTAAAAGGATTGCCTCGGCGTATTGCTCAGTTTTTGTCGAGGTCACAACAATGGAGTGGAGGAAGATGGAATGTTTACCTGTGCGTTCGGCAATATTCCTTCTAATTTTGTCGCTCTCGTCCTTTCTATTCGCGAGCAACGACGGCGACCGCATGACTTTTCTCGGACATAAACCTTTTTCAGTATTGCCTTTCCCCCGATTCGTTTCCGGCCGGGGTGCATTGATGGTTTGCCCAAATCAGGGCCAGCCGACCAAACCCCTGAATTAGAGGCACTTGTACCGGTGGAGAGAGGGAGAGAGAAGGAACGGAGCGGAATATTTGGTTCCATTGTGATCGGTGGCGGCATTGTCAAATCCCGAGGACGCCCTCGAAACTTCGACTCTGAGCGCGGCAGAAATGAAAAGGGACCTCCCGCCGGCAACTCCCTCTCCCCTGGGTCTAATGCTTCAATCCTCCGGGCCTCGTGACGTAGCCACGGACCCTTTTCACTCGCCCAAACCCCCAAGAACCCCCACCAACCGCTGGCTGGTAGCGATCGCCACGCGCGATATACACACTCACTTGTTTCCATTCACCCCCTCCTCCCATCCCACACCGTCATCCCCCATTCCCTCCTCGTCTTTTGTCGCGCGGAGGGGCCCGCTAGATGGCTCCCTGCTCCTCCGAGCGGAGTTACCCCGTGTCGTCGTCTGTCCCACGCCACTCTAGCCGACCAGCGGGAGAAGACGCAAGGGTCAAGAGTGTGTGTTCGTGCGCATGGGGACAGAGGGTTCCAGTCAAAATTGCCTGATTGCATTTTTTCTTGCATACGCTCATAGCTTCAGCATCAGGCCGTATGGAATTTAGCAGTAAATCAGTAACGCTGAACAGTCCATTCCACATTTATCCCCGTTTTCCGAACTCATGGCGGGTGGACGTCATGGAGCGAGTGGCCTATGATAAGAATTTCCTCTTCCATCTTCGTTTCAGAATGGAAGTGGTTTCCTACGAGGCGTAGACCAGCAGAAACAGACCTCTTTGCACGGCTATCTTGCGCGACACATGTCCAATGACTCTGAATCTGGTCCTAGTGCCGAAAGAACGACAACGGATGTGACAACCCCAGTTGGTGTTTCGATTACCTAAATGTCCATTTGGCGGGGGAATGCCTTTTCCAAACATTTATATCTGCATCCCCTTTTTCCTCTTCCCCTCCTCGCCGTCTTCCATGCATTAGTCATTTATATTCATTTTGTATCCATGTATCAGCGATTTTAGAAGTAAATACCATATTTTTTCTCTACCAAGTGTGTTTTGGCGAGTATTTTGGAGTCTCTGGAACGAATTAATTGGATTTATATCGATTCACATGGAAACAATGGCCTCGGACCCGGTCGATTTTGCATTTCTCCGATGGTTTTCGGACGGATTATCGACGACAACCGAGGTGCTAAGATAGTATATGCACCCCGTGCGGCGCTGAGCGGGAGCGCGGATGAACTCCCGTCCTTCCGAAACAAAACATAAACCTTAGACCACTCGCCACAGTCCCCACCCCCGTCCCCGTCTGCATCGCGCGTTGCCACATCGCTGCAGCGCAACCGGGGGAGGAATTTGCCCACGCGTCCGTCGGGCCTTTGTTGCGCTCTTGTGTTTTCCCTTGTTTCCACGGCGACTCCCCCATCCACCGGCGTTTGCGCGGATGGCCCTCAAACTGTGGACTGGGGCGAGAGGGTGAGTCGCGAGGCCATCGAATGTCGTTAAGGGTGCGTTCTGGGTTGGTTTGGTGAGGAGAGGGAACATAATATATGTGGCATTCAGCGAGAAGGTGATGGGGGACATACATGCGACGACAATCAAAGTTAAAAGACTGGGGAGAGCGAAATGATGATTATGAAACTGGATAGCTCGCATAATGGCGGGATTTATTCGTATCGCGTACGGATGGCTGCGCCGATTGACATGGGCTTCCGCTTTCCTTCATTTGGTCGTCGATAAAGTGCTTGACTAAGCGGAAGATCTATTTTTTCACGCGGAAGGAAGACGCTTTCCTAGGGAGGACATTTGAAACCCTCCCCTTCCCTCTTTCCTGGGAACCCCACACACAAATTCACTCCCAAATCCGCGAGCGGAGGCGTCGCCGCGAGAACGATAGGAAATGAAATACCTCTGCTCGCAAGGGGAAAGAAACTCCCTCGAAGCTCCATCATAATTTCTCTGACAAGTCTAGTTACTGAAACAATGATTTAGATGTTGGAGATATCATTTCCTGCTATCATTGTAATGATAAAAATATTTTATTCTCCTAATCATCAAATATATATATATTTTGTGTTCATTTTCGTGGAAGTTAAGACCTGATGTATATGGTATTAGCTCTGATATGGTAAGAATCACATCAGGTGTTCCGAAAGAAAGTGTGCTCCGCTCTCTTTTATTCATTATTTATAGTACTGTCCAGTTCACAATTTCTCAAAAACTTTGAAAAATTGAGAACTGATCATTACATATGTTAAAAACCGTGTGTGGATACTTTAAACAATATCTTCATTAAATTTTATTTCCAAAATGATAATTTTTAAAAATAACCCTCTGCATTTCTCGCCACTACCGCTGGCTGGAGTGAGCACTGTAAAAGGGTTAATGACCGCACTACATCTCTAGGTCCGGCAGAAGCGATAAAATTAGAGAGACACATTTCCGAACAGGTTGGCACAGATATTCGTTCTTTCGGCGTACAATAAGTGATAATGGTAAAAACTGTCCTCCACTCAATTCGCTTCACCAATTCACCGCCTAAAACCTTATCTTTCACAACTTGATACGCCCGGTGTGGTGTACTAACACCCCATCAGAGATCAAAGCCGTCAATGGGACGCCTGCTTTATCAATTAATTGGACCTACATCCGCCGCCACTCCCAGCGACAGGTTCCACCAAGCGGAGGACGTGTGATACATTTGTTGTGAATTATCCGCAAGTTCTAAGTTTCTCCACCAGTACTTTAAAATCTCGTGCCAGTTTAGAGCAGAGATTCAATTACTTCTCATAAATGTGTTCAAGTCAGAAGGTCGCACAAAAGAACCCGAGAGGAGACGAGAATTTTGAATTCAGTGAGAGGCAAGCGTAAATATGGGAGAAGTACGATTATAAACCGTCTGGCTCGCACACTCCTAACGTGGAGACTCTCTGACTTTTCCGTCAATGAGACTTTTTTCTAATCTCAAACGAAGTTGAAGTTCTTGGGAAATTTGTTGGAATAAAATGGCACTTTCTCTAGCGCATGTCTACATGGCATCAAAATTGTCATTTAGTACGATAAAGAAAACTAAAATCAGACTCCATTGGCTAATAATAAACAATATGTGTGTCAGATAATAGAGGCCCTGCTTTTAATGAAATTTTATGCTTGGATATCACTTGAGTCGGTGATAACTTTAAAATGTTTATACAGTGACTCTCAAGTACGGACTTACGTATTTTGTTCAAATATGATAATAGTAGACAATTGAAAGGCAGTGATAGCTGACACTATGATAGAGCTAAATAGATCATTTTGAAGCTGTAAATATATGTTATTTGCCTAAAAAGTATAAACGTGTATCTTTCCTCTTTTAAACCCTCAGATGGTCGCACAATCAGTGCTCAGCAAGGCGGTGGCGATTGCGGCCTCGTGAAATTGGGGTAGGTATACCTATCAGTTTATTTTCTTGATCACTAATATACATACATAAATACCAATCACAATATTCCCTTTCGGGTTCAGCGAAGTCAAAGAATTAAGTTATAGCCGTTGACAATTGACTGCCTTTTTATGATTTCCCTCGCATACCTGTCCTTCACATGCATTCATGCCCGCTTTCCCGTTCTCACTAATATTCCTCATGAGTCGTCTCCTCTTAAATCATTCGCCCACGACTTTCGCGGTGACACTCGGCCATTAAAAATGGCGGCATAAATATGGAGTTGTGCGACACTCTTCTCTATACTTTGACTTCCAACTCTTTGCATCAATCAGTAACGACTCCCACGAAAGGAAAGAACGTTCTGGATCTTTTGGCGACAAACCCACCTCATAGCGTCCTTAATGTTGTAGCAGTGAACGAAATTAGTGATCACTAAGCAAAAAGTGCCAAATTTCATATAAATACTGGCAAAAGGGTAGCCACAAAAATAAAGGTGTACTTACACCCCAGGGGGCGGATTCCAAATGTTTAAAACAGGAATTATCGACCTCTTATAAAAAGTGAAGTAATGTAAGACATAACCATACTACTAACGACACATGGAATACTTTTTGTAACATCACACTACTAGCCATCAATAACGTAATATCATGTAAACTGAAAAAATTAATGCGGAACTTAGGTGGTATAATGAGGACGTCTGGAAATCTCTCAAGCAACAACGAATCTTTCGCGCAGAAATTAAGGACGCCCATCAGGATTTACCCGACATTGAACTTATAAAAATATGCGATAAATATAAGATAGCTTGAACAACAGAAAAAGTGGTCTTAAGAAAAGGATAAATGGAATTCAAAAGTAAAATATTAGATAAGTTTTTGGAAGATAACCCCGAAGACATTTTGCTCTTACGTGAGGAAGGTTCAAGGGAATAAATCTACAGTAATGTCACTAAAAAACGTCAAGGAGAAAGTGCTAGAGATAAATTAGAAAAAGCGAAGATCCTTAAAACCTTTATTCAAAGTGCCTATGCTACGTACCCTCAGAATAACACCACTACACAGATTTGCCTATATAAAAATCCAATGCAGTGTATAAGTATTTCTTGTCGTGGCAGAGAAGGTCACCTGAAATCTATTGATTCCAACAAATCACCTGGTTCCGACGAAATTCCTACCCGAGTTTATAAATAATTAGCCTCAGTAACAGCATCGTACTTGAAAAAAATATCAGAAAATCTCTTGCAGAACATCGTGTCCCTTAAGATTGAAAAATCGCGAACATTACACCTATCATTAAGGCGCCGCGTCACATCCGTTCTACCGGTCGAATTTGTGATGATTTTCGACCCCAGATTTTTTGTTCAAGTCGTACGTCATCAACTTGAAATTTTTATAGTATAAAGAATAGACCTTTGCCAAGGGAGATTCGTATCTGAAATATGAAAAATTTATCTCGGACCTTAATTAAACCATCGGGAAAACGGCAATATATAGGGTATATTTTTACAAAAACTAATATTATTATTGAAATATCTTAAACTAACGGAGATGCATCAATCCTTCTGTCAGAATACTAATTAACAGCTGTCACCGTTGTAAGATGAAATCTGTAATTGGTATCTTTCGAGAAGCCACCCGAATGGTTTTCGGCCATGATGTGCTCGGACGGTGAGGCAAATAGTTCAGTCTTCTCTCACAGATCTTATGTCAGCGCTGCCTTTTACTTACGTGCGGGACACTGGGCTACAAGTTACCGACGACTGTTGCCTTTGTGCGAGAGTTATCCTGTAGTAAGAGACTCCTGACGCCAAAACACCTCGATCGGGTACGAGTGACGCCATCTTGTGGATTTTAGACAGAACTATTCCTAACCGAAGGGTATGATGCATCCTCTTAAGAGCTAAGACGCGGAAGATCCTAGTAACTATAGACCTATCTCCCTCACGTCTGTCTCGTGCAAAATATTGGAATATATAATCGTCAGTCCAATTATGGGGAGTTTAGACAGTCAAAACTTGTTAGTTCAAAACCAGTATTGAATCCAAAATGGCAGATTCCAAAATGCAGCATTTATTCCAAAATGGTAGGTCCTGCGAAACCCAGCTAGCCCTCTTTCTTTACGATATCCAATCCTCTGGAGGAAGGCTCGCCCAGGTAGGCGTGATCGTCTTAGATTTTAAAAAGCTTTAGTTTAGCATTCGTAATTACTTTTTAAGCTGAAATCCTATGGAGTATGCTGGATGTAAGATCTCTTAAGTAACCGCGAACAGAGGGTAGTTCTAGATAGCGTTAGTTCAGATACAGTTAGAGTCACATCCTGTGTACTCTAGGGAAGTGTCATTGGTCCCTTATTATTCCTTTTATATATTATTATATTTGATAAATTAGAGTATTATATATGATAAATGTGTTAGAGATACATGTAGTGAAAATGACGGTGTTTTGATTGGAAATGTAAACGTGCGAGTTCTACTATATGCGGATGATGCTGTTTTGATCTCAGAGAGCCAAGAGGGATTACAGAAGCTCCTAGAAAAGTTTTGTGAATCAACAGAGAGAATGTATTTGAGGGTAAATGCGTGCGAGACTAAATTAGTGGTTTTTGATGAGGAGAATGGGGAGAATAACTGTATGGTGAAGTAATTGAACTAGTGGATGATTTTGTGTATGAAGGTAAGATGTTTGCGAAAGATGGACGGATAGATGAGGAGATAAAGAGACGTGCGAATGCTGGAAGGAAAGTGGTAGGTAGTATTACTTCTTGCCCTACTTTAGCATTCATTTCTCCTAATATTATTTTAAAATCATGGCATGTTGTCCTATCATATATTTCCTCTAGCTTGTCATAGAAGCTTTCCTTAGCTTCTTCAGCTGCTTCTTCCGTAGGAGCATGTACACAGATAAAGGTAATTGGTAAAAACAGGTGGCTTGCGGGGTGTTTTTTAAATTTTATTGCTCATAATATTAAAATAGGCTGCTACCTGGTGGTCATGGAAAATGGGGAAAATACGTATCCCTCCTTCTCCGAAGTCTGCTTTTGAATGCCTGACAAGGCTTGTAGGGAAAGGGTTTTGAACTGCTTTAGGCAGGGTATTCCACTGCTCTACTGTCCACTTTAAAATAGAAAACTCACCCTTATTTTTTGTTTCCTTGACTTAATTGTGAACATAAGGACGTGTCTTCCCAGTTTCTTTGGTTTTTTAGACTACTTGTTATGCGTAGATGAAATGAGCGATCGTTTCTCAATGTAACGGTTGCGAATCTCCGGGTGGTTTCCATGGAGGTAGAATGACGGAGACTGTTATCCCTCGTTTCTCTGTGTCGGGGGATTCGGCCGTGCGATGTCAGCCTCGGGACCGGCGTGAATGGGAAGATGAGGGGCTGGGAGGAAGGGGGCGTGTCTGCTGGGGGTGGGAAGGCTGAGAATGGTCATGGGGGGGAGTGGGTGAAGGGTCGCAGGGGGGCTTTCGGAGTCGCCGAGTGCTGGTCACTCGGTGCCGATGCTCGAGGGCATACGTGCTGTGTGGAGTCCCAAAGGCTCTTCGGCCAAAGTCGCTACAACTGCGAGAAGCTCTGAAGATCCGTGAGAAAATATGATTCCATCCGATGCCCGGCCTCTCGTAGTCGACAAAAGGACGTCAAGATGCACTCATAAATGTATGACTGGAGTGGGTATTGTTCAAGAGGGCGTTTGTTTTCGGCCCCGTAACGTAGTTGACCACTCCGCTCAAATAAAAAAAGGACTTCTGAAATGGTACACTTTTACTTTTTCGAATAATTGAGTTGGGATTCATTCGCAACCCTATTCATGATGTTTTAACGACTTATATGGGGATGAAATGATGCAGAATGAATACATTATCTCTATTTTAGTATTAATGAACTGCTGACCGTCATATTGAAATCCCACATGACTAGATTTCTATAGGATGCTGAATATATATCTATTTTCAAAATTTCGTTCACGTTTTAAAGATCGCTCGGAAGGCGATGGTGGGAGTGTTACCCCGAGCGTCCTCCTTCGACATTCCATTTCAACTAGATTAATTTAACGCGGTTCCCAACCCAAGCTCCTTTTCTCTACAGTCCGGGTAGCTTTTAACTAGGGATGAGTCGATTCCACTTGTTTTCGATTCCGATTCTTTCAAATCGATTCCCGATTCTCGATTCTGATTCCATCGATTCTTAGTCCTAATAACAGGTGGGATATTGATATACCAGTAGCGTACGACTATTACTAAAATACAAGTATTGGCTGAAATAAAATAACAAAGACAATTAAGTCGCTTAAAAAGTATATTTATTAACAAATAGCACATATATCCTCAGCTTATTGAGGTGGATAAAAAGTACAGTGGTGGAAGAAATTAACGCAAAATTTTTCGCGCGCAAGAATGCGGCATTCTTGGGAACTTCTAGGAGCAGCATACACTTCGAAAGACGGGCAACACTGAGAAAGACATCGTCTACCGCAAATATGTGAAATCCGCAATGACACTCACATTTTCGGAGCCTAGAACTGACTCATCAATCACCTCTTTTTCGAGCTTTCTTCATATATTAGTCGTGCATTCAGTCGCGGTGTATCGCTGTGTATATTTAAGCATGTATCTTACGTCGAATGATATCATTGTTACTGAAAGACTGTTTATAACCAATATTTACTATCCCACCCAACTCGGTATATATGCTGAAATCTTCATCTGCTATCACCAAGGAATATTCATTATGGTCGAATTTTCGAGGATCTTTTTGAATGACGCGTCCTGTGTCTCTTTCACCGAAATAATATGAATCGAAATTCTTTCGCATCAAGTGTTGATACAAAAAAGATTTAATTAAAATAGATATCTTCCACGAGATGTAATTTTTCACGATTTTCAATTTGTAGACTGATGAAGTTTCGATCTCAAAACGGATATTTATTAATGAATCGTTCATGACCCAATATAAATCCGTCATTAGTTTGTCAAAATGGGATTAATCTATGAAAATATACGTAAGCATATGATTTCATGAATTAAAAATTAATGTGCTCACATCGATACCGAATTATCTAGATATATTTTTCCGATATTTCTTTCAACATATCACAGGAAGCTTGCTGACGAGCCGTTCACTGTGAAGCTTTATCTAGTAAATGCAGAACATACGAATAAACGTTCAAAAAAGTTTAACCCAAATTAGGTGTAGTTATGGATAAGCAACTCTTTTACGTCTGACTGCATAATATGTTCTTCTATGTATTAGCTATAAATTTGTCGCACATATAAAATTAACAAAAATGCCTTTTAAAAGACTTCAGTTTAAAGTAAAATGTCATGAATGAAATAAATTTATAGGTAACGGTCAATTTTGCGGCTGTCAGACGTATTTGGCCAGCAAAAGAGTGGTCCGTGTTCGATTTTTAATGAACGCAGATGACTTTTTACTAGAATTATCACATATTGGTGATATGAATTGATGTAATACGTAGTTGCAATGACTGCCTAATGGTATGAAATTTTATAAATACAAAAGAGAAAATTCGTCATTTAAAAATTATTTTAATTGACCATACATTGAATTCAAAAGTCATAAATGTCTCAACCAGGGGTGGGATTACGGTTATTTCCTTCTCGTGGTCGTATCGTCATCCATAAGGTAAGCCACGTTGGTAGGACAATCCTCAAAGTCCCGGGAGCGCATTACACTGCTATGAAACACCTGATATTTCTTGATGACGATCACATTTTCGAAATCATGAGCGCAATTGAACAATAGCATTATGAAGAACCATGTTCGCAATTCAGGTTTGTTACCCAGTTACAACTACCGAGCTTTTTTATTCCAAGGCGGATTTCAGGTGGAGTTTCGTATCTTTCTGTGTATTTATTTGCGTCCGTATGATTTACTTTGACTGAGACATTTTTACAATGCGTGGTGATTTTGTCTGAGAACATTTGATGGAACGATTAGGAAAGAAAAAACCATACAACATTCACTGATATGCAAACAAAAAGCTGCAGTTCTCGGATTTCACCTCATCAGCCCAGACTATTCCAATCGAACGCCATTAGTTCCCGTCGTGCAAGGGTTTTGAGGCCAGCTGACAGTCTTTATTAAAGCAACAAGTAATCTTGTGAGAATCTTGAGAATCCCAAAAGGTTTCCCCGTGTCGAAACTATGCTTTGCCAATACTAATCTAGCCAAACTCGGAATATATGAAGGGCGCATGATATAATTTGGGATGAAGTATGCCTTTAATAAGAGATTATTTTCCCCTTCTTTTGCGGGCGATACATTTTCTACCAAAGATCACGTTTCGGACTCCCGTCATTTAACCCACAGGATAGAAGTGGTATTTGACTTCTTTCAGCCCCACAAAAGTATTCGACGTGTGCCTCCGAACTATTCGAAGCGCGATGAGCCTTTTCTTTCTGGCGCAACCAAAACCTCTGCGTCATTCACAACAACAATCTACCCCAACCACCACCACACGGAACTTCGCGAAGGTTTACCGATGAATACTTCATTAAGACGAGCGTCGATAGACGGACAAGCAGAGCAGACAGCGCAAGCAGAGATATTTTTCAAAGTTTTAGCGGCCTATCCCTAAATTATTGGAGGAATAAAGATGCTATTAGCCTTTGAGTATGCCTCATCTTTCTTCCAGGAGGAGGAATCGGATAGTGGATTTGTTAAAGGCAAATATGTCTGTCGAAAAATTATCCGCATAGATGTTGCGCCTTAGACTTTTAACCTCTGAACTTCTATCTTGTGTGTAAATGTAAACATTCCCATTTCTCACTACTTTAATAGTAGTCATCTACTACAGAAGTCATCAAAGTGTCTGCTATGATATTCATTTTTCGTCCGTAATTAGGAATCTTTGCGAGTTAACAAACGTCTAAATTCTACATAACTCAATACAAACCATTTCACACAGCTGGAGCGGGCTGCACGAAGCTCAGATCTCAAATCCACAGGACGTATTTAGGCATTAATTATCAGGAAAATGGGAGAAACAAACGATTTTTACTCCCTCAAACGAAACACCCCAAATTTAGATGCAATACGGAAAATGGTGGTGGAAGAATGGGAAATGGACCCAGTAAGATGATGCCAAAATGTGGGCAACTCCATTTCTCAGAGACTTGGTCAGCAAATTGAGAATTGAGGGGGATGGATTGATTATTAGGCTAATAAACATCCTCATCCTTTACATAAATACCAGCTCAATTCTCAAAGATAAATTACACACATGGCTCAGGTTGAGAGACTTACGAATACATATTAACCTTTTCCACTTGTTCTATATAAATCTGTATAGTGCCTTCTCCAAAATTCATTAGCACTTAGAGATAAAATTTATGACCCTGTTAAAAGTCTTTTAATATTTTCAGGAAGGGCTCACATAACTTTAAACTCAAGAGGAATAGGTTCTTCACGGACGTAGCAATTGTAAAATCATTGTTGGTGCACATTCCTAATTTTTAATCCATTGACTACACAGCGGATTTATGAGGAGTATACAAATGAGCATACGGAAGATATCTAATGACTGCTTAGTCGCTGCATGGAAAAGGTGATTTTTAGGATTTCATCACTTTCACAGAGGAAGATACGCGATGCATTATTGTCGGAGTATATACTTACGGGTGAGTGTAAGAACTCTCCTCATAAAATTTAACTACGTAATTTTAGCGAAAAATCTTTCACTGCGAATATGTCAAAAGGTATTTAAATGATTCAGTAATTTGCCTTATCCTCCAAGAATTATCCTCCATCCTCTAAGTGTATCTGTTAAAAAACACGGCTTATGTATTGCCCATTGCAAGCCTAGAAAATAATTCTGGGAAATCTTCAAAGACCGTTTTAAAGATATTTTCAAGAAAATTCCACACTCATTTGATCTCTCACTCAGATAAGTAATTTACAAATTCGGTAGATGGAACCAAACTCTATTTCCTATTGAAAATAATTGTCATCTTTACTATATCATTTCAAAGTAATTTAAAAGTGAAAGTAGTCTCAGGTAAGTTCACTAAATCGAGTCATTGACACAAACAGAGATCCGGTCTATTCCTGTTCATGTTCATGCTCGTTCATGAATAGTTTCTCATTGATTGATAAGTTGGCGAGTGAGTAGATATAAACGTCAGATGACAGGCAGGATGTATAAATCAAGTTGGGCCGAGAATCGGAGAATGGGAAGTAAACATTTCATTTGACGATTTAGGAGACCGCTCTGATTCTTTTACAATGCCCGAATATGTGTGAAACTCACACACACTCACGGCTGAGGTCAATATCCATTTGCTGGGCCTTCCGCGAATCCCTGCGAAGTTTTGACAACAATAAAGTCACATCTCATAGAATAGTTATAAGGGTATTAGAAGTGACCACGCCAAGATTTGAACTCAAGACTTTTGTGGCCGCAGACGAATGCTCTCCTTCTAGGCTACCGAATCAATCAAGATAAATCCGTGTTCAGTGGTTCTTACTATACATCGAAAAACTGGAATGCCAACGTTTTATTTTAAACTGGGCCGAATAAGATGTCGTGGACTTTTGAAAGTTATTTTCAGAAAGCAAATAATATTACGTTAGGAGGAATTAAGAAAGTTAGGTGTTTGAGACGATCTGAATGCACGAGGGCGGAATTTTACGTAGGGTATTGAGATATCGGAAAAGAGAACATTTTCTCCTCATGTAAACCATTCTATTCTACCAGATTTCCCATATTTTAACTTAAAATTCACACGATAATACGCCAAAATTTCAATTATAATGTATGATTTTTTCGGAAGTAGTTTGAGGTCTATTAAAGCAACGGTCATCGACAGCTATTTCCTACACGCGGAAAAAAATCTTATTGTATGTGGATTTGATCTGGAGAATATATGCATTATGTTTCCTAAGTAATAAGTCTTTCATTGTAACTGTTCTTTAATTTCAACCGAAAAAAATGTTTTTAAAGGGTCCAAATCTATAAAATCAATGTGGAAAGTATCTCTACATAATTGACTAGGACTTCGTAACCTCGACTGGCTGCGGGGAGAGGCAAACTCATCACGTTTATAACTCCACGACAGTCTCGCGAGCGTGAACCTTATTTGTATTCCTATTTATGTGACGCGTAAAATTGATATCCCTTCATACAGAGTTTTAATATTCCCGGTTTCCATTGGCTGTATCAGTGTTGTCAAGTTCATGAAGGAAAAGCGATCTCAATTAGTTTCCGCGTACGCCGCATTCAGACGCCAATGTGTTTTGCGTTAATTTTTTCCGCCACTGTACAAATTGATAGCCTACACCCAAAATTACTAAGACAAATATGATGTGATAACTGAAATTTGATTTGAATATTTATCTAACTGTAATCGATGGAATCGGAATCGACTGTAGGCGATCGATTCTCGATACCGATTCTAATCCTGAGAATCGGTGGAATCGAGAATCGACATTTGGTTTCGACTCATCCTTACTTTTAACACTTTGATTGGGTTTGGTGACCCGCTGTCATAAAATAACTGAAGCCATTGGGAGTACCTGGGAAAATTGTAATATGTAATCTCTTTGCCGAGTTCCGGGAAGACAGCAAGGGAACAGTCGAAATCTCGGGTTTTCTGGCGTTTATTTCCTCTTACAAATGCATACCCGTCCGCCACTGCGCAGCAACCGCGCGATACTCCTTCAGAGACGTGCTCTCTGCCGACGCGAACCCCCCCCCCCCGCCCCTCTTCCCTTCCCCAATGAGCGTCACCTCGTGATCACACGCCTGCATCCCATAGGCCAGCATGAATGACACCTTCGTGGCATATTCCACAGACACCTAAGGGCAACTTCCCAGTGCATGAGATACAGGGATAGGTATGTAGCACGACGTGCGACCACTGAGAACGCTCACCAAGCGTATGTACGACGACACTGCAAATACACTCACAAAAAATAATTTAAAGTTGCCTGAAGGACCGCAAAATAATTCATCAATCTAATCATGTACAATTTGATAAAACTGCAACCAAAGGCCAAATCCCCTCAAGATTCATTCGCGGGTCCTGCGATATGGAATTATGAGCGAGAATTTGGGGAATGACTGTCCAGAGAACTGCGAGTTGATTGCCTACGTAGATGACCGGATATTTTAAGAAATGGGTATTCGAAACTCGAATCGAGCTCCTTTTTCTCGGTCGAGACTCGGTCGATAAAAAATGAGCGAACGAAAACGGAACACCAGCTTTAAATACTCTGGCTTTTACATCCTTGAATGGCCCTTCTTTTAAAAGCACATCAATTACATTATCATGATGGTAAAAAGATGTGTATTTAACGCTGTGAGTCCCTATTGTTGATCAATAAACGCTCCGAAAAATATCAGTCCGCCGTGAAATACATTGAATTTGTACATACATACATACCAATCACGCCGTTCCCTTCCGGGGTAGGCAGTCAAAAAGTTTCACTCATAAATACATATTTGTACACCTATTCTTGCAAACCTCTTTCGCCTCACACGCGTCAAAAATACCAAAACACATTTTTCTGGGAAAAAATATAGTTGGTCAATGCTAAATTAATGATACATACATACACACTTACCAATCACGCCGTTTCCTTCCGGGGTAGGCTGAGTCACTAAGTTTCACTCCTAAATACATATTGGTAAACCTAACTCTGCTTCAATAATTTCCTCCATAGTGACCTATCCTTGCAAACCTCTTTTGCCTCATTTGCCCGCATATACTGCTTCATACACACCCTCCTGTTTTTAAGACTCCGAATCTTCCTCCTAAGAATTTCCTCAACTACATTCAACCACAACTTTCTCGGCATACCTCTACCCCTCGCACCATTCATTTCAGTCTTATGTATCTTTTTCGTTATTCGACTCTCATCCATTATCTCGAAAAAATTCACTTAATGGAATATACAGTTCAAATATAAGGTCTAGATGGTGTAGTGGTCTGCGCATTGGTCCGGATGACCAAAGGTACGTGGTTCAATTCCCAGTCCAGGCCCTGGCCAGGCATTATTAAGTATTTTTTCTCGTGGCATTTACAACTTATTTCACATACTGCTTTGTGAATACTTTCACACCAGTCCATTGTATTTAAAATTAAATGATCATTCCCATCATTACGGAAGGAAGTGAAACTTTGAAGAGCACAGTAAATAGAAAAGTCTGCGAAGTTCAAGGAGGATGTTTACTGTCAATCACGTATCGCTATTTATCAGTTAGCGCCGTCGGTACGCAGCACGAGAGATAAGCCGGGGAAACTACGCATTACAAGGGTAAATTGCCACTATAGACTATAATGGTGAAAATGTGCTAAAAAACATTTAAAACAGTCGCAGAAGCGGAATGGATTATAGAATGAAATTCATCCACCAATGGAGGGCTTGCGCGCTAAGTTTTCCAAGTGCACACAGAAAAGAAAGGACTTTTGAAATTCGGTCAGGACATGGTGACTGCAAAAAATATTTACATGATATCATAAAAAACAAAAGAAAGATTTGGATTTAGTTTAAAGTGAAAGTTACCAAAAAGCATAAATTTTACATTTGTATGTAATTCTAATTTTGGAGACTAACGCTAGGGTTTCGGATGAGAGAAAACTCGAGGTCCATGAAGGAATGAATTCAATACTCTCGAAAAGAAAATTAGCAATAGTGGATTGCCCTAATAATAAAAACTCTCACCATCAGATGATGCGAGGAAAACATTGGATTAGAAGGAAAGAAGAGAGAAGAAGTTTAAACTGGAGAATAAGAGGAATGTCGTACCTCTACCGCTTCCCCCACAGAATTTGTAAAATAAACAAATTTGCGCAAGAAATAACAATCAGATATTCTAAGGAAGATATTTGTGTCGGTACAAAAATGGTTTTAAAAATTATGTGTAGCTACTGATTGCTCATTGAATTAAATGTAGAATTAGGGATAAACAAAGCAGATATCATAAATGAGTTAAGATTTTCCGGCCGACCCGAGTGTTATAGTGGTCACGGCGGAAATAACACGTGCCTTGAAAATGGAAAACAAGTCGTTTTCCGAAACGTCGGCGGATTATGAAAACATTACCCGGTGCGAAGCCCGAAAAATATATTTAAAGCAGATACCCTTATTAATGTAAAGTCTCCCTAAAAAATATAAGATGACAACTTTTACTAAAGTCATCTTATATTTTTTAATGATGGAATACCACCAAGTGATACTGACTTAAGTGAGTGAAGTGACTTCGTAAAGTCTCCCGGTCAGCTCAAATTTTAGAGGTTTAGGAAATGGGAGAGGCCTAGGAAATGGAAGCGGAACATCACATCCCAGTCTCACCTTCCTCTCTTCCTGTAATAAATTTTTTGTAAAAACTTTTTACTGCTGTCACAAATTAGCTTCCGTTAGAGCTGTGCGAATGCTTCGAAATCGAATCGAATCAGGCTTAATTCGATTCGGTTCGCCTGCGAATAGGGATGCTTCGAAAGCGAATGATTCAAAACATTCGAATCTGATAGATTCGTCTTCGAATCGTTACATGCATTCAGCAATTGCTCTCATCCCTGAATTGTGCGCCGTCCGTTTAGAAGATTTTTTCCTCACGCGAAACGAAAATTAAGACGACCACGCGTTATTCTGTGCCATTCTTTGTGCCACAATATAGATATATAAGCTAATGTAATGCCCTGAAATAGAGTCAAATTCTATATTACTTCAACTCTTGCCTAAAGTTTTTCATTTTATTTAGAATTCGATTCGCGAGCAAATTTTTTTAGGGTTATTTGATTCGCTGACGAATATTAAAAAAAAATCGTATCGATTCGATTCGAAATATCTTTAGGGAGATTCGATTCGGGTCGATTCTGAATGGAAACCCCTGATTCGCACAGCACTAGCTTCCGTATATTAATTATTGCTGAAATATATCCTTCGTCCAATGGAAATGAGATGTAGTATACTTGGTGAATGAATACTTTTTAATCGCTGAAAACTAAATAGGTAAGGTATGTAGGTACATAACTACTAGGTTTAGTAGGTAAGACAAAATTAATTAATAAGTAGATAAGTAGATTAATTAATTATAAGTAGATTAATTAATAATTAATTAAGTAGATAAGACAAAATACTTGTTTATGTGTTAATTTTTTCAGATTTCATTAATTGAGTCCAATCCCCAAGTATTATCATTCCCAGATGACGATTGCGCTTAAACTTGCCAGTTTATCCCGCCTTAATTAGTTCCAGGATATTATAAAATCGCTCAATGGAAACACTAAAGTAACTTAATATGCTCATTCCTCCGTAAGTTTTAGAGACTTAAGTTTTTAAGAGACTGATTCATGTCAAACCTCTTGGAACCACGCTACTTTAATAAAAAAAACGATAACTTAGTATATCCACTCTTATAATTTATTACAGATCAAGGTTTGACCAAATAATTGCCATTACTTGGAAAACCACAATTGGTGTTACTTTATAAGGAGGAATAAATACTTACATATCATTTTTATTAACACGCAAGAATTTTTTCTTTTTGCGCCTTGAGCAGGATTGCCGACACCTGATTGGGGATTGAATTGATTTCAATAGCTCTTATTGGTTGGTGTTTTACAAATGTCCTCCGAGAGCATAGTCCATGCACGCTGCTCAATATCCATGAAATTGCCGTTTATATCTCTCCACTTGCCTCGATGAATTTGGCTGAAGATTATTTTAACAGAAGATTTCGTTCTGAAAGGAAAAAACGCGAACGAGTGTTTTGAAGTTTCATCTCCAGAAAGAGTGCATACCAAGGCCGACATCCGCTTTTGGTTTTTGGCACAGTTCCCGATGTTGGCTGTATGTTGGAATGTTGAATCCGAGACTGGTACACGTTGTTAGTGGAAATTTTCCAACAGATTTCGGGAGATGACATTGTGGGAAGACATAAAAAAACAATCAGACTTTATTTGTTGACAGTCTTTGTGAACAATTTGGCCCCGCTCGATATAGTTCTGCCATGAGATAAGGGGCCCTGCGCAAGCTGACGAATATGCCTCAGTTACGAAAACATGGAAATAAACTAATGGACTAAGTACATCGGGAAAGTTTCAAAAGATATCCATGCATTTTGAGACAGACATGAGGCAGAAGCTGTAATGTGAAATTAAAATCACTTAGAAGAGATAAATATTTACATCATAGGAAATAGGAAATGTTATGCAGTTACTCTCTTTCTGATATAAAGGGTGGCTAACTTACGAACTGGTTATTGTAAATCATAATAATTGTACGGGATGAAGTTATGTTTTAAAAATTATTAATGGAACTAGAAGCGGGAAGCGCAGTCCAGGAAACGAGGTTTCCAATATTATATGCACATGTTCCACGAAATAGTCTGAGAAAGATTTGAAAAAAGATAGGTTAAAATTATTTTGTGTTTACTCTGCATTGATATGTATAATTTGCTGTGGTGTGGCTCTTTAAATCAATCAACAGCATGACTGCTTACACGTCAAGTTTGGCTCGTTGTAGATTCACCTTTTTATATTTTGTGATGAATGAGCCGTAGATATTGGGATAGAATAAATAGTTACGATTTAAATCTATCAATTACACTGCAAGCTATTGATTTATTAAATGACAGTTTTAAGCATGCGGAGTTTACAAACCTCCCTAGTGGAAGATATATTTTCCGAATCCCGGAGTCTCCGGCGGGAAGGCGAGTATTGCCAACACAAAGTGCTCCTTTGAAGGATTCCGCGACTCATATACTTGTTTATATTGCTGTTTTCTTTTTGACCTTTGACCAAGCGAGAGTACTCTCAAGGGAAAATGGTTATTTTCCCAGGCTGATCAGAGAAGCAGTAGAATTGGTTGAACATCCATCAAATTTTAGTCGGGAGGATGGATCGCTCACTCGCCTTCCACCTGGGATAGAGAAGAGTGGTCGGAACATAATGGTCAACTGAACTAGCAACAACAACGGGAAATAAATAATATCTAACAATAAATAATTACAAAATGTCCAACTGACCTGAAGACGCCCCCAAGGAAGAGGGGAGAAACTGTAGTCATAAAAACTAAACACGCGACGAGAATACCTGACAACAGCAACAATATAAACAAAGTGCTCCTTTTCGGCCTCTGAGGGGCGCGCATATTACCGGCCTGCCATAAGTTCTCTTTCGGCAGCTTGGCGTTAGAGAGCAGCACTAAATAGCAACTATCCTCCGGTGGCTCTAAACTCCTCTGAGGGAGGATGCAACACGTATTCACGCTCGAGAGGGTGCCATCGAGACATCACGTCACGATCTTCACTTCCACAATCGGCCAATCTGTTCGGAGCCCCACCTCAGGGTCCCCCCCGAACCCCGGGGGGGATCTCCATAACCCCTCGGATTGGGTCGGATTCCCACGCCGATCCCCCGCCGGGGGTCGTTCAGGGGTAGAAAGGGAGAGGGGGAGAATTGGAGCGAAGGGGGAGGGAGGGGGCGAGTTCTCTTCCCCCCCCCCCCCACTCGCCATTCAACGCGAAGTCAGAAGTGTCTGCGGCGTCCCGGGTTGGGGGGGGGAGGGGGGGCGAGGGGTTCATTATTAATAATACTGTTATTTTTTCACGTGAATAAAAAGACCGTCAGTTTGGACAACAAGAGGACCGGGAGAGAAAAGAACACTTAATGGACAATGGGAAAGGGGTGAGTACGGCCCGCCGCTAAGGGGCCGCTCTCGTTTTGCAACCTCTCTCGAGCCCCATTCCCCTTCCTTAATACGTCTATATATACATACACGTATTCCCCTTACCCCCCCACCAATGTACGCCCCGCGCTGCTCGTTTGTTCTCACTGCGCGTCGCGATGCGTGGCCGAGATTTCACGCCGAGGGACAGCAGAAAAGACAATTGGACCGCTTAAAAAACGTAAAAGACGCATGCAACCGATAAAAATTGACCATTTATGAATGACAAATAACGGGCGAAAGACAACGTTCAGCGTAAAATGCTGTAGCAACCAAGAAATTTGGTACTCCGTTGTAAGTATTATAAGTATTCGAGGGAAGTTGTGGAGAAACTGTTTTGTTAGTGCAAATTAAGAATTGTTTCCCTTTGAGTAAGTGATTTGTGTGATTGTGCCATGGCTTTTTTTATTGTCTTGGTTTTCAAATTTTGGTGCCGTATCTGTTATACTTTCTGTGTAGTGCCTGGAGCTATCAGTGTAAATAGTAATATTTATTTTGAGTTTCAATTTGTCAATATTTCGACAGTTCTTCGATCTGAGGATTTGTATATACTTACGTATGTGATGTGTATAATTAATACCTGTGAACCAAAGAGTGAATGCATCGAACTGCATGAGCCGAAGTGAGTACAGAATATGAGTTTTATTTGCTAATGAGAGACAATGGCGTGCATTCAGGCCGGAAAACGTCCGAAGATCGACAATTTATGTGGAAACAGAAAATGATATATTATCGTTGAATGAATTTAACGTTCTTTTTCTAATTATTTCTCTCGATAAAAAATAAAAAAATGCCGTGTCACCTAGTACTTGCAGTGTTTTCCCTTTTTTAATCTCTTCAGTCTATTTAAAGAATGATAATTTGTTCTTTCTAGAATGGGCCGAAGAGTTAAAAAAAAAAGACTTGCGGTGGACTCAAGAGAAAAATACGGACCACTAGATGCGCCCACGGGTATGTAGAGATTCGGATGGCATGTGCGAATGTCATTTGAGACAGTCACTGTAACCGTAAAATCCGGTCAAGAATAACGCGTAAGTTCCCTTGCATCGATGTTGGAGATGGACAACTCGAAAAAAACGAAATATTTAAAATGTTTGGAGGAAAACAAAAAAATCATTCGATTCAATAAGAATGTGAAAAAAGCTTTTTTTTATTAATTGGGAAGGTGAAGTTCCTCATGGTAAGATCGATTGATTCAATGTCCCGATTGGTTGATTTTGCCACTTTAGCCCGTAGTGGCTTATATCCCATGCCTTTCTCTGATTTTTATAGCGATTTCGAAATAAACCAGTGTGTTGCTTTGTGTTTGCCTGGCCGATGCTCTGGTTTACCCTGTGTAAAATTGCGACGGTTTATTAGTAAGATGAATTCTACGCCAGAGAAGAGCGACGTGTTGCCAATGAAGTCAATGTACTGTGTTCCATATTTTATTACAGAGCACATAGTCGAAATACTATCAATGAAATGAAAAATTACGGCAAATCAAATGTCATTGATTATTTAAAAAGGTGTGCCAGCTATCAGGGGTAAGTATATAGTTAATAAAAGACTTTGCCTTGCTCTCGCCCAATGCGAGAACTGAAGGATTTCGCAGCGTTCATCGACGGCAGACGTCGTACTCAGTTCTCATAATTTCCTGTTAAATCTGCTGAAAAATACTGAAAGAAATAATTGGCGGCTACTGTAGTAAGAATCTAAAAAATGGATGTAACTGACATTAATTAATGTACCTCCTTTTATTTGCAGCATAAATTGACAATATCGATCCCTTTTTTCTTTACTGGCACTTTAATCGTACGAATCTGTAAGATTTACGCGCTCGAGACCTCTGACAAGTGCTCTCACAAGTGACGACACGTCAAAACGACATGTTCCTCATATTAAATACCTTCGTAAGAAACTTCCTGTATTTATTTCTAGTTTGCCTTTGAAGAAATTACTTCGAATAGATAATGTATCATTTTGTAATGGATAATTGAGCCATTAATGTGAGGAAGATCTGCATTTAAAAATAAAGCATTAAGAGATGAAATGTCAAAAAATGTTTTTTTTTTATGTGATGAAACGTTTTTGGAACGTTGTATAACTTTTGCGTGAAATGAAGGCTTTTTTCCCATCATTGATCCATATTGTGCGAATTACTTAGATTGACCCCGGGTCACTGTTTGAGGAAAGAACAGTGAGGGTGTGCGATCGAGACGTAACAAGGCCACCATTGCCACGAAATAGATTGAGAGAGAACGCCGTTCGTCCGTGTTTCATTGTGTTCAGTTCTGTATTTTCTACTTGCGACCGTTTCCACTTGAACTTTTCGTGTCAACCTCCCTGTGACTCACTCTGAGATTGCGACCGCGAGGTATCGTTCACTGGAACAGTATCAGCGGCCATACTTCTGTTTCCATACTCACGAGTGGTAAAGCACGTTCTCCCTCTGAAGGATTGGAAGAGAAGGTGGCAGAGGATTCCCGTTAGGTTTGGCGAGTTTCTTTTTTTATTTATTTACCTTAACTACCCCAAATACTGCACCTACGGCCAATTTATATCAGGGGAATAACTGTAACATCAGACGAACACAAACACCCATGTCCTGGGCAGATAATATTCTACCCAGGCGGGATTCGAACCCGCGACCCTCGGGTTAGCAGGCGAGGACTTGACCCCGCCGCCACCGGGGCCGACAAAATTATGGCCCATGGGGGGATCGAACCCGTCGTGGGTTCGCGTTATTAGCACGACGCTCTAACCAACTGAGCTAATGGGCCATATTTTTTCTGATTATTTTATCTGAGTATTCTATTGGCTGATTGGTGGGTTTTTGGAAGGCTTTTATCCTAACGTTCCAATTCCTGGCATATCCTTCTGCTATCCCTCTTCCACAGCTCCACGGTGCGGGCTCAGTTATACATTTGGCTCTCCTTATTGCTTTCTCTCTCTCCATCTTCCATTCGCCATTGTCCTTCTTCAACATCTTGTAGCCATCTTTTGGCTCTTGCTCTTCCCTTCTCTCTTACTCTCTTCTTTCTGGCTATTGGTTGACAATTTTGGCATTCGGTACTCTTCCATCCTTTGAACATGACCCAACCATGACCGTCGCAATGATTTGGAGAATCTAACTACATATATCCTTCTCTTCCAATATTTCATTTACTTCACAGTTCATTCTTATTCTCCATGTTCCTCCTCCTTTAACTTGTTATTATTTTTCTTTCAAATCTTCTTAGTGTTTCTTCATCTTGTTTTGATAGGACCCATGTCTCAGCTCCATATATAACCACTGGTCTCATCAATGTTTTATAAATTTTCAATTTAGTTTTCCTGGACAGAAGAGTTGATTTGAGGAGGGGTAAATTTGCAAAATAAGCCTTGTAACCTTGCATTCCCCTTTGATTTATCTCCTCAGAAATCTTATTTTCATCATTTACTATTGCTCCAAGGTAAGTTTTCTGGTGCTCTCAAACTTGTAATTCCCAAAAATTAGGTTTTATAGCGCTCGTTTGCTCTGTGAAGAAGATAGTTTCACGTAATTGTTCTTATCTTCATTTACATGGAGGCCCATTCTTTTCCCATTGTATTCAATGATAGCTAACATTTCCTTAACATCCTTCACTTTTCTTGCTATCAGCAGCGTATGCAAAACCTTCTTTGGATTTTTAAACAATAGTTCCCCGTAATTTCAATTCTTTCATTGCTTTGTGATAAACCAATTTAAATAGCAGTTATTAGTCTGTTATCCCACCCACACGTGATATGCCTCTAAAATTTCTCATATCGTCTCCCTCTTCATATTTCGTCCAGGATTCCATTTCTCTTCCTTCCTCTCCCACGCTTTCCCAGTGTTTTCCCATCTATTACCCTCTTCAGCATTCCCTCGATTTTCAATACGCCCTACACCCATCCTTCCTCTTTCCTCCGCCACTTGTCTCCTCTCCTCTCCGAGCATTTCCAATACCTCTTCGTTCGTACTCGCGCCACCTAGCTCACCCTCTTCTCCTCCTCCTCCAAACCCCTCATTTCAAACACCGCAAGTCGGCGCCTCCTCCTCCCTTCGCTATTGCCAAGTCTCCGATCCATGCAGCGCCACGATCCACATTAGAGTCTTCATCAGCCATTTCCTTACGTCTCTACTCAGACCCTCCCATCGTGAACTCCCTCCTTTTAAGAATGCTTCTTCATGTAGAGAAATCCCACTTCTTATGTCCCCACCACTCAACCTATTCTCCTAAATACTTCCTAGCCACGTACCCTGCTTCTTTTGCTCTGTTTTTAGTCCTCCAACCCTCATTTTCAGCTCCGCCTTTTGATCTCTAGTGAATCTCATCGCTTTCGACTTCTTATGGCTTTTATTCATCCGATACCACTAATACTGCACTTCTGACGCAATTTGTTCGATTCTGTTTATATCTATTTGTTCGATCTGTTTATAATTGGAAAATTATTATGTATATACAATAAAAGGACAAAAGTGGCCATTTCTGCGTTTATGAGTTGAATTCTCGGGGTAACATAAAAGGACCTCTGCCGACAAAGGATCGCGGAGAGTAATTGAACAAATCTAATCTTAGAATATGAAAAAGGAACACCTTTTTTTAGTAACTCAAGCCCTTGAGTCTTTGGAGGATGTGCTGGATTTTTATTTTTAACGGGGACTCCGTTTACGACTGAAGTAAAAAGGACTGAAGTTTCGTTTCGTTCCCATTACAGGCTAAATATTCTTATTTTCTTTAGCTTCTACTTCAAAGCATGTTTCTCCGCCAACAGAACGGCAAACAGCAGTTTTATGTGCATTTTCTACCCCTATGTTTTTGGAGAATTGAAAATCACTCACCCGTTCTATAAACTTCATTGTTTTAACAATAAAAGCTTTGAATTCTTTCGCACACAATGCATAGCCATTAAATAGGATCTTACGTCCGATGATTTAACCGCTAAGGTTAGACGATATATGTCCGGAGACTTAGAAGAGTAAGGATTGATTTTTATTGTGCACATTTTCCTAATGGATTTAAGAAAAACAGAGAGTCAAGTGAACCGAGAGTAGAGATCTGTTCACCCGAGCAATATTCATAATGATGACTTACCTGATGATGCGTGATGTCGTCCATCTTTCGAGCATATGTGAAGAATAGTGAGGGCTCGGAGTTAGGGAAAACCTGGTCAGAACTTGGTAACGTCAGACATGGTAAACAAGTGAGGTGTTTACACGTTGGAGCCCCGAAACCGTGCTTTTTCGGGTAGTTTTCTTGGTTAGCTTGTTTCATATACTTATTGGGTAATCGATAGTAGATCCATTCTAGACTTCATAATCAGGGGTAAAGATTTAGCTTGAAAGGAAAAATTAATTTTTTGCCGTCCTGGTTCTGAGAGCTATTTTATATCAATTAATTCAACGTCAAATTTCATTCAAGAACAACTGATCAAGGTTTCTCGAATGGAAATGGCGTCACTGAAACTTCAAAGCGGTAGACATGTAGTCTTGAAAGCTCTTTGACGACATTTTCATCATCCTCAAATAGGGATGAGTCGATTCCACTTTTTTTCGATTTCGATTCTTTAGCTGGGTTTACACGTAGCAGTCGACTGCTATGACAGTCGACTGTTAAGCTCAACTCGTACGTGTGAACACGAACTGTGATGCGAGTAAGAATCGATAGAGGACTGGGTCGAACGTGATCGACCTTGGATTCGAGCTATTATCAAAGTAGGAGGACTTCTACTTTTCATCGTAGTGAAGTGCAGTTAATCGCAACTGTCGCAACAATCGCTTTGGAAAAATCCGGGAGTTTGAAGAAGTTGGCGAGGATATTTCTGCCAGGAGACCTCTTCAGATTTATAGATGAATTTTTGGAGCATATGTTTTATAGAATTTGAGAAGCGGGGAATATAAAAATGTTGACACCAAATTTTTGGCCATTTTTCTCAGGGTGAGAGAGTTTGGCCTGACGCTGGAGGTTATGAAAAAAATTTCTAGTGTGAGATCAACCTAACTACAGGAAGAGAAAAAAGCTTTTCTATTTGTAATTCAAAGATCATGGACTGATAAATAGTTTACTAATGCGCTTTTGCATGCGGCTTACTCATGGTTCTCGTATTTTTTGTGGACAAAGAAGTTACCAGGATGTGAAGAGGAGGAACCGTATAATATTATTCCGTAATATACTTTGGAATAGTGAAGACCATAATGTAAAATCTTAAAAAATATTCCCTCCTATATGATATTTTAGAACAGAAGGATTTAAAGAAATACTGATTATATAAATGTAGTTCATGTGCATAGCCCAATCTATTTAACCTTCCTAGCAAAAAAATGTAATTACTCACTGTGTTAAAGTCACAGGTAGCCATAAGGAAGTCTCTATCAAAGTTTCCATGCGTTGCTGAAAAGATATTTCCAAGTGTTTAATGGTTATTTAAATTTATTGCTATGTGATCAGTCATTTTTATGGTCCACAGCATCAAAGGCTCGACACATATGACTCAAATACCGATTACCTAGTTAATTTATTTGATTATATAGGCAAAACATTTAGACAACGCCAGTTCTATCAACGTGTCCTCTAGGAAGCCAAGCTGGTGGAGAGATAGCAAATGTTTACTCAAGTATTCAATAAATAATTGCCAGTAAACAGGAAGGCATACATCTACGTTGTTTGTATTCTCAAAAATTTCGTAAGTAGAAGAAATATCGATTGGTGTAGTGGTGTGCGTTTAGGCGTAGTGATTTCAAGAACCATCGTTCAATCCCCAGTGACGGCAGATTTTTTGTCATACCATGAAGTGCGTTTTTCAATAAACGTCACAATATATACCTAAGAGTGGCATAATAGACATGGATTTAGTTATTTATATTGCCTGGTTCACCTTTATCCTTGTTAACTGGAATGATCTTTTGGCATCCCTAAGGATATGAGGATAATCACCATTGTGGTTTTATAAGGCACTCTAGGTATAATGAGGATTCTGAGAAGAGCTCGTCGCCTTACCTACACAATGGTAGCCATTTTGAAGCCATGACCGCTGGCGATACGCTACGAAAGTCGTAAAAGTTGGCGTGAACATTTTGCGGCGATAAGAGTAGCGAGGTATCGCGTATCGAACGACTGTCATAAATGAGAACACTGCATAAGGACGGAAAACTCACATCTCGACTCTGTTGCCAATGGAAGCGAAAGAATTGGAGTTCTATTTCTGGCCACAGGCTGCGCTGTTTGAGTAATTGATCCTTACAGCAGACGTCTCTGGGCTAACTATACGTGTTTTGACGTCTCCTTTTTCTCCGCCAGTACGATGATTTATACTGCAAGTAATACTTTAAGGCATTGGATAGTAGATTTATGTACCTAAGGTACCGAGCCATCGACGAGAAAACTCTCGAGAGCGTCGCGAAATAAATAAATGATACCGAAGGCGTACAGCATTATAAGGTGATGTGATCGGTGGATTCGTATTCCAAATTCCAGCCTAAAATTTCTAATTTATGATGTAAGATAAGGGAACAGAGTGCATTGAAATAATAATTAATGCAATTAATACGAAAGCTAGTTCATTTCCGGTTATTCGATACCAATTTACTTATTTCGAAACCTCCGCTAGCGAAATCAGCTGATGTGGTTGTTCAAACTTGCGAATAGAATCTTCGCAAGTTTGTGCTTCCGGCGGCTTAGATATGAAAACAAGGTGATTGTATGTCCTCGGGAGGAAAATGTAGCTCACACACCCGATCCTCCTTCCCTAGGTCTTTATCCTTTCGAGGAATAGCCTTCCTCCGTTTTTTTAAGCTGAGACTCCGACTGATGAATAATTTCGAATAAATAGAAAAACATCACGATTGAAATACGTTCATGAGATTAATAGTGCTATAAATTCACAGTTTCATGTGACCGTAATGGCTACCATGCGGCAATGGCCACAATCGCCACCCAAGTCAACTTACATTTGCCTTGAGCCAGCTTTTGTTCTTTACGCCGAGAATCTTGTTCCTTCTCCTTGTATTCCCGTACCCTGTAGAGCACCCCGGCACAAAACAACACCGCAAACATATTTTTAACCAAATTCTCGTCGTTTTTCCGCACATATACACTACGGACTCCCTTCACTACAATGCACCACTCGTTGTCAACAAGTATCCATTTGGTAACTGAGCCACCTATCGGAGGGTTCTGGAACGCTATTAACCTGCGACAGTAATTTTAGCAAAAGACGGTCGAGAGCGCATCAAGAGTCGCGTCCTTATGCGGTGTTCTTGGTCATAACAGTCGACTGTTACGTGTAAGCCACAAGCACTTTTAATTCGCTATTATCCCCGCTATTACATCCACAACTGAGCCACAATAAAGCAACGAAAGTCACCCGATTTCAATGCTATTGCATAGGATCACTCAATGTTTTCATAATCACAACATGGCTAAATGTGCAAAATTCGGCTTCAATTCACCCCGCTGGAGAGAGAGAGCTTCAAAGCTACCCCGGTGGTGTAAACCCAGCTTTCCAAATCGATTCCCGATTATCGATTCCGATTCCATCGATTCTTATTCCTAATAACAATTGGGATATTGATATACCAGTAGCGTACGACTATTATATAAATTCGAGTATTGGCTTTTCTGAGGCAAATATGACGTGATAAATGAAATTCGATTTGAATATTTATCTATCTGGAATCAATGGAATCGGAATCGACTTTAGGCGAACGATTCTCGATACCGATTCTAATCCTAAGAATCGGCGGAATCGAGAATCGACTTTTGGATTCGACTCATCCTTATCCTCAAATTCTCTTTTCTTGAAAGGTTCTAAAATGTCTTGAATCTTGAATCGGTTTCATGTATCTCAGCCAATAGCGAGCTGCCTTTAGCTTTCCCAGGATTCGGCCTGCTTCTCAGTATCACTGTGAGCTTATGCTCGGCCGGTTTGCACACCGCGACACGCCGATTCTTCTTTTGAGGTACTCGTATGTATTAACTTTAATATACAAATGAAAATTTTCCACTCGTTCTAAGAAAGTTGTTAAAAGATTTTGTCTTTCCCAACTTTTTGATCGCTGTGCAACAAGGTGATCTCTCCGACGAATCCTCTTCCACGTTCTCATCCCACGCCAATTCCTTTGTCTCTGAATCCAAATACCAACGTTTAAGACAACCTAGGCTCATCCTATCCTGGAAACAAGTATGGTTTTCATCCTCGTTACTCACAAAAGTAATGTTAGAGCGCGCACGCGTCAGGAAATTTCAGCAGAATCATATTACGTTGCTATTTTGTTTTTGTATTCCTTTTTTATCCAGCTCCAATGCCTCAAACTCGGCTATGGCGCCTGTGGCCGAGTGAAATTCCACGCAATTATTCTTGATCAGACATTCTGGAACGGCTGTCTTGAATCGTCTTTGACACGGCTTGACGTTCAATGCTTAAGGCGACGCATCACACCTGCTCGACAGGTCGGATTTGTGATGATTTCTGACCCCAGATTTTTTGTTTAAGTCTTACGTCATCAACTTGAAAGTTTTATAGTATAAATAATAGACCTTTGCCAAGAGAGGCTCGTATCTGAAACATGAAAATTTTATCCCGGAGCTTAATTAAACCATCGGGAAAACGGCAAGATGTAGGGTATATTTTTATAAAAACTATTATTATTATTGACATATCTAAAACTAACGGAGATGTATCAATCCCTCCTCTATCGGAATGCTAAGTAACAGCCGTCACGGTTGTAAGATATAATCTGTAATTGGTATATTTTGACAAGCTACCTGAATGGTTTTCTGCCATGATGTGCTCGGACAGTGATGCAATTAGTTCAGTCTTCTTTCACAGATCTTATATAAGCGCTGCCTGTACTTACTCGCCGGAGACTTGGCTACAACTTACCGACGACTGTTGCCTTGTGCGAGAGTTATCCTGGACTAAGAGACTCCTGACGCTAAAACGCCTCGGCTGGGTGCGAGTGACGCCATCTTGTGGATTTTCGACAGAAATTTTCCATACCGAAGGGTATGATGCGTCCTCTTAATGCTCAACGTTCCTGGTCCAAAGAAAATTGAGTGGAACGAAACGGGCTTTGCGTTCATGTGCTTTCTCTCTGCCGAAAAAGACGAATTAATCGTGAATGGCGCCTTCTCCGCCTCTACCCCCATTCCTTTCACTAATGTATTCGTTTTAATTCGAACTCTTTTCAGTTACGCCGCAGACGAGATTTATGTTAGTAGTGAAGATGCTTATTCCGCATAGGCTTCGAGGTCATAACCTGTACTTATCTCCGCGACTGATGTCACACGCCAAAAAGTGAAGACATTACCCCGCTGACAGTAATCCTTTTGTAAAAATGGTCGAAGCTTCCAATGAAAGCAGTCCTCAAAAATATGCTGTCAGTATTATATTGCGGTACCCACGCTAATGCGCATCTAACATTAGCTACTTATTGAGTGGAAACTCTTATATAGGAATAAGCTCAAAGATTGTTAAGACCATGGTTAAGACATTCAAATATCGTGATTCAAAGGGTTTCGGTGAGAATGAAGCCACCAAGTAGCGTCTTAATTCGTATGAGGCCTCTTTCACCCCCTTAGTGTCACATTTTTATCCCTCGCCTGTTTTCTGTAATAAATTTTTGTTACTACGATGCGGATTTACTTTTTAAATCGGCAATCTATTCGTTAGGTTTCATCGCGTGGATTGAAAGACAGTGGATATGGTTACAGAGACACAAATTCAGTCCTTTTTTAGAGGTTTTTCAGTGATTTAGTGATACGTGTTATAGTTTGCAGCTGGAAGTGATGCTCATGATTTCAGGTTCCGTCGCAGCCGAGCAGCATCTTTTGATTTTGATTTTGTCCAATTCCAGCTCCATCTCTTTTAAGGCAGTCCGAGCGAGATAGTTCCCTAGTCATAATAGAGACCATATTCGAATTAGACGTTTTAATTTCACCAGTTGTAGGACACATCCATTAAATATTGCATTCTTAATGGTGCAATTATATAGTTTTACATGACAGAAATTGTAAGTAATTGATAGAAAATATCTAAATAAGTCTTAAACTTGACTCATTTTTTTCACGCGGTACGTTTGAAACTCCTTCAAGACGGAAAGTTTTTTGTGATACCCAAGAACCTACTATGGTGACAATATGATTAATTTTAAAAATAGTAGCGAAAACATACAAACTACACACTGTTAGTTTTTTTATGACATCTAAGTGTTGGAAATATCTCATTTTGTAAAAAATGTCTCTCTGGAGTGCATACACGTAACATTTCCCATGTAAAACGGCGGGTATTTTTTGGCAAATATCTCCTTAAGTAATGTGGTATGGGGTAACATTTTTGGTGTAATTGGATAGGTGAGATATTTTCCTTTAAAATGAAACCAAATTCATTGATTTCTAAGTAAAATGGTTTTTCGCTCGAACTGCCTTAAAGAGACTGACAGCTTTCGAACGAACGATTCAATACGACCCATTCACTGTCGTGAATATTTCCGTTTTTACTAAAATCCCAATATTCATCGCCTGTGTCATCTCATGTGTCTCACATCTCGTCGACAGTGAATATTCCGCAAGGGATGAGGCCTCACAGTTTGCCGACAGGCGGTGGCACTTACAGTTTGTTCATTCGCGAACCTTGATGCCACGAAGTTCGTCAATAGGCGGCAGCTCTCGTATTTAGAGGCGATTTGAAAGAGACAATTGTACTCGGCGCCATATTTTGATGCAGTATGCGTCGCAAAAGTGATGTTCAGACAAACGAGAATGGGCTTCAGCTCTCATGAAACTCAGCGGAATGAGAAAGAACTGGTGCTCTCCCGGTGAGCGAGGTGACATATGTGACGTCATTACAGTACTTTGAGCGAGATATCATTTCACATAGAAATTAATATCATGTATTCTCATTTTAAGATAGAGCGAGCGAGATAGTTCCCTAATCATAATAGAGACCATATTCGATATATACGTTTTAATTTCACCGATTAAATTAATTAAAAATTAATAAATAAATTATTAATGGTGCAATAATATAGTTTTACATGACAGAAATTGTAAGTAATCAAATGAAAATGACCAAATAAATGTTTAATTTGACTAATTTTTTTTCACGCGGACGTTTGAAACTCCATTCGAACGGAAAGTTTTTTGTGATACCCAAGAACCTACCATGTTGACAATATGATAGACAAGATTTCAAAAATAGTTGAGAAAACACACAAATTCCAACCCCCTCCCCTCACGTTCAAAATTTACGCCTTCTTCTGAACTGATGCTCCCTTGCGCAGATGACTGCAATACCTTTGGTGCACTGGGTATAGGAAACTGATCACAATGAGGCACGGGGGCAATTGATGATGGAATATTAGGGTAGATCACAGGTGCTGCGTTCTTACCGGTATTGAAGGATCCACCAAACAAAAGTAACGGTTATTTGAGTGATCAGTGTGTGCACGCCAGATTCTGGGAACAGCGAATAGCATGGCTCTCTTTTCCCCTCTGTACCAACCTGCAGGAGAGCGAGGTAATTGTAATATCTACATACAAGTTATCAGCATAGAAAAAAATGTTTATCTCAATGGTAGTGACAATATAATATATATTCACTTCTACAGAAGCGCATTTACGCAACCAGACAAATGACTGATGTGCATAGAAACATGCGTAATCAAAAATTACTCGACTGCCACTAACTTTCAGGCGAACATTTTTTAATAGCTGTGCATTGCATTGTGCAAAACATTGCAATTATTTTACATTTTGTATATAAAAATGAATAAGAATGGATGAACATATTTAATTGACAGTTTTCTGCAAACATACAATTGAAAACTAAAGGATTATTGTTACTTTTTAAAGTCCGTTTGCAGTTCTGGCAGGTAAAATGAGGTGCCCAAGATAAATCTTGATCCCCCATGGGCATGCCAAAATATGCCTTGTAAGCTTCACACATTTTAGCAGATGCTGCCACAAAAAACTTCTTCTCTCTTGTTTTAATAAATTTCCCACACACGTAGCAGAATGCGTCTGGAGAATGCTTACATGCCATTTCTGAATACTGTATGTCTGAATCTCCCTACACTGATGGAATACACAAAAAGTACCCAACAATGACTGAGACTGAAGTAAAACTTGGTCAACAAGACAACAATGTGTCGCTCACATGATGGCGTTGTTTGATTATCACGTGATTTCCCCCTCCATCCAATCTGCTGTTTGTTATTTGCAGAAGTTACGTAGCATGCGTATTTCCTACATAAATGGGCTATTTTTGGCAGCAATGCGGTTAAATTTATTTTATGGGAACCTATTACAATTAAGACATGAAATTTTCTTCACTGCATGAGCGGTCCCTAGTAAGTAAAATTAGTTTGTTTTAATTTGGTATTGCAGTTATTCACGGAGTAATAAATTATAGGTGGTGCAACTTTGCAAAATTGCTCAAAAATGCGGAAAAAGTGACGTAATATCTTTCTCCTACCTACAAAAGCAAAGTTTTGGGCGAATAATGGCAATTTCCTGTCTTTATGTAACATTAGCAATTAAGGCATAACACTTATTACCCAAAGACAAAATGTGTGTTACATGGTGTAATATTTTGAAGGCTGATTAATACTCGTAAGGTTGGACGGTCATGCATATCTAGACGTACACAAATAAGTCATCTTGGTTTTCCAACATGCAAATATAGTTGGAATCGACAGCTCATGTCACCAGGAAGAGAATATTTTGAGGTATTCATAAAATAGGTTGAACAAATTATTAGACAATGTAATTCCCAATTTATGGACACCATTCGCATTACCAAGGTAAAGTCTTCTTCATCATTCATCATTGTGATTCTGTCCTTGGACAGGCTTCATCGGTACTGCCTCCTCAGCATTCCATCCTGGTCCTCTCTCTTCATGGCTCCTTCCTTTTTTGATGTCTGTCAGCATTCCGTGCCTCCCCTTCCTCTTCCTGTCTTCCCTTCTATTTTCCCTTCTATAATCAATTGCTCTGAATACTATTCCTCTTTAAAATATGCCCGATCCAATTAGTCTTCCTCTTTTTGATTTCTCTCAAGATACTCCTTTCTACTCCAATCCTCCTCAAGCACCTCATCATTCCCAAATCCTATCTTTCCACCCAATTCTCTCCATTCGTCGCCACAGCCACTTCTCAAAGCTTTCCAATCACTTTTCTCCTCTCTCCTTCAAGGGGCCATGTTTCGCCGTTTCCGTATAGTACAATACTCCACATGAAGCATTTCGCGAATATTTTTCTTATATCTGTCCCGACATTCCTCGATGTCACCAGTTCCTTAATCTTGCTAAATGTTACTTTTCCTTGCGCAATTCTACTATTAATTATCTCTGTACAATTGCCGTTCTGAGTAACTATACTTCCAAGGAACTTGAAGGAAGAGTATGGAATGAGGATAAATAGAAATAAAACTATGGTTATGAGGGTAGCGAAGGCAGAAGGTATAGTATATGAGATTCATGAAAGTTACCCCATAGAAGAATTCTCTAAAAATGTAATTTCCAATTCTTAGGACAGGGAAATGGGAAATACAGCATTGCCATAATGATAACCCTATGAATTATATTTCTGTCACCAACCAATTTGTATTTAGACGTGGGTGAATTGAATCTTAGGCGGGTCACAACCATTACCTTATGAAGGAATACTACTGGTTGACTGTTATATCTATTTTAGTCTCCATAATAATGAGATTAAAGCGAATATTTGGGAGGAGGGTGAGGTAAATGACTTCAGGAATGGTTATCGAAACAAATATTTCTGACTTTCTCGCCGTGATGCGAATGATGCACCTCAATTATGTCACAGTGTACATATAATTCCACCGTTAACTTATGGGCCGGAGTTCGTTACCTTTATGACAAATGGTAGGATTATTCAATATGTAAACATACTCGTTTTATCAATATCAAACATGATGATGGGTCAGTGGGATGACCTCTTCATAACGATAAAAGTTCATGCTACACGCATAGAGATAGCTCGATACTAATTCACATATTTCGCCCAGGTCACAAACCCTCACGAATGAAACACCTCTCCGATAGCGCTCTCTGTAATATGTATCTTCAGTTGCATTGTATGATCATCAACAAAGGAATTACACTAGAAATAATATCGCCTTCTAGTGGGAACTTTTTTCAGAAAAGCTGTCTTTGAAGCTGTCTTGCCGAAGACTTTTGTGCTTGCGGTTCATCAGAGTTTCACTTTCATACGTTGTCTCCAACACTGATGGTAAAAACCAACTTTAGTTAATCATCACCGAAACAAAAATATGAACGGGCGCTTCACACAACTTACACAAAGAATTTAATACACATTTGAAACATACACGGAATTGTTTATTTCACAACCAGAGAGCCATTTCGAGGCCCAAGTTTTAGCTCAAACTTTTGCAGGCATAGATAGAGAACCGTTAGAAACATGCATACCAATATTAAGAGATAAACCCTCAATGCGGGCAAAGCTATTTGCAATCATACAATCAAAATGAAATCGCAGTTGTGCCTGAGGGAGCGGAATAGTGCACATGTCACGAGATTGTCGGAAAGAGTTCGTAGTGTCGCTTTCAGTGACGTAATTCTACTCAGAGGCGGTTTTATCGTCGGGCGCACGCCTTCGGTCCTGAATTTTCTTGGGCCTCGCGAAAACCCAACTACACTTTTTTTCTAATAACATCAAGCAAGCCTATTATCATATGCGATGATTCCATTACGTAGAAGTTTATAATCGATATTGATACCTGAGAGTAAGTATTCTTATATTCGCTTATTTTCATTTTTACAATCTTACGCTGCATACTATAACCTCGCTACTTTGCATCTATTATTTGGAGGGACCCAATATTTTTATTTCGGGGCCCCAAACGCCCTTAATCCACCCCTTATCCTACTTAAATAGCTCAATGGACGCTCCAATCGCATTGCGAGGTACGCATGTTTCAAGGTAGCTTGAGCGAAAAATCATTTTACTCAGAAATCAATGAAATTGGTCTCATTTTAAAGAAAATATCTCACCTATCAAATGACACCTAAAATTCTATCCCTTACCACATTACTTTCGGAGATATACTCCAGAAAGACATTATTTACAAAATGAGGTACCTACTTCTAACACTTATTTGTCGTAAAAAACTAACAGTGTGTAGTTTGTACGTTTTCTCAACTATTTTTGAAAATAAATCATATTGACACCACAGTAGGTGTTTGGGTATCACGAAAAACCTTCCGTTTTGAAGGAGTTTCAAACGCACCGCGCGAAAAAAGTGTCAAGTTAAAGACTTATTTAGATATTTTTATTTAATTACTTACAATTTCTGTCATAAAAAACTATATTATTGCACCATTAGTAGAATAGTTTAATTGCCTAGGTAGAACGCTAGGGGAAAATGGGCATAGTAGTAAAGACTTAAGGAAGAGAATAGCGCTAGCTATGAAGGCGTTTAGTACTAGAAGAGAGTTGATGATGGGGACGCTAGATTAGGATGTGAAGAAGAGGCTGGTGAAGAGTTTGATATGGAGCGTAGCGTTATATGGGGCAGAAACGTGGACCCTCAGAAAGGAGGACGAGAATAGGCTGCAGGCATTTGAGATGTGGGTGTGGAGAAGGTTGGAGAAGGTAAGGTGGACGGAAAGGAAGACTAACGAGGAAGTGCTTGAGATGGTGGGCGAGGAAAGGAATCTTTTGAATGAAATCCGGGAAAGGCAGGGTAGATGGCTGAAGGAGGTAATTAAGGGTGAAGGGTTGCTGAAGAGTGTGATAGAGGGAAGGATGTTGGGCAAGCGGGGAAGGGGAAGAAAGAGAATAGGTTTCATGGACGGGATGAAGAAGGGCAGATCGTAAGCAGTGGCGAAAAAGGATATGTTAGAGGGAGATAGACCCCTGGAATGTGTAAAAGACCGGGAGGAGATTCTCTGACATTTAACAAAACCATTTACCGGTAGAATACATTATAATAATAACTGCATCATTAATAATGTAATATTTGATTGATGTGTCCTACAGCTGGTGAAATCATAACATTTAATTCGAATGTGGTCTCTATAACTATGACTAGGGAACTATCTCGCTCGGAATACCTTAATGCGACGCTCTCTCTTACATGTAATTCCAGGCGTCCCCGATGGACGGCGCGCGAGACGGGAGGCGGCGCCACCCCTCGGTCGAGCGGCCAAGCGCAGTCGCTTCAGGACGAACGGAGCGGACGCCGATAGCGAGATTCGAAACGAAGCGTTAAGAGAGAGGGCGCGCGTCGAGAGAGAGAACGCTTCCGTAAAAAGCGCGCGCTGTTTGCGTGAAACTGCGCGTGAGGAAACAAATAAAAGAGATGGCGCGCGATAGGGGAAATAGTAAAAAATAGAATGTAAAAGATTTAAAAAAAAGGAAGAAAGAATTTGGAGAGGGAGGTTGGCAAAGGACGGATAATCCTTTTTTTGTTGCGAATGGAGAGCTTTCGGTTGGGGAGGGTTAAGGGAGGGAGGGGGGTGGGTTGGTTGAGGGAATGGGAAGGGGATATATCTGTCGAGGCGAGAGGAGCTCCCTCTGCGGTTTCTGTAACGAGAGGGAGAGAGGCGAAGGAAGGAAGGGGTGGGACACACAGACAGACAGACAGACGAGAGAGGACACGGACAGTCAGAGTGTGAGTGTGTGTGCTTTTCGTGTTAAGGGGGGGAGGAGGGCAGAGGGAAGGCGGGGGTTGGTGGTGGGGGTGAAGGCGCCACCAATGAGAGGAGGAGGGGGTTCGAATGGACGGAGTCAAACGAACCGCGAAATCGGGGCAGCTCTGGATTTCACGTGGGAAAATCAAGAGCTGCGCCTTTGATCGGGGGCGCCTCTGGTGGGGCCCCAGGGAAGTGAGCCTGCGTTCGTGAGAGGGGAATGAAGGGATGTCGGAGGGAGGGGGGGAAGAGGCGGGAAGCGAGTGGAGGGGAGGGGGTACAAGAAGGGGGTGTGGCTTGCGAAGATAGCCAAGGAAGTAGAGAAGGGCATTATAGTTCACTGTACATACTATAGTTCACCGAATTCAACTATTTAATGTTGGGTCGGCTGCCTAATACCATAGAGTAAGCATATATAGAGTGGCAGAGCAATGCTAAAAACTGGACATAAATTTTTGTGAGCTTTGGGAGGAATTTCTCAGGTGCCACCACCTCAGGGGAGGAAGAATTTTGGCCTACGGAGAAGGCCACTTGGAGGCGCTAGTGGTACTCGGTGATTTTGCATCAACATGCAGAAGAGTGGATTTACCATGGCTGTTGTGTGCTTTTAATCGAGTATCACTTATTTTGTCGTTCCTATGATACATCGGTAAACAGTTTACTCCGTGTTTGGTAATCGCGTGTCTTATATTGACGTGCATTCGATTCATTATAGACGATGCTAATTGAAGGCACATTAAAATACATATCTTATTTGGTCTCTACGACTCAATAAGCTTTGCTTTCGTTGCTATGGGTCAATTGATAAACATCCAGGCACCTAAATCATCATAAGAACATCATGTGAGTTATGCGACCATAGTGAGCCATAGCTCATTTGTTATGGCTTGTGCAAGTTCGATACACCTGTTCCATCTATCGGACAAAGTATTATTTAAAAACTCATAGCCGAATCTCCCTTTCTCTTTGACACACTCTATGTACTATATCTTTCAAAAGTCGTGTCACGAATCGAGCCACTTTCGCTACGATAGTTCATCAACTCCGCGATAAGCCCGCCAGCTCCGCCAGTCTGTCAGCCAGTCGGCAATGAAAAATATTACGGTGCATTCGACTCCTCACGCGATATCACAGTCTTTTTAAATCCCGTGGACGAAATGTCCTCTCATATTCCTTCCCTTGCGTTGCTATTTATGTGTTAAATTGAAGCAATATCGGTTGTCAATGAGAATAACGACATTGAACGTATGACATAAAATCAGGGGGCCGATTTTATAACTTAACCTTCGAGTGTTAGAATCATTCCCGCTGAATTGTGGGTAATACTTCGAAAACAATTGCCGGTGCCTATTATGTATCCGAAGTTCGAACGTATTTTAACTCACGCTCGCATCCTCGGCTTACAATACACAACAAAATATCTTTCGAAGCGGCCATTAGCGTTCGAAGGTGGGTTTGTTTTTGTTTCTTAATTGAGTGTTATTTGAATAGCTATCGTCGTTTGGAATGTGTTACGTACTATAAATGAAATATAACACAGCATTCTTGACTTGAATTATAATTGGAGGCCTAGATTGCAGTTCATTAATGTATTGGAATAGTATTTCAATAACGCGTATTCTTTTGATTAATTATAGTATCCAATTGTCGCAAACTATCCTATTGTTGCAATTTCTTTTCACTTTTAATTGCAGTTGGAAGTTTTAAATCTATTTTCTGCAAGGACGTGGATGTCATAATTGCTGAGGATAGTGGAAAAGTTTATCGTGTGATTAAGCGGGAGTGTTTATTGTGGCATACCAGTGCTTACAAATGTTACTTATGCGCTGTGATGGATTTTGTGTGTGCTCGTCGCGATGTATTAACATATTAAGGTTAATAAGAGTTATGCTTCATCTATTGAGTTTGTGTGTTGTGACAGGTATTGTGCTTAAAGACTTACAATTGCGAAACAAATGTCGGAGATGACTGATAGCAGCAACTATAACGTCCTTCCATCAAATGTCTAACTTGAGATTTGGATTCTATGTCAATTGAAATGTTGTTGGTGATTTAGGTTTGCTTCTGAGTATTAAGTGTGGTTTTTTTACGTCCTCAATAAAGGATAAATATTGAAGGGTTTTTTAATTTTTATGCAGTAACTTGCCATACCAAGAGTCACTTTGCGACAATAATATACCCATCAACGTTTAATGCAAGTGATAACTAGTTGAAATAGACGTAGGCATTTGAATTTTTGGCGATGTCAAGGCTTATTCTTTTGTTTGAGGGTAAATTGTGTGATTGTTTTCGTCCAAGTGAAATGGCGATGATTATTTTGTCAAATGAAGTTTGTTGGTTCGTTCTGGTTTGAAATATTGCTTTATACAATCATATCCTTAAGTAGTCGAGACGAATGTTGAATGGTGTTGAAGCGGATTTCAATTATATAAATTATTATAAATTTTCTGTGATAGGCTACACGGATGTCTATTGTGATATTTTTAGATTAAATTGTGCCTTCTTAACTAAGGGTTTTTTGTATTTATTTGCCTCATTATCATTAGCATAGATTGTTCCATTTTATGAATAATATTCAATTTGGAGTTGTTTCAGCCTGTTGTATTTGTAGCAATTATGATGGAAAAGATGCTCTAAAAATCTAGCGGAAGATATGGTATTAGCTGCAAGAAATAGACTTTTGAAAGTGATCTACTCAGCTCTTTTCAATTTCACTTGATCATAAGCTGGTCGTCCTTGAATATAGCCCTGTAGGTGGATTATTATATTAAAATTTTTTTTTGTTGTTTTGTTTTTTTGTTTTTTGTTTTGGGGTTAGGAATTTTTGGAGGATAGTCGTTGAGTATAAATGAATGTCCTAATCAATTGATGTCGGGTATCACATTTCACATCATGTCCAAGATAATTTAAATGGGCTCCATCTAGCGTGAGGTTTGGACACTGTCATTTTAAGAGAACCGTCGAGCTTTAGCTGTAATTAGATAATAAAATATAACGGGAAGGATGTAGGGATATCGGATAATTATGAGAATAAAATTTGCTCTTGCAACGAGTATAGTTCCATTGGTCATTTGCAATAACTATTTTATTTATTCAGAAGAATTTTATAGATCTCTATATGCGCAGAATAATGTATTCGGTAAAAATGAAGGTTTGAGAATATAATGCTATTCGAATACATACTATTCATTGACTGTTACTGGTGAAATCTTTGTAAATTATGTTCGCCGGTTTGATAAATTAATTCCATCATTATTTGCTAATGAAGATTTAGGTACAGCTTAACTGTGATGGATCATATTTTTCTGCACTCTTACCGTGGTCGTCGTAGTATTTTGGAACAGAATATTTTTCAATGCAGTGGAGTCGAATATCATGATTTACATTTCTTTGTATTTTGAACTTGTTTTGAAAGAAATTGCCACATATTATGACGTACTGAAAAATTTCAGTTATAGGTAATAAACCTAGTTTAATACATATGTTTGATACATTGGATTCAGTTACATCCAGACAGGATACTATTTTATTTCGAATTTTAATTACCTCATTCAAAAAACTTCGGTACGTTGTACCCCAGATTGTTAGTCCATATCGCATGATAGCTTCGGCTAAACCTTGGTAGAGCAATTTTTTCACCTCAGTTGGTAACACATATTTCAAGAGTGATAGTTGAAAGAGAATGCATCGAAGATTTCCACACAAATAATTCAAACGTAATCTGAAGTTGTATTTTTCGTCTAAAATTATACCTAAATATTTAAAATGATTAACCAGGGAAATTACAAAGCATGAATTGTAAGCGACAGCTGTTGCTTGTTTTGCAGCCCCGAGCGGAATGCAAACATGAGTGGGAGTGAAGAGTTAGATTTATAAGTCTTCTTTTTTCTTTTACCCTGAGAAATTGCAAGGTAACAGTTTTTAAAATTATTAATGACTAATTTATTATCATGGCACCATCTTTGGATGGCACAAAAGTCATACTGAAGTTTTTGCCTAGCCATCTCGAAGGATCTGCTGGTGGAAAGTAAAGCAATGTCGTCTGCATACATATATACTTTACATCTATTAATATGGTAAAGTTATATAATTTATGTATATTAAAAATAGAATTGGTCCTAAAATGGATCCCTGTGGAACTCCAGTTTCTACATATTTTATTATGCTATGATGATCGAACAGCCTGACAACTAATTTCCGGTCGCTGAGGTAAGATCTAAGCCAGGAAAGCGGAATTCCACGTATTCCTGAGCGTTCCAGCATTTTCAAAAGGATGTTTATATCGATTGTATCGAAGGCTTTTTGGAAATCAAATTAAACACAACTAATGCGGAATGGTTCTTGTTTAGACATGTACGAACATCTTTGCTGAAGTCTTTCAGGAGAATTTTAGTACTTTTTTGTTGTTGATATCCATATTGGTGTCTAGTGATGATATTAAATTTATCAGGAAAACCTTTCAACTGTTTGGCAACGTAGCGTTCTATGATTTTATCAAGTGAGGGAAGAATAGATATCGGACGATAGTTATTAGTATCATTTCTTTTACCTTGCCTATAGATTGGCCTAATTGTTGCTCGTTTAAGATTTGATTGCATCTTCCCTTGTTCGATATTTAGATTTATCCACTGTGGTATTATTTTGGTTAATTCCTGTCCATAAGTGAGGTCAACTAATCTAATTCTATCATATCCAGGGCTTTTTTTCTTCATGGTATTTAAAATATTGCGTACGTCAGTTAGCGTTTTTGACATTAGTGAGAATGTATAGGGGCTAGTACTACTATTACAATCACTGAGGAGGTGGTGTGAGCAGTTTGGCAGAATATGTTTTTTATATTGTTGGTGAACTGTGAAGCAAAAGCTTCACAAACAATTTTTATATTCCACTCTTTCCTAAAGTTACTTTTTATTAGTGAATCAACATTCGTTTTGTTTGGAACTCCTCTGAGATTGTTTATTAGCTGCCAGGTTTTTCTGATGTTATTTTTATATTTTATAAATTTTGAGTTGTAGAAGTAATTTTTGGACTTTCTTAGTAAGGCAGTGACTTTATTTCTCTGTTTTTTTGGTAATTCTGTGTATGCAAATCGTTTGATGGATTAGCTTTCCACTTTCTAAATAAGGCATCTCTTCTCTGTATTTCCAAATAAATGACATCATTGATCCAAGGTTGCTTATATGTTTTAACTCTATTATTGTTTGTTTTTTTGACGGTAGCCTTCTTGTATATGTGACTCGGTTGTTTGTGCAGTTGCTGATATATACAGTTTGGGCCTTTTAATGTTAGCAGTTTCAACCAGTTTCTGTTATTCATCACCCGCCTTACTATCCGGCTGCAAAGGTTAGAAGAAGAATGGTCGGAGTTGGTGTCAGGTATATTGTCATTAGTGTGGATGAAAATGCCAACCGGAAAATGATCAGAGAATTTCGTTTTTATGATGAAGATATTGATATTATCATGAAAACCTCAAACGCTAATATGGTCAATGCAAGATGTTATCACTTTGTAGTTTTTTATTTCTAATCTGTTGGTTTTATTTATGAAGGACAGGAAACCACTGTTAGCGAGGATGTTTTTATATGCTGACACAGTGATATCCCTGTTAGATTTTAAGTTTAAGTTGAAATCTCCGAGTAATATTGTGCTTTTCTGTTCTCAATGAAAGCCTCTAGACTAGTTAGAAAATCCCTTTTGTTTCTGTGTGGTGGTATATAGATGTTTATTATTAAAACAGTTTCAGAGCCTAGGTTAGTTGTTAATATTAGAGTATCTCACTCTTTTATTTCAATATCAATCACCTGACTAGGAAAATTTTCCTTTAGGTAGAACGCAATTCCCCCTCCTTTTTGATTTTGCCTGAACTAATGGTAGGTGGTGAATCCAAGTACATGAAAGGGATGTATTTCTGACGATTTGACATTAACCTCAGTTAGGGCAAAGCCAAGGACAGGGGAAAAGTTGTTGAACTGATTGTGCAGCACATTAAGTTCATCCCAATGTTTCTTTAAAGACCTTACATTTATTACCGTATTTACTCGTATAAGCCGCGCACCTTTTTTTCCGGAAATGCCGGTGAAAAAATGGGGGTGCGCGGCTTACACGAATCCTCCAGATTTTCATGTAAGACGCGCACCATTTTACCTCAAATTCCTGTCGTTAGTTTTTCTAAAGTCGTTAGTTTTTCCAAAGTAAATATATCGATGTGAATTGGTAAGTATGGTGTGGTAGTAAACCCGTAAGGTATTTTGAAGTAATTAGAAATAAAAACCACGTGACAAATCACTTACCGTGTATAGATCTACATAATATATAGTGTACTTTTAGGACTAATATGCGTTCAAATCTGTATCTACATTGTATCCTGTAAGCTGCCGCAAGGGGGTGTGGCGCCTCTAAAAAGTCCATTTAAAAAATCCGTCACAGGTCATTATTTGTGGTTTCTTCCACATTGCCTGCTGGATATACAAACTTGAGAAGATATATTATTTCGTTCCAATTACTAAATGCTTGATGACAAATTGGGTGTGACCCGGACATTTTCTATATCAGTTTCCGGCTCTAAATGGAGAATTTTTTGAACTGATGGAATATTAATGTGGAGGTCGTGGAGAATGATACCAAAGAAAATATAACCTCAGATCACGGTTCAAGGAACTCTTAAGCTGCCGCCCAGGAAATGCCTTCACTTGCAATGACGGCGCTTCACTAATCAAATACTTAGCGATGTTTCTAACACCTATGCAGTTAATATGGTAGCTGACCTGACCATGCTTCCAATCACCCTTTCTTTGTTGCTCAATAATACGTAAAAAGAACAAAGGACTCAGTCCATTTAAAAAAATCCTTGGGTCATTATTTGTGGTTTCTTCCACATTGCCTGCTGGATATACAAACTTGGGAAGTAATATTATTTCCTTCCAAGCGAAAGTTTCACCACCCATTGAAGTTCGAGTAAGAAACATTAACTCATGACCAAGTCCCTTTTCACTATGATGATGATTCATGTTTAAAGGTCTATTCTGCAAAACATTAATCCAGTAAATAAATTAAGAGATTATTTTTTTATCCTTCTATCCATAATCTCTTTGCATCGTGCATGTTGTGCTGAACGCCATTTACCCAATGGCGTCCTTATATGCCAACATCAGTAAGCTAAAACATAGAAGGTAATGAAGTGCCTCATATTTAAATAGTGTTTATCGATTCACTCCACGATTTTTGGAACTTTTTATCCACAATAGTGTGAAAGAGAAACTTCATCCGAAATGGACATCGCATCTATTCCAGATCCAGTGTTCTCCATTCCATTATTTATTTTTTTTCTTTCCCCTCTGAGACGTACGCCTTTTATACTTGACAGCGCTTTGGAGCATAAAGCACAAAAACAAAATAAGATTAACTGTTGGAAGCTTAACTTTTGTAAAATTAACTCAAGAGGACCCTGTGCCACACAACCTAGTGGTGGCTTGCACGGTATTACGTAGATGTAGATGAACATTTAAGCTGAACATGATATCTATATCAAAAGAGACCGATTAGCGGTTTCCGTCGTAGGGATTAGCGCAACGATTAGCTCAATACATAGTGATCATAACAATACTGCGATTTCATTTACTCTGTTTATTTCACAGGGGTTACCTTACGCGAGAAAAAGGAAGCCACCAGTCTTGCGCTTTGGCCATGTTCTGACTATGAAAACATTGCCTTCTTCCCTTTAACTCCGTGTATTTTAGCGGTGCACTTATAATCGAATACGGCACCCAGGAGCTAATATAACACGGGAAATGTATTTATATATTTATATTAACCTTTGTACCAAGAAATAATACTTGCTTTGATTCTTCAATTCGCGACAGTTCGTAGCAATAGAGAAAATAACATATGCCTACATCATCGTAATGACGTATATGTCAGGAATGCCTTAGATATCGTCTGCTACGATGTCGAATAAAACCGAATACTCACTGATCATATGTCCATTTCGCATTCCAAGTAGTTTCAATCAACGTCATAGAATTTTCTGGGAGCAAATGTTTTTTTCTTTTTCTTCAATAGTCCTCAATTACATATGCACGAAAAAATTGGTATCAGAAATGCATCCAATTTCGTCTTCTCCAATACTAATTGTGAGCATGGTCTGACGAAAAGAGGCCGAGGACAAGGGTGGCAACTAGTTAGCCATCACATTGGATCATATTTTATCACAAGTTCGTACCTGTGCATTACGGATGATAAATGTAATAATGAAATGCAAGAGCTGCCCAAAACATGTAGTGCACTCCCTGCGAAAAGAAATCCACGGCAAATGGGTGACATTTTTTTATTATCACACCTTCAACACCAAGGAACTTTGGGAAAGACAATAATATTGGTAGCTGTTTAGATGTCTTATTAATTCTGTTTTGTGAGACCAACGCAGAGCACGATGCCATTTTTCACGCACAGATAGTCGCTCGCGGCACTCGTCTTATTTCACCAATTTACGATATAAAACGCGAGACTACAGCACTTGTGTTGATTTTGGAGGCAGCCACAAGCACGTTTTATTCGCTAGTATCCTCGATGGACTCAATACATACACAACTGAGCCATAACGCAGCCACGAAAGTCATTAGATTTCAATGCTTTTACATAGGATCACCCAATGTTTTCATAATCACAACATGGCTAAATGCGCAAAATTCGGCTTCAATTCTCCACGCTGGAGAGAGCTTCAAGGCTACCCCTGTGGTTTATTTACTAGGTATCTAGACAATATGGCGTCTGCGGTCACGTGACATTAACGCCATATCCGCCCAATGAGCTCTAGGTTCCAAGGGAAGATTGCTAGATTTGACAAGTTCGAAAACGACCTCTGCTGTATTAGGTGTAATAATTTCTACTGAAGAAGTTATCCTTGCATTGTTTTTAACCGGGCAGTTATCTCGCATGTCCCTTACGGAAAACTTCAAAGCCTCGAAAACTGTTTTATTTTCAACGTTTCGTCGAACATGGCAGCTCGGTCTAAAATGACTTTAAATACGATGACATATGCTCGGAATTTGTTTCAAACGCGCAAATATGCTTCTCATAGGGATGAAATGATTCCTCATATGTGTAAAGGTTAAATAAAGGTTAACTGCCGAATAAAAACAATTATTAGCATGTGGACGACCTCTATATTTCTAGGACTTAGAAGTCTTGTACTTGGACAATGTTCATGCGTGGTGCCAGGAGTGGGGTTTAGATTTAAATATTAGTGAATGCACCAAAGTTCACTTCCTAGAAAAGTCATCACACAAATGCCATACCTATACTGTGGGTGGAGTAAACATAAAATCTTCAGATACTGTCGTCGGTTCCGCACCGATCGGTATGAAGCCTACAGACGGCATGGATTCCGTGCCGACAGGGAGTCCCCGTCGGAGTTCCCTCACCGACGGAGCTTTCTCGGGCGATTCTGTAAGCAAGTCGAGCGCTGTTCCAGTCGGTTTGGTAACTCCTCCCTCTCGAGATACCCCTCCCTCCCGAGTGTTGCCGAATCTGAGGATCACATGGTCCGTTTCAACCGATGGAGACGAGGGAGACGATAGAACAAACAAATGACTAAATGAAACCGCCTAGTGCTCTCGTGGGTATCAACCAAAACGACATCCAGTGACAAATATTATAATACACAGACTCAGTAATGTCGAAATTAAAGTCATTCTCACGCACAGTAATGTCGAAAGAAGGAGGATAATAAAGTTCTGTGAATTGAGTGCGTGACAATGTATATTTGTGCAATAAAAAAGGTGTTCCATATTTCAAGTACATTGCAATTATAGCTTATTTATGTTAAATTTATATTAATATTTTAAATTAATAATTTAAATTAAAAATAAATATTAAAATAGCTTATTTATGAACATGAAGTTTTCCAAAGACAAGTTAGGTGCAACGAGAACTAATGTGTTATGATTGCATGTATGTAGAAATATGATTGGTCAAGTATACCAATTTATTCATTATATTTATGTGCAAATTAACGCGCGTGATGGAAAGCAGACAGTTTATCGCGTTGTATATATTTGGTATTTCTGGCCGCAGAAGTGGCCTCTGTGTGGAGTCCAAACCTTCGGAAGATGGTTAAAATTAATAGTTGAATCTAATGGAACAGTATTATCATGAATATAGAATGGCCATGTAGTCCATATTTGTGGGGTGATTATGAAATGTTTGCATTTATATGCTTTATTCGTGTGTATAGCAATGGTTATGCTGCGCGCTCGTGCCATGAAACATTCATTTAGCGTCTTCGTGGAACGAAGTTGAATGTAAAAATGACTTGAATGAGTAGTATTAAAAACTATGATGAGAGAAAATGAAGTGGAGGTGCCGCTAAGTATGTCGTTGAACACTTCCTTGCTTTGCTGTTGTTGCATGTAAGTCATTGTCAGTACACATATATATTTATTAATGTCAGGAGTCCTTAAGTTTCGCTGAAGCTTGCTTCCCTCCGTAACAACCTAACTCCTAGTTATTAGCATATTACGCTGAGCAGGAACATTTCTCGTGGTTCAAATGTAAAATTTGTCGTTCGAATGTGTTACACTATTGGCAGTATTTATGTATTAATCCGAATTAATTGAAGCACAGTGATAATAGACAGTTCAGTTTAAAGGGTGCTTCAAGATGTTTAGTTGAGTTGTGAAAACAGGGACTGAAGTGCAAAAAAAACGCCAATAAAAGCACAGATCTCACGATATATCCTATTTTCTCAAATAATAAACTACTGTAGTGTGTATAAGTGGGTTTCATGCGTGGTTGAATAAACAAAATTAGACCATATGGGTAAAATTTCCAATTTGAGAATATATATTAATCCGCAATAATTACTGACATTTGTTGCGGACGATTTTTTGGGAATTAATTTCACACACTTTAATAAGGTAATCCAACATGCTTCATAGGCAAAATATTGGCCTGTATATGTACTTGATAGCGCCAAATAGTAAAATATTTTGAGGAGCCAAGCTATCAATACAATGCTACACATCGGAATCCCAGTTGTTTTCAGGTTTTTCTTTTAGGCCGTCACTTTCATTATCATTATTTCAACTTGTGCATTATATATTATATCTCCATTAATCCTGTGAATAAATTATATCGCTATTACAAGCCTCAATTAAACCTATTTCAGACATAAATCTAAATGTGTTGTCAATTTGTTACGATGTCTCTCAAGCAAACCGACTGATTACCCTGGTTACCGACAGCTTTTACGTGCCGGTACGATCTCCCGACGTAAGCTCCTCGGCAGACCGATCGGTTTCATACAGAACACCACGGTTGTCGGTGTGACGTGCCACACGACGAAAAGGCTCCCATGCCGATCGGTTCGGAGTTACAGAATGACCCCCCTGGTCAAATAGATCTAACCCAAAAAAATTAATAAAATACAAAGGAAAGCAGCGCGCTTCGTTAAAAACTGCAATACGAGCAAACACACAGTGTCTCACAACTTTAAGAGGGGTTAAGGTGGGAATCCCTAGAGACACGGAGGCTGCACGCTAGGCTTAGGTTGCTTGATAAATTCAGAACTGATATTTTTCAGAGCGACATAGAGAATATTATTATGACTCCTCACTACATCTCTAGGTCTGACAAATGCGATAAAATAAGAGAGATACATTACCATTAACATATAAGCACAAGAACTCGTTCTTTCCGCGAACAATAAGCGACCACATTAAAAACTGATCTCCACTAAATACACTCCCATAATACACGTCACCATTTCACCTTCAAAAACCAAATCCCGAACAGCTTTACACGGCTGGTAGATGTATGTAGATGAATACTGCAAACGGTTGTCCCTCAGGATGTCATATTTCACACAAACTTGCTGTTCGGAAAGCAATTGACCTCAAACGTATTAATCTGAAATGTTCTATGAAATGATTTTAGCGATTATTATATAAGTGATTATTGCCCATTTAAATTTTTTCACATTTCTGTCAAAATAGAGCGATTCAGGAATAAAGTTTTTTAATCATATGACTACTTCTATTTATCGAAGAGCAAACAATATACATTCAGTGATAGCTAAACCTTTCATGTTGATTCTAAGGTAGCAGGAGCAATTACTACACGTTCCGCTTTTTCTTTGTTTTGGACCCATAATAATGATGTTATGAAGTGATATAATTTGTGTAAACCATTAATTATTTAGAAAACTTCCCTCCATGTGCGTTAAATGAACTATGATTCCTACGCTGCAATTACAGCACTCATAAATCGCGCTTCTTTTCTTATACACGAAAATCTTACAAAGATATACGTTATTTTCAAGTAAAAATCCATTAAGGAATTTCGAGATTAGAAATCAATGAATTTGGTCTAATTTTAAATAAAAACATCTCTCCTATACAATGACACCAAAAGTTCTACCCGTTACAAAATTACTATCCGAGACATTTGCCAATGAATACCAGCCATTTTACATGGGAAATGGTACGTGCATGCACTCCAGAGAGACATTATCTACAAAATGAGGTATCTCTAACACTTAGTTGTCGTAAAAAAACTAACTGTGAAGTGTATGTTTTCTCAACTACTTTTGAAAATTAATCATATTGTCACCGCTGTAAATTCTTCGGGATCACAAAACACCTTCCGTGATCAAAGGAGTTTCAAACGCACCGCGCGAAAAAAAATGAGTCCAGTTAAAGACTAATTTAGATATTTCCATTTAATTACTAACAATTTCTGTCATATATTAGTATTCTGCCACCATTAATAATGCAATATTTAATTGTTGCGTCCTACAGCTGGTGAAATTAAAACGTATAATTCGAATATGGTTTCTATTATGATTAGGGAACTATCTCCCTCGGACTACCTTAACAAAATGCCTTTGGTCTCGGTCCGTCTACTATTAAGTTCGTCCACGATCGAAATTTAGGGAGTTTTCATTTAATGATCAAATTCATTTTTCAAAGACGTATCCTGAATCCACGATATCCCGTTAACCATGCTGGAAACGCTAGAACTTTTTTATTAAGCATCCGCATGGATATTATCGGCAGCCTTAGGGCATAGTTACTAATTCCATTGATAACGTAAGTGCTCTGCACAACTCACTGCAAAATATATAAAATTTAACATTTATTAGCAAATAACTGGAGAGAAAAAATATTTGGAAAAGAAGCACGAGAACGATCGAAATATTATAACCCCCTTCATTTTGTATTTAACTTTGACAATTAAAACTTTCATCCGAAATTTCAGTAAATGCCGATAATTACACAGTTATTGCATTCATTTCCTCAAATTATCATCAAGAGATGGAAAATGCTTATTTATACATGCATTCAACTCTAAGGATAAGGATGGGAGTCCCTAGAAACTCTGAAGCCACAGGCAAAAATAAGATTAATTTATGGCAGAGATAAATTCAATATAGTTTATAAACACGTTATTTTAATGTTAAATTTTTGAAAGAAAAGATTCGGTACCTAATACTACGAACTTAGCCGCGATATGATTGGCTTCCTGGACAATAATTCGTTTTCTTTTCTTGGTATTAATTATTCCGGAATCCTACGTAATATCTGTGTTCGGAAGGCGCGAACAAAGACCTCGGGGTCACTTTACCGGGTGTCGCGACTGACTTTGGCGTTCAAAGACCAGTAATTAGTGTGCCTATAACTCCCCCCTCCCATCCCGCGTGTACCTATTGGACCGCTTTCCCGCAGGAGAGCGGAGAACAGCCCTCTCTGCCCCAGCGTGTGAGAACCAAGGTCTCAGTTAGCTTGGCCACGCCACTGTTTGCGTTGGGCGATGTTCTGATTTTTGGTCCCCAGCCTGCCTAAGAGTGCAAAGGCAGTGCAATGGCTGGGGGTGTAAAATGGGGCCCTTAGCCAGGCCAACGAGTGCGTCAGGGGCGGCTAAGGGGTTCTTTCATGTACCAGCCGTAGTCTTCTCGACTCCCGGTCTCCAAGACCGGAAAGCCATTCTCTCCGGGCCGGAACCTCGGGCCTTAGATCCCCAGGCGGGGAGGCCCCTTCGGAAAGTGGTTACGTAAGATCGGTTACCGTTGGTCGGGCCTCTCAAACGTTCCAAATCCCTGTCCCTATCACGTCGCTGATGAGCCTGTGAAAGGACGTCACGAGGATGGTATTCCATTCAACACGGCCCACGGGCTGTCTTCGCTGGCTGGTACTCCTTCGGGGATCGTCCTTTCATCAAGGACACCGACTCGTCGCTATGGCAATCGGACTCTTGCAGAAGATCCCATTCTCAAGTTCTCTCCTTTGTTATCCTTGGGTGGTCGACCTTCTTCTTTGTCTGGTGGTGATCACACGATGTTGTCCTGGCTGGAACGTGAAGATTGTAGCAATGATGCCAGTCTTAAATAGCGGATTTCGATTCCGCCCTTCGTCGTGATTGGCCGATGACTCTTCGTTGATGATTCGGCCAATCCGAAATCAGCACGGTATGAATCCAAATCGGCATTCGTGCATAAAAACCAATCCGGCAATAAAACTGAATCCATTATATTTTTTTACCCACAACAAAAGTTGATTTTTAAAACTTCCTTCGGCGTCACTAGGTTTATTTAGGGAAATGTTCAGGCAAAATTTTTATATTTGTCTAAGTGGCATAAAAAACCGAGGGGAGATTTAAGACCAATTGCTTTGATAGTTTGCGAATATCTTTTCAAAATATTCACGATCCAAGTATTTGCACATTAATCGAAATTTAATATATTAAGTAGTGTATTTCAGAGCATTTATGTAATCATTGTAATTGCTAGGCACGTTCTAATGCTCACGTACTGTCCCGGCGAAGGCGTAGTACGAAGAGGTTCGTGTTTCCAGCCACGGTAAGGTAACACCTGGGCTTCAGAATAGATCTCTGAAGGTCATGGCGAACAATGGCATTGATACGTCACGACTATCAAATGACGATATTGAAAATACGCGTTTGTGCATTTAACCACCGTTGCCAGCACGCAAGTCCTTAATTTTTAATTATAACCGTCCAGTTTCCATGGTACGATATATATTCCAAGGATTACAAAATTCCAAACATAAAAAAATACTAAAAATAGGTAGGACGCCTTTTATGAGCGACTGCATTTTAACCTGAAAGCATTCGATTCACGCTATCCCCATTTGAGAATGAGGAAGTAAAAAGAGCTCTTTAATCTGCGTATGAAAGGAAACTGGATCCTCGACCCAATATTCAGTCAGTCGATCCCTTACTCATCTTTTCGATTAGTATTTGTCTCGCTCGTCCATCTCGATTTTGGATTTTTATTCGACGGCTCGCCTTTCCAACGGTAATACAATTTGATTCGATTTTATTTCATATTATTATTAACCTTACCTAGAATAAAAGTATAAACGCGCTCGTTAAATTTTTTTTATGCGTTCGTATTTTTCTCACGCCTACCTCCGAGGGCTGCACCTAAGACCTAGACCTGGCTATTAAAGGCAGACCAGAAAAATATATTGCCACTTCAGACCTGAGGACGCCAGCAGGAATGGCTGGAGAAACTGTTGTCAACCATGGACATTACGCGGAGGAGCGCCCCAAAGCTGCTCCGCTGCGAATCATATCCTGCGGAAACCTTCGAATCAACTGTGCACTCGACGACTTACGATCGCGCTCCAACCACCATAATTTTCGCATCCTGTATTATAGTATGTATGTACTACCTACCTGGAGGGTGGTAGCATCCATTTTGGGAACTACTGCTCGCTAGGGTAGTCGAACTCAGCTGTATTCCGCTCTACAGTATACTCGTAGTTTTGCAGCGAGTGATTTTCAACCACTCGCCATTTGAGTGCACGGCTCGTGCTTTTTTCGCGAAGTATAGAAGAAGAAGCGGTGCATACATGGGTTCCCCTGTCTCCTTCACTTCCCCTCCATCCTTTTTTTATACATTGTATGTTATTAAGCTCTATTAATTTTTTTATTTGAGCTAAATAATATGTTCATTTGTTTATTACTTCGCTACTGAAGTGCGTTCCACATTTAGTTGACAGTATGGGCTCTTATGGAGATTCATTTCCCATGTTAATCCCCATAAGACTGGAGATGCGCTGTTGCCAACAGCAACAGAAAAATCAATATTGCGCTATCCAATTTATCATCATCTCTTTCAATGCAAAGAGACACGCTACATTTACTGGTCGTAATAGTTTTTTCATAAAATTTATAATAAAAGTTATAAAAAACATTTTCATTAATTTACGCAACAAACGCGGCTCTTTTGACTTTGTCTTCTTCACTCAAGTGTGGGCAAACCGTTCTTCATACTGGATTGAAACTAATTCAGAACGTTCCGTATTCTTTTTATTTCAATAAAGATGTACATTAGTTAGAATTTAATTGAGCTGAAATTTTGTTATACTGATGTAAATATCTTAAGGACTAAAAAGTTTGGTTTTTGTAAGGTAAAAAGTAATCGCCTGCTAACTTACGTTCCTTAAGTTTTAGGTCCGTATATCCTGCATATAAAATTTGAAGAAAACTATTAATTTGTTTTTGGTGAAAAAATCATTTAGTTATCTCAATTGTGAAGAAAGTTATAACGTTTTGATCTTAAGAAAAATTATTTCGGAGCTACGCAAGACAACAAGCAGCGCGCCACGGTACCGCCGAGGCGCGCTGCTTGCTATCTTGCTAACTTCCACAGCGCAGACGGAAGATTATTCGGTGGAAAACGGGATTTATATATTTATATGAATGCATACTAAAATGCATGTAATTCTTCGTTAGATGTTTTTTAAGGAGAGTACTCATACGTTGTATTAGAAATATTTATATTTCAAGACAATGACATCCTATCATCATCCTAACAAAGCCTATCCCATGCACCTTTTGACGGCTTTGAAATAAGACGCAAATTTCGCCTTTATGAGTCTTGCCGTTGGAAACATGAAAGAAATTATTCCATAATCCGCACGAGGGGCATTCCTCTTCGGTGTAAGCCCTTAAGGAAAAGGGCACTCTAGGTTTTTCCAGAAGTTCCGTTAATAGGGTGCCATAAAACATCTGCACGGGAAGCAACCCCAGCGGAAGGGGCTAGGAAAAGAATTAGCGAGGACGTTCAGTTTCTTGTAGGATTTTTTGAGTGAACAAGTGGTGTGTAGTCTGCTGTGTTTATCAGAACTGTGGAGTATTTTTCATCAATATCTGCTGTAAGGTGCCCTATCACCATGTCCGATGCGAAGAGGAGGAGAAAAGGGGGGAAGCATAGAAGCCGTGAAAGAGAGCTGGTGTTCAACGTCTTCTCATACTTCAACAAATCCCTCAGTATAACTGAAGCCTGCCGTGAAACTTCGAAGGCAACTGGCTGCTCACAGTCCACAATCTACAGAGTGAGATAGGAAGCGTCCCGTGGTCCATTAGTGACACCTTCAAAGACTAAAAAAGTTAGACAGACTTACAAGAATTCGAGAGCGTTGATTTACGACGATTTTGTGAGATCTGGAGTTCGAAGGAAAGTGCATGAATTTTTCATTAAAAATATTTCTCCGAATTTAAAATCTATTTTAAGCTCAGTCAACATGGACAAAGATCTTCCAAATTCCAAGAGGACTACATTATATCGCCTTCTTGTTGACATAGGTTTTGTGTACGAACGCAGGGGAAAAAGAAGCATTTTAATGGAAAGGGACGATATTATTCGTTGGCGACATAATTATTTAAGGCAGCTAAAACAATATCGTCGAGAACGAAGGGTCATTGTTTTCACAGACGAAACTTGGATCAATGTCGGACAAACAGTGAACATGACTTGGCGTGACAAAAAAATAGAAACTCCTCGCCAGGCTTTCCTTTCTGGACTTACAACCGGGCTGAAGGCCCCCACCTCCCGAGGTGGACCCTTTGCAATTATACATGCAGGAACGGAGAAAGGGTTCATAGAGGGAGCAGCACGTGTTTTTTATACAAGAAAAACACCATGGATGAGCATGACGAGGCTGATGGCTAGTGTTATGAGAGCTGGTTTAAGCACTCACTTCTCTCAAACATACCCGAAGGCACAATTATAGTTGTAGATAATGCATCATACCATTCGAGGAAGTTGGAACCCTTACCTACCACAAGCTGGAGAAAAAAATTCATTAAAGAGTGATTGGTTAGCAAAGGAATTAGCTTTGATGAGGACAGCTTGAAAAGAGATTTTTTATTTGTGGTGAATCAAGTACGGGAAAAATATGAAAAATTTAAGATAGATGAACTAGCGAAGAGTTACGGCTGTAGAGTGCTAAGACTACCACCATATCATTGCGAACTGAATCCAATTGAAACAGTTTGGGCTCAAATAAAACATTACACTAGGGTAAAGAACACCAATTTTAAGCAGAAAGAGGTAGAAAAACTCATTGCAGAAAGCTTTGATGTCATCACTTCCGAAAATTGGAAAAACTATGTCGAGCACGTGAAGAAAGTGGAAGAAGACATGTGGCGTGCAGACAATTTGCAAGATGACATCGAAGAGTTAATTATTCGTCTGACATCGTCTTCATCCTCTCAGTCGACATCTCCCTCAACGGAGGACGAGCCTCAGCCGAGCACATCGCGCTACATGGAGGGAGTGGAATATCTCTCGGACTAATGAACAAGAAGGTATGGAGGCATTTTGTTTCGATAATAGTTAATCTTTTTTATGTTTCGGCTGATTACAGTGCTATTATACAATCTGCTTTAGACAAGAATTATTTATGGAGACTTGAAAGCGTAGAGTTTATCATCATTACTCATCATATGCGACACATAAGTTCATTGAAAAAGTTCAACTCATGAAGAGGACCGCTCTTTAAAAAAACTCAAGTATAATTCCTAGAGCATGCGTGTATTGGCATCGCGTCAAATTATTTTCCTTACACTTTGCTAGAGAGGTTCTCACTGGATCGGTCTTAGAATTTTAAATATAAAAAATAGAAGTAAATCTAAATACCTTAGCTTGCTTTAAACAAGGGGAAAATAATTCTTGGGCGGTAGTGGATCATTTTGCTAACATTATTACGTATACTTAAACTATCATTTAGTTGTAGGCGATGTTTTTCATCTCCTAGCATAAGTTGAAAGTGTTTTTGTAAAATATAAAAGCAAATTTCGAATAGGTAATTGAGGATATGCGATAAATGTTCACGCAGGACGTTGTTGTTCCAAAATTAATCGTTGGAATACCGGAGAAGGGCAGTAGAAAGCAGCGGCAATTTACTGTTCTTTCAAGGATTTCGCCTGGCGTCTTCCCCTTCAATAGGCTGCATTAAATGCTTGGGAGCTGGATAGGGTTTCGACGAAAGGGATAGCTTCTGTGTCAAGTCACCCGCGGTGTCCTTCCCTTTGGTTTCCGCCTGTGGGGCCCTGTGGGCTCCATTGCGCGAGGAGTGGGAGGGACCCGCCTAAAGAAAAATGTACATATGTACAAAAGAACCTGGACGTCAGACCTCAGGCCTGGATACTCTAGGGACAACTTACGTGCAGGAATGGGCAGGGGGCTTAAGAAGGGTCGCAAGTAGAAGGGAATCCGGTAGACTCGCGAATCCTCGAAAGGAGGAAAATACGGCAACCAGATTGGGGATGGTTCGTTTGTTACGATTGTGGTAAGGTAAGGGGAAACGAGGTTTTAGGAGTGTTGTGTATTTTCTGCTTATTGTCTCAATGGAAAATATAAATTACTCCACAGAATATGGTAAATATTGAGTGCTCTTTTTTTATTTTATCGACTTCAAGGCTCAAAAGGCGCTGACCTGGGGCAAACTGCCCCCCTTGCCCTACCTCTGGGCGGCCCTGCGTATGCGACTGCAGAGGGAAAAGAATCATTCTTATTAAAGGGGACAATTTTTATACAATTGCTATACAATTAATGTAGAGAGCTAAAAATTATCGTGAAAAAAGATTTTGCGCTCAAAGAAGAGATATGGATCAATGTTAGGCTATTTGCAGACATGACTTGGAGTAAGAAAGAAATGAGAAATGCTCCTCAGTCTTCGTCTGCGCGTCAAGGAAGTAGAAGCTAGAAAATAATCCACAAAATATTGTAAATAACGACTCACTATTTTTTAATATTCGTTACTCGAGGCCCCAAAGACACTACCCCATGAAGTGTTCTGTTCAAAAATTACAGTGAAACGGTAAGAGTAGGCCCTACTTTTCACCTTTGGGTTAGTTGTTTCTCATGTACAAATCCCTTGATTTAAACAAATTGATTAACCAATGAATTCTCCTACTTCAGAATTGAATTTTCCCAAAATCCTGGGACATTCTCTGAATAAATACTTCCATCAATAAAAATTTCCATTAAAACTAATAAAATTTTCCATTCATATTCTAACAAAAAGTATGTCTTTTCTCTTCATAATTCCATTTCTATCAATCTTTTTCCGTACCCAATTCCCGAGTCGGAGATGCGTGCTGAGGATGTGCGACGAAAATCCAATGAACGTAAAACAGAACAAGATATTCGCGACCACTTAAATTTAGTTATTTACCAGTTCTTACGTTCATTCTTACTCCTTTACTCAGAAAAAATATATTTAAATGGTCTTTTATGATGGGATTAATGCATGTTTACAGTATAAACATAAAAATTATGATTGCGCGCTGTGGTATTGAATTTTAGAATTTAATAACCGCTATTTACGATGTATAATATAGAATCAAATATATATCGGAACCACTTGAATCGAGGGCCTTCATAATTACTTTTTAAAATTTGACATTTTGACGCTGTGTTATGAGTGGTGGCCTAAACCATCAGGATGTCGGATGACGGAGCGTAGGTTTGGCAACATTGTACTCCATAAGGCCTGTACTGTCAACTAAATGTGGAACGCGCTATATATTATTATATTATTTTTGTATTCTTGCTCTAAGGGACCTGTCCCAGAGTAAAATGAATGATTATTCTATTCTTTTGTATTTCTTTCTCATCACCCTCTCTGCTTCTAGCTTCCCGTCTGCCGCGCTCACGTTAGCGTTAGAACTTTGGCGGGGACTAATACATACAATGGACCTCGGGGTTAAAAGGAGTTCGTTGCGTGGCGTCGCACTAAGTGAACAAAAAGGTTGAAAATAGCAGGCATGTCGGCAAACGCTCCTGGGCGAAAGTGAAGGATGAATTCAGAGTCGTGTAGGCCAGGTCTATCAGTCTCAAAACATCGTATCGCCTGAGAATTTTAACTTATGTTTGGATTTGACGAAAATCAAACGCGACCGACCGAAACGTGAGCCCGGGGAAGGCCTACTGAAATGCGGGAATCGGCATCATGGATCGAGCAGAATGTCACCACCATTTATTTCCTAGCCTCCTTCGGAGGAATACGTATCCGATCATCAGTTGGTGTGTTTGTCCGCCTGTGAAGTTTCATCGTGAAGGGCTGCGTGACGCCAGTTCAAGTAAACATATACCTTTTGTGATGGTTGTGTCTTAGCAGACGTATCACATTGACTCGGGTAACATGTGACCAGGCAAATTCGCTTATTCTTTCTTCATCTGCATTATGCCAGTGGGCTGTTCTTCTTCCCTGATGTCCATCCATCGTCCTCTGAGTCTCCCTTCACTTCGTTTTTCAATTGGTAAGTTGTCTCTCGCTATCTTCTCAGTTCTTTAGTTACCTACATATCTTTCAAAAATGATCGTTCAACTCATTTCCTCATTTGTCCTTCATGTAAACTATTGGGACTTTCCATCCGATATAGTACACTTCTCACTGCAGCACACGGCGACCTTGCCCTCTATTCATTTTAGAACCTGCGCACTTGGCAGTTCACTTCAAAACATCGGGAGCAGAGTTCATATACGCCGAATAACAAAAGATACACTTCAATCAAATCACTTCATTAAAATTACTCAAAAGTTTCAAAGTAAAGAAAATTTTTACATGTTAAAGGTTTTTGCAGATAAACGTCAACGTTCATTTAACATGAGTAAATCTAAAAATTAGGTATTATATTCATCAATATGTATTCCTCAACCGTTTTCCTGTGTGACTAATTCTTATAGTTTTCACATCAAAATATCACACCTTAAACTGTATATTACTTCGGGATAATATACTAATACTGTAAATAAGGGTTGATATCTTTTTTTAACTTACCTGTTTTTTTGTTCACCACACATATTCGGCTTGGATTTCTGTTTTGGCCGCTGTTACATCTATGCCATGTCGTGGTCCTTGCTTTCTTTACTTGGAAATTTAGCCGCCGTCTGGGATAATTTTTGCGGGAGGGACGGTGGTGCTTAATCGGTGTCCGAGGAAAGGAGAGGGTTGCCGAAAGAAAGAGAAATAAGGGAAGGGAAGGGTGATGTGGGAATAATAAAGGTGTTGGTCGGAGAGAGTGGGTATTCTGGGGGAGATCTCGTGGGGAGTCGGGGGAAGGAGAATGGAGAATAGGAGAGGGGAGAGAATTTGGTACTGGGATTTTGGAGGGGTGAGGAGGTGACAAAGGAATGGGGGGAGGGGTCGACACAGAGATGGAGGAGGGGGCAAGGGAAACACCCTTTCCTTTCGAACCATTTCTTCCTCCTCTCTTCTTCTTATGACTACAGTCATTATCCCTCTCATTTGTTCCCATTTCTTCCTTTTTTTCTTTAAGGATTGCTCTCCTTTACTGCAGGACACTGAAACGTCACATGATCGATTCAGTCGTAAGCTAGGGTATGGATTGGAAAGCAATTGAGTTATGTAGAGATATCTTAACCCTTTGCTAACTAGGTCCAAAGACAGCACCACGAAATAAATAACTTAATACAATTTATTCGGACAGCCAAAATAAAATTTTTTTATTGGACCACTTTAAGGTAGTCCGAGCGAGTTAGTTCCCTAGTCATAATAGAGATCATACTCGAATTATACGTTTTAATTTCACCAACTATAAGTCACATGAATAAAATGTTGCATTATTAATGGTGCAATAATATAGTTTTATATGACAGAAATGGTAAATAATTAAATGAAAATGCCTTAATAAGTCTATAAATTGACTCATTTTTTTCGCGCGGTGTGTTTGAAACTCCTTCAAAACGGAAGGTTTTTTTGTGATACCCAAGAACCTATTGCGGTGACAATATGATTTATTTTCAAATTTTAGTTTTCCCTTTTACTGCCTTAAGCATTTCTCTACCTATAAACACATTTCTTGCAACTGCAAAACCTTACTCATCCTCATCATATCTTCTATTAATTAATGCTCGCAATCTGCCGAGTCTATTAAGCAAATCATGAAATGTTGGTCGCCGGTTCAGGCATCACCATTCATTGAATCCACCTAATTTGGCCAATCAAAGTTAGGAAGGCTCTCTATAATGCGATTTAGTCCGGAAGTGTAATTGCTTCTGATTCTTTTCCCGGTCCAGTTTCATTCTTTCTTGGAGCATTCTCATCGCCATTAATTTGTCTCTTAAGTAATTGGTGGACGTGCGATAAGTCACTCGAACATCAGTCTAGTATAAATTATAATGTACAGGATTATACTCACATAGTCCGCCCATTCTGTAGCTGTTTTTCTTTTTAAATCGTATTTATCTGAAAAAGTCGTTTTTGTCGCACTTTCTCAGGAAAAAACACGCGCTTAACTTCTACCACTTTTCTTACTATTGAGCAGTCAACTCTAACAGTGAAGTTTCCCTAGCAACAATTACCATGAACTTCTACTGGCGCTTAACCATTGTTGTATTTTTAAGGCAACGATTTCTGTGACGAATGAGTTTATGGCAAACATTATGTCGTATTACTTTCATGAATAAACATTGCAATCTTGTTTATTTGAAAACTTTTAACTTATTCATGAACATGAGCAAACGAGAACCTGCAAACTCGTTCGAAACTCCTCCATGAAAACAGTGCCAATTTCCACTGCTTGTCGAAGTGCAAGGATTTATCCTTTGGAGGAAGTAATGTACGCATAGAATAGAGGTAATGCGATTTGGGATAAGGATGCATGGAAGAATGCAATACAATGGAAGAATGAATACAATGCACTGTTAGTGCAATATAATAGGGGATAAGTATCTGAGAATGGGACCCTTAAAAATCTGAGATGGAAGAGATGTCAATGCATAAAGACATCTCTCCATCATCCTCTCTGACAAATTTTCTCCAAGTGAACCGAAAATATTTTTTTTATCATTGGAGACATTGAAACCTATAACTCTTTTACTAGATTTATCGTTTTTATTTCACACATTTAGTTCGGAATGAACAGTGATACTCTCTGGTGAACACTGGTGATCTCTGCCAGCCTCCCCAGGTCGATCCTCTGTCGTGGCGATCCAACCAGCTAGCACCAGGCAGTCGCCACAAGTTCTTTAAGCATTACAAGGTAGTATTATAGATCGAAACACTTTGTGGTGTCCACATGAGAATCGTATTTTAATGATCTGGATTTCGTCGCTGTGGGTCATCATCAGGTCCACCTAATGATGTCGCACTGATGTTGTCAAAGAATGCACCGAAGTTCTTCGAGACATAACGCACGCCTACGACCAACTTAGTGTCAACCAATGCCTTTGTTTCGAAAAGGCGTTTTTGCGAGATTCATCCCGAGATATGACAATACGTCAAGCCCGAATACCGCAAATAAATATTTTAATTCCATCTTGGGGTCATTTGCATTATGTTAGATAGTTTTCAATATGCCCGACCTCAAACAGCTCCTGATGTACTTTACTCTTATACCTGAATATTCCTCGTCCTAAAAGCTTAATTCGGGTTAATTTTGTGCCACTATGAATACGGGTAGATTATGTTCCAAGGCGTATCTTGCTTAGCTGGTATATCCATAGTTTTGGCGATTTTCATTTGAGTACTGCGAAATTACTAAGCATTATTACCCCCTGTAACATTTCTCGTAATATCCAGAAAATTCTCAAAACGATAAAAGGGGATTTTTTGGAAAAAATTTTTATCACCAAGTTCCAATTTTATAGGTCCTATTATAAGAAAATCCTTTGAATTCCTTCAACACGTAACCCAAATTCAATACTTACCGCAGGCTATACTGGGATTACATCCTCCTCAACAGGAAAAAGCCACGACAAACCTTAGTACTTCTCATATGTAGAGAGTCGTTTTATATAATTTCATTAAGTTGCCAAAATTTTGGATTCGAGGGATGGCAAGTTACGATGTGACATTTTAAGCCTGTGAACCGGCTATCCGGCTGGCGAACGCCGGGTGACTGCTGTGTTGGATCCCGCGGGGGACGCCGCAGGAGCGAATCCTTTGCTCTCAGGGTGCTGGCGACGGCGTAGCTGGTCAGCAGTCAATCCAGGACGGCACCTCCGGGGCTTGGTGCCATCGGCCGGATATTCATACCAGGACCTCAAGGCAAGTTCCCGAGGTGGCATTAGTATCACTAGGAATGATAATTGAAATATATGTCAGGATTTTCTACTGGTTAATTGGGTTAAAGTGGAAAAGGGAGAAAAATTCTCCGGATTATTACAGTCGCAGGCACTTATTTCTTGAGCATTGAGTTGATAGATAGTGTACGTTTCCAATGGATCTAAGATTTAATACTTCTTTAACCACCCTTTGGCAAAACTGAAAAATGTCAATTTTGGTAAATTTAGGCAATATAAAGACCAAGATGCAGGTATGAAAGAGTTTCAGGCGTGACTTGGTGAAAATATGCAATATCCATACTGGTAAGAATAAAAAGACCTCGAGAATGACTAAGTGTCGAAACCATGGTCGGTCCATATAAAACAGTGTGGAAATTTACTATCTTCTTTTTATTCTTACCAGTATGGACCAAGAAGCACGCCGAATCACGTCATTACTAGAATCCAGGAAAAATTAAATTGCCAAGCTCGATACATCTTTAAAGATGGATAAAATTTTTTAATTCTCAACTGAAATAAATAATTCTTTGCAATAAAAAGATTATTATGTATATATTTATGACTTGACGACAACAAAGAAGAATAAAATATAATATTCTTTGGAGTTTGAAAAGCTCTTTCACGAATGAAATCCATTTTCTGCTACGAATTTTATGTGTCCGAATATCACGTCATTTCTAGAATCCAGAAAAAATTAAATTACCAAGCTCAAAACATCTTTAAATGATGGATAAACTTTTTATTTCTCAACTGAAAAATTAATTCTTTGCATAATAGCGATTACTAAAAATATATTTATGACTTGACGACAACAGAGAAGAATAAAATATAATATTCTTTTGAGTTTGAAAAGAACTTTCACGAATGAAATTCATTTTCTGCTATAACTTTTATGTGTTCGAATACCACATCATTTCTAGAATCCAGAAGAAATTAAACTGCCAAGCTCAAAACATCTTCAAATGATGGATAAAACTTTTTATTTCTTAACCTAAAATATTAATTCTTTACAATATAGCGATTACTAAAAATATATTAATGACTTGACGACAACAAAGAAGAATAAAATGTAAATTTCTTTTGAGTTTGAAAAGCTCTTTCACGAATAAAATCAATTTTCTGCTGCGACTTTTATTTGTCCGATTATCACATCATTTCTAGAATCCAGAAAAAATTAAATTACCAAGCTCAAAACATCTTCAAATGATGGATAAAACTTTTTATTTCTCAACTGAAAAATTAATTCTTTGCATAATAGCGATTACTAAAAATATATTTATGACTTGAGGACAACAAAGAAGAATAAAATATAATATTCTTTTAAGTTTGAAGAGCTCTTTCACGAATGAAATCCATTTTCTGCTACGACTTTTATGTGTCCGAATATCACATTTTTTTTTAGAATATAGAAAAAATTAAATTACCAACCTCAAAACATCTTCAAAAGATGGATTAAACTTTTTATTTCTCAACTGAAAAAATTATTCTTTGCAATATAACGATTACTTAATATATATTTATAACTTGACGACAACAAAGAAGAATTAAAATATAATATTCTTTTGAGTTTGAAAAGCTCCTTCCCGAATGAAATCCATTTTCTGCTACGACTTTGATGAGTCCGAATATCACATCATTTCTAGAATCCAGAAAAAATAAAATAACCAAGCTCAAAACATCTTCAAATAATGTCTAAAACTTTTTATTTCTCAACTGAAAAAATTATTTATTTGCAATATAACGATTACTTAATATATATTTATAACTTGACGACAACAAAGAAGAATTAAAATATAATATTCTTTTGAGTTTAATAAGCTCTTTTATATGATAAATTCTTTATGACTTGACGACAGCAAAGAAGAATAAAATATTATATTCTTTTGAGTTTGAAAAGCTCTTTCACGAATGAAATCCATTATCTTCTACGACTTTTATGTGTCCGAATATCACATCATTTCTAGAATCCAGAAAAAATAAAATTACCAAGCTCAAAACATCTTCAAATAATGGATAAAACTTTTTATTTCTCAACTGAAAAAATTATTCTTTGCAATATAACGATTACTTAATATATATTTATAACTTGACGACAACAAAGAAGAATTAAAATATAATATTCTTTTGAGTTTAATAAGCTCTTTTATATGATAAATTCTTTATGACTTGACGACAACAAAGAAGAATAAAATATTATATTCTTTTGAGTTTGAAAAGCTCTTTCACGAATGAAATCCATTATCTTCTACGACTTTTATGTGTCCGAATATCACATCATTTCTAGAATCCAGAAAAAATAAAATTACCAAGCTCAACACATCTTCAAATAATGGATAAAACTTTTTATTTCTCAACTGAAAAATTAATTCTTTACAATATAGCGATTACTAAAAATATATTAATGACTTGACGACAACAAAGAAGAATAAAATGTAAATTTCTTTTGAGTTTTAAAAGCTCTTTCACGAATTAATTCCATTTTCTGCTACGACTTTTATGTGTCTGAATATCACCTCATTTTTAGAATCCAGAAAAAATTAAATTACCTAGGTCAAAACATCTTCAAATGATGGATAAAACTTGCTATTTCTCAACTTAAAAATTAAATCCTTGCAATATAGCGATTACTAAAAATATATATATGACTTGACGACTACAAAGAAGAATAAAATATAATATTCTTTTGAGTTTGAAAAGCTCTTTCACGAATGAAATCCATTTTCTACTACGACGATTGTGTATCGGAATATCACATCATTTCAAGAATCCGTAGAAAATTAAATTACCAAGCTCAAATCATCTTCAAATGATGGAAAAAACATTTTATTTCTCAACTGAAAAATTAATTCTTTGCAATATAGCGATTACTATATATTATTTCGATACACTATATATTTATGACTTGCCGACAAAAAGAAGAAAAAATATAACATATTCTGCTACGACTTTTGTGTCCGAATATCACGTCATTTTTAGAATTCAGAATAAAATTAAATAACCAAGCTCAACATCTTCAAATGATGGATAAAAAGTTTTTTTCTCAACTGAAAAATTAATTCTTTGCAATATAACGATAACTAAAAATTAATTTATGACTTGACGACAACAAAGTAGAATAAAGTATAATATTCTTTTGAGTTTAATAAGCTCTTTTATATGATATATACTTTATGACTTGACGATAACAAAGAAGAATAAAATATAATTTTCTTTTGAGTTTGAAAAGCTCTTTCACGAATAAAATCCATTTTCTTCTACGACTTTTATGTGCCCGAATATCACATCATTTCTAAAATCCAGAGAAAATTGTATTATGAAGCTCAAAACATCTTCAAATGATGGATAAAACCTTTTATTTCTCAACTGAAAAATTAATTCTTTGCAATATAGCGATTACTGGAAATTTATTTATGACTTAACGACAACAAAGAAGAACAAAATATTATATTCTTTTGAGTTTAAAAGCTCTTTCATGAATGAAATTCATTTTCTTCTACGACTATTATGTGTCCGAATATCACATCATTTCTAGAATCCAGAAAAAATTAAATTATCAAGCTCAAAACATCTTCAAATGATGGATAAAACTTTTTATTTCTCAACTAAAAAATTAATTCTTTGCAATATAAGGATTACTTAATATATATTTATGACTTGACGACAACAAAGAAGAATAAAATATAAATTTCTTTTGAGTTTCAAAAGCTCTTTCACGAATTAAATCCATTTTCTGCTACGACTTTTATGTGTCCGAATATCACCTCATTTTTAGAATCCTAAAAAAATAAAATTACCAAGCTCAAAACATCTTCAAATGATGGAAAAAACTTTTTATTTCTCAACTGAAAAATTTATTCTTTGCAATTATCTATTACTAAAAATATATATATGACTTGACGACAACAAAGAAGAATAAAATATAATATTCTTTTGAGTTCAAAAAGCTCTTATAACAAGGAAATCCATTTTTTGCTCAGACTTTTAAGTGTAAGAATATCATAACATTTCTAGAATACAGAAAAATTAAATTTCCAAGCTCGAGACAACTTTAAAGATGGATAAAACTTTTTATTTCTCAACTGAAATAAATAATTCTTTGCAATTTAACGATTACTATATATATATTTATGACTTGACGACAACAAAGAGGAATAAAATATAATATTCTTTTGAGTTTGAAAAGCTCTTTCACGAATGAAATCCATTTTCTTCTACGACTTTTATGTGTCCGAATATCACGTGATTTCTAGAATCCAGAAAAAATTAAATTACCAAGCTCAAAACATCTTCAAATGATGGATAAAACTTTTTATTTCTCAACTGAAAATTTAATTCTTTGCAATATAGCGATTACTAAAAATATATTTATGACTTGACGACAACAAAAAAGAATAAAATATAATATTCTTTTGAGTGTAATAAGCTCTTTTACGAATGAAATCCATTTTTTGCTGCGACTTTTATGTGTCTGAATATCACGTCATTTCTAGAATACAGAAAAAATTAAATTACCAAGCTCAAAACATCTTCAAACGATGGATAAAACTTTTTATTTCTCAACTGAAAAATTAATTCTTTGCTATATAACGATTACTAAAAATATATATATATGACTTGACGACTACAAAGAAGAATAAAATATAATATTCTTTTGAGTTTGAAAAGCTCTATCACGAATGAAATCCATTTTCTGCTTTGACTTTTATGTGTCCGAATATCACATCATTTCTAGAATCTAGAAAAAATTTAATTATCACGCTCAAAACATCTTCAAATGATGGATAAAACTTTTTATTTCTCAACTGAAAAATTAATTCCTTGCAATATAACGATTACTAAATATATATTTATGACTTGACGACAACAAAAAAGAATTAAAGTATAATATTCTTTTGAGTTACTAAGCTCTTTTACGAATGAAATCCATTTTCTGCTGCGACTTTTATTTTTCCGAATATCACATAAGCTATAGAATCTAGAAAAAATTAAATTATCAAGCTCAAAACATCTTAAATGATGGAAAAAACCTTTTAGTTCTGAACTGAAAAATTAGTTATTTGCAATATAGCGATTACTATAAATATATTTATGACTTGACGACAACAAAGAAGAATAAATTATAATTTTCTTTTGAGTTTGAAAAGCACTTTCACGAATGAAATCCATTTTCTGCTACGACTATTATGTGTCCGAATATCACGTCATTTCTAGAATCGGGAGAAAATTAAAATGCCAAGCTCAATACATCTTCAAATAATGGATTAAAGTTTTTATTTCTCAACTGAAAAATTTTTTTTTTGCAATATAGCGATTACTAAAAATATATTTATAACTTGACAACAACAAAGAAGAATAAAATATAATATTCTTTTGAGTGTGAAAAGCACTTTCACGAATGAAATCCATTTTCTGCAACGACTATTATGTGTCCGAATATCACGTCATTTCTAGAATCCGGAGAAAATTAAAATGCCAAGCTCAAAACACCTTCAAATAATGGATAAAACTTTTTTTTTCTCAACTGAAAAATTAATTATATGCAATATAGCGATTACAGAAAATATATTTATGACTTGACTACAAGAATGATGAATAAAATATAATATTCTTTTGAGTTTGAAAAGCTCTTTCACGAATGAAATCCATTATCTTCTACGACTTTTATGTGTCCGAATATCACATCATTCCTAAAATCCAGAAAAAATTAAATTTTCAAGCTCAAAACATCTTCAAATGATGGATAAAACTTTTTATTTCTCAACTGAAAAATTAATTCTTTGCAATATATCGATTACTAAAAATTTATTTATGACTTAACGACAACAAAGAAGAATAAAATATTATATTCTTTTGACTTTAAAAGCTCTTTCATTAATGAAATCCATTTTCTGCTTCGACTATTATGTGTCCGAATATCACATCATTTCTAGAATCCAGAAAAAATTAAATTATCAAGCTCAAAACATCTTCAAATAATGGATAAAACTTTTTATTTCTCAACTGAAAAATTAATTCTTTGCAATACGACGATTACTAAATATATATTTATGACTTGACGACAACAAAGAAGAATAAAATATAAATTTCTTTTGAGTTTCAAAATCTCTTTCACGAATTAAATCCATTTTTTTCTACGACTTTTATGTGTCCGAATATCACATCATTCCTAAAATCCAGAAAAAATTAAATTACCAAGCTCAAAACATCTTCAAATGATGGAAAAAACTTTTTATTTCGCAACTGAAAAATTAATTCTTTGCAATATAGCTAGTATTAAAAATATATTTATGACTTGACGACAACAAAGAAGAATAAAATGTAATATTCTTTTGAGTTCAAAAAGCTCTTATAACAAGGAAACCCATTTTTGCTCAGACTTTTAAGTGTAAGAATATCATATCATTTCTAGAATACAGAAAAAATTAAATTTCCAAGCTCGAGACAACTTTAAGGATGGATAAAACTTTTTATTTCTCAACTGAAATAAATAATTCTTTGCAATTTAACGATTACTATATATATATTTATGACTTGACGACAACAAAGAAGAATAAAATATAATATTCTTTTTAGTGTAATAAGCTCTTTTACGAATGAAATCCATTTTTTGCTGCCACTTTTATATGTCTGAATATCACGTCATTTCTAGAATACAGAAAAAATTAAATTACCAAGCTCAAAACATCTTCAAACGATGGATAAAACTTTTTATTTCTCAACTGAAAAATTAATTCTTTGCTATATAACGATTACTAACAATATATTTATGACATGACGACAACAAAGAAGAATAAAATATAATATTCTTTTGAGTTCAAAAAGCTCTTATAACAAGGAAATCCATTTTTTTCTCAGACTTTTAAGTGTAAGAATATCATATCATTTCTAGAATACAGAAAAATTAAATTTCCAAGCTCGAGACAACTTTAAAGATGGATAAAACTTTTTATTTCTCAACTGAAATAAATAATTCTTTGCAATTTAACGATTACTATATATATATTTATGACTTGACGACAACAAAGAAGAATAAAATATAATATTCTTTTGAGTTTGAAAAGCTCTTTCACGAATGAAATCCATTTTCTTCTACGACTTTTATGTGTCCGAATATCACGTCATTTCTAGAATCCAGAAAAAATTAAATTACCAAGCTCAAAACATCTTCAAATGATGGATAAAACTTTTTATTTCTCAACTGAAAAATTAATTCTTTGCAATATAGCGATTACTAAAAATATATTTATGACTTGACGACAACAAAAAAGAATAAAATATAATATTCTTTTGAGTGTAATAAGCTCTTTTACGAATGAAATCCATTTTTTGCTGCGACTTTTATGTGTCTGAATATCACGTCATTTCTAGAATACAGAAAAAATTAAATTACCAAGCTCAAAACATCTTCAAACGATGAATAAAACTTTTTATTTCTCAACTGAAAAATTAATTCTTTGCTATATAACGATTACTAACAATATATTTATGACATGACGACAACAAAGAAGAATAAAATATAATATTCTTTTGAGTTTGAAAAGCTCTTTCACGAATGAAATCCATTTTCTGCTTTGACTTTTATGTGTCCGAATATCACATCATTTCTAGAATCTAGAAAAAATTTAATTATCACGCTCAAAACATCTTCAAATGATGGATAAAACTTTTTATTTTACAACTGAAAAATTAATTCTTTGCAATATAGCTAGTATTAAAAATATATTTATGACTTGACGACAACAAAGAAGAATAAAATATAATATTCTTTTGAGTTCAAAAAGCTCTTATAACAAGGAAAACCATTTTTGCTCAGACTTTTAAGCGTAAGAATATCATATCATTTCTAGAATACAGAAAAAATTAAATTTCCAAGCTCGAGACAACTTTAAGGATGGATAAAACTTTTTATTTCTCAACTGAAATAAATAATTCTTTGCAATTTAACGATTACTATATATATATTTATGACTTGACGACAACAAAGAAGAATAAAATATAATATTCTTTTGAGTGTAATAAGCTCTTTTACGAATGAAATCCATTTTTTGCTGCGACTTTTATATGTCTGAATATCACGTCATTTCTAGAATACAGAAAAAATTAAATTGCCAAGCTCAAAACATCTTCAAACGATGGATAAAACTTTTTATTTCTCAACTGAAAAATTAATTCTTTGCTATATAACGATAACTAACAATATATTTATGACAAGACGACAACAAAGAAGAATAAAATATAATATTCTTTTGAGTTTGAAAAGCTATATCACGAATGAAATCCATTTTCTGCTGCGACATTTATGTGTCCGAATATCACATCATTTCTAGAATACAGAAAAATTAAATTTCCAAGCTCGAGACAACTTTAATGATGGATAAAACTTTTTATTTCTCAACTGAAATAAATAATTCTTTGCAATTTAACGATTACTCTATATATATTTACGACTTGACGACAACAAAGAAGAATAAAATATAATATTCTTTTGAGTGTAATAAGCTCTTTTACGAATGAAATCCATTTTTTGCTGCGACTTTTATATGTCTGAATATCACGTCATTTCTAGAATACAGAAAAAATTAAATTGCCAAGCTCAAAACATCTTCAAATGATGGATAAAACTTTTAATTTCTCAACTGAAAAATTAATTCTTTGCAATATGGCGATTACTAAAAATATATTTATGACTCACGACAACAAAGAAGAATAGAATATAATATTCTTTTGAGTTACTAAGCTCTTTTACGAATGAAATCCATTTTCTGCTGCGACTTTTATTTTTCCGAATATCACATAAGCTATAGAATCTAGAAAAAATTAAATTATCAAGCTCAAAACATCTTAAATGATGGAAAAAACCTTTTAGTTCTGAACTGAAAAATTAGTTATTTGCAATATAGCGATTACTATAAATATATTTATGACTTGACGACAACAAAGAAGAATAAATTATAATATTCTTTTGAGTTTGAAAAGCACTTTCACGAATGAAATCCATTTTCTGCAACGACTATTATGTGTCCGAATATCAAGTCATTTCTAGAATCCGGAGAAAATTAAAATGCCAAGCTCAATACATCTTCAAATAATGGATTAAAGTTTTTATTTCTCAACTGAAATATTTTTTTTTTGCAATATAGCGATTACTAAAAATATATTTATAACTTGACGACAACAAAGAAGAATAAAATATAATATTCTTTTGAGTGTGAAAAGCACTTTCACGAATGAAATCCATTTTCTGCAACGACTAATATGTGTCCGAATATCACGTCATTTCTAGAATCCGGAAAAAATTAAAATGCCAAGCTCAAAACACCTTCAAATTATGGATAAAACTTTTTTTTTCTCAACTGAAAAATTAATTTTATGCAATATAGCGATTACTGAAAATATATTTATGACTTGACGACAACAATGAAGAATAAAATATAATATTCTTTTGAGTTTGAAAAGCTCTTTCACGAATGAAATCCATTATCTTCTACGACTTTTATGTGTCCGAATATCACATCATTCCTAAAATCCAGAAAAAATTAAATTATCAAGCTCAAAACATCTTCAAATGATGGATAAAACTTTTTATTTCTCAACTGAAAAATTAATTCTTTGCAATATAGCGATTACTAAAAATTTATTTATGAATTAACGACAATAAAGAAGAATAAAATATTATATTCTTTTGTGTTTAAAAGCTCTTTCATGAATGAAATCCATTTTCTGCTACGACTTTTATGTGTCCGAATATCACCTCATTTCTAGAATCCAGAAAAAATTAAATTATCAAGCTCAAAACATCTTCAAATAATGGATAAAACTTTTTATTTCTCAACTGAAAAATTAATTCTTTGCAATACGACGATTACTAAATATATATTTATGACTTGACGACAACAAAGAAGAATAAAATATAAATTTCTTTTGAGTTTCAAAATCTCTTTCACGAATTAAATCCATTTTTTTTACGACTTTTATGTGTCCGAATATCACCTCATTTTTAGAATCCAGAAAAAATTAAATTTCCAAGCTCAAAACATCTTCAAATGATGGAAAAAACTTTTTATTTCTCAACTGAAAAATTAATTCTTTGCAGTATAGCTATTACTAAAAATATATTTATGACTTGACGACAACAAAGAAGAATAAAATATAATATTCTTTTGAGTTCAAAAAGCTCTTATAACAAGGAAACCCATTTTTTGCTCAGACTTTTAAGTGTAAGAATATCATATCATTTCTAGAATACAGAAAAAATTAAATTTCCAAGCTCGAGACACCTTTAAAGATGGATAAAACTTTTTATTTCTCAACTGAAACAAATAATTCTTTGCAATTTAACGATTACTCTATAATTATTTACGACTTGACGACAACAAAGAAGAATAAAATATAATATTCTTTTGAGTGTAATAAGCTCTTTTACGAATGAAATCCATTTTTTGCTGCGACTTTTATATGTCTGAATATCACGTCATTTCTAGAATACAGAAAAAATTAAATTGCCAAGCTCAAAACATCTTCAAATGATGGATAAAACTTTTAATTTCTCAACTGAAAAATTAATTCTTTGCAATATGGCGATTACTAAAAATATATTTATGACTCACGACAACAAAGAAGAATAGAATATAATATTCTTTCGAGTTTCATAAGCTGTTTCACGAATGAAATCCATTTTCTGCTACGAGTTTTATGTGTCCGAATATCACATCAGTTCTAGAATCCAGAAAAAATTAAATTACCAACCTCAAAACATCTTCAAATGATGGATTTAACTTTTTTTTTCTCAACTGAAAAATGAATTCTTTGTAATATAACGATTACTTAATGTATATTTATGACTTGACGACAACAAAGAAGAATTAAAATATTATATTCTTTTGAGTTTGAAAACCTATATCACGAATGAAATCTATTTTCTGCTGCGACTTTTATGTGTCCGAAATTCACATCATTCCTTGAATCCAGAAAAAATTCAATTGCCAAGCTCAGAACATCTTCAAATGATGGATAAAACTTGTTATTTCTCAACTAGAAAATTAATTCTTTGCAATATAACGATAACTAAATATATATTTATGTCTTGACAACGACAAAGAAGAATTAATATATAATATTCTTTTGAGTTTAATAAGCTCTTTCAGGAATAATTCCTATTTCTGCTACGACTTTTTTGTGTCAGAATATCACCTCATTTTTAGAATCCAGAAAAAAAAAATTACCAAGCTCAAAACATCTTGATATGATGGATAAAACTTTTTATTTCTCAACATAAATCGTAATACTTTGCAATATAGCGATTACTTAATATATATTTTTAGGACTTGACGACAACAAAGAAGAATAAAATATAATATTATTATGTGTTTCAAAAGGTCTTTCACGAAAGAAATCCATTTTCTGCTACGACTTTTATGTGTCCGAATATCACATCATTTCTAGAATCCAGAAAAAATTAAATTACCATGCTCAAAACCTCTTCAAATGATTGATAAAACTTTTTATTTCTACTGAAAAATTAATTCTTTGCAATATAGCTATTACTAAAAATATATTTATGACTTGACGACAACAAAGAAGAATGAAATAATATATTCTTTTGAGTTTGAAAAGCTCTCTCACGAATGAAATCCATTTTCTGCTACGACTTTTATGTGTCCGAATATCATATCATTCCTAAAATCCAGAAAAAATTAAATTACCAAGCTCAAAACATCTTCAAATGATGGAAAAAACTTTTTATTTCGCAACTGAAAAATTAATTCTTTGCAATATAGCTAGTATTAAAAATATATTTATGACTTGACGACAACAAAGAAGAATAAAATGTAATATTCTTTTGAGTTCAAAAAGCTCTTATAACAAGGAAACCCATTTTTGCTCAGACTTTTAAGTGTAAGAATATCATATCATTTCTAGAATACAGAAAAAATTAAATTTCCAAGCTCGAGACAACTTTAAGGATGGATAAAACTTTTTATTTCTCAACTGAAATAAATAATTCTTTGCAATTTAACGATTACTATATATATATTTATGACTTGACGACAACAAAGAAGAATAAAATATAATATTCTTTTTAGTGTAATAAGCTCTTTTACGAATGAAATCCATTTTTTGCTGCCACTTTTATATGTCTGAATATCACGTCATTTCTAGAATACAGAAAAAATTAAATTACCAAGCTCAAAACATCTTCAAACGATGGATAAAACTTTTTATTTCTCAACTGAAAAATTAATTCTTTGCTATATAACGATTACTAACAATATATTTATGACATGACGACAACAAAGAAGAATAAAATATAATATTCTTTTGAGTTCAAAAAGCTCTTATAACAAGGAAATCCATTTTTTTCTCAGACTTTTAAGTGTAAGAATATCATATCATTTCTAGAATACAGAAAAATTAAATTTCCAAGCTCGAGACAACTTTAAAGATGGATAAAACTTTTTATTTCTCAACTGAAATAAATAATTCTTTGCAATTTAACGATTACTATATATATATTTATGACTTGACGACAACAAAGAAGAATAAAATATAATATTCTTTTGAGTTTGAAAAGCTCTTTCACGAATGAAATCCATTTTCTTCTACGACTTTTATGTGTCCGAATATCACGTCATTTCTAGAATCCAGAAAAAATTAAATTACCAAGCTCAAAACATCTTCAAATGATGGATAAAACTTTTTATTTCTCAACTGAAAAATTAATTCTTTGCAATATAGCGATTACTAAAAATATATTTATGACTTGACGACAACAAAAAAGAATAAAATATAATATTCTTTTGAGTGTAATAAGCTCTTTTACGAATGAAATCCATTTTTTGCTGCGACTTTTATGTGTCTGAATATCACGTCATTTCTAGAATACAGAAAAAATTAAATTACCAAGCTCAAAACATCTTCAAACGATGAATAAAACTTTTTATTTCTCAACTGAAAAATTAATTCTTTGCTATATAACGATTACTAACAATATATTTATGACATGACGACAACAAAGAAGAATAAAATATAATATTCTTTTGAGTTTGAAAAGCTCTTTCACGAATGAAATCCATTTTCTGCTTTGACTTTTATGTGTCCGAATATCACATCATTTCTAGAATCTAGAAAAAATTTAATTATCACGCTCAAAACATCTTCAAATGATGGATAAAACTTTTTATTTTACAACTGAAAAATTAATTCTTTGCAATATAGCTAGTATTAAAAATATATTTATGACTTGACGACAACAAAGAAGAATAAAATATAATATTCTTTTGAGTTCAAAAAGCTCTTATAACAAGGAAAACCATTTTTGCTCAGACTTTTAAGCGTAAGAATATCATATCATTTCTAGAATACAGAAAAAATTAAATTTCCAAGCTCGAGACAACTTTAAGGATGGATAAAACTTTTTATTTCTCAACTGAAATAAATAATTCTTTGCAATTTAACGATTACTATATATATATTTATGACTTGACGACAACAAAGAAGAATAAAATATAATATTCTTTTGAGTGTAATAAGCTCTTTTACGAATGAAATCCATTTTTTGCTGCGACTTTTATATGTCTGAATATCACGTCATTTCTAGAATACAGAAAAAATTAAATTGCCAAGCTCAAAACATCTTCAAACGATGGATAAAACTTTTTATTTCTCAACTGAAAAATTAATTCTTTGCTATATAACGATAACTAACAATATATTTATGACAAGACGACAACAAAGAAGAATAAAATATAATATTCTTTTGAGTTTGAAAAGCTATATCACGAATGAAATCCATTTTCTGCTGCGACATTTATGTGTCCGAATATCACATCATTTCTAGAATACAGAAAAATTAAATTTCCAAGCTCGAGACAACTTTAATGATGGATAAAACTTTTTATTTCTCAACTGAAATAAATAATTCTTTGCAATTTAACGATTACTCTATATATATTTACGACTTGACGACAACAAAGAAGAATAAAATATAATATTCTTTTGAGTGTAATAAGCTCTTTTACGAATGAAATCCATTTTTTGCTGCGACTTTTATATGTCTGAATATCACGTCATTTCTAGAATACAGAAAAAATTAAATTGCCAAGCTCAAAACATCTTCAAATGATGGATAAAACTTTTAATTTCTCAACTGAAAAATTAATTCTTTGCAATATGGCGATTACTAAAAATATATTTATGACTCACGACAACAAAGAAGAATAGAATATAATATTCTTTTGAGTTACTAAGCTCTTTTACGAATGAAATCCATTTTCTGCTGCGACTTTTATTTTTCCGAATATCACATAAGCTATAGAATCTAGAAAAAATTAAATTATCAAGCTCAAAACATCTTAAATGATGGAAAAAACCTTTTAGTTCTGAACTGAAAAATTAGTTATTTGCAATATAGCGATTACTATAAATATATTTATGACTTGACGACAACAAAGAAGAATAAATTATAATATTCTTTTGAGTTTGAAAAGCACTTTCACGAATGAAATCCATTTTCTGCAACGACTATTATGTGTCCGAATATCAAGTCATTTCTAGAATCCGGAGAAAATTAAAATGCCAAGCTCAATACATCTTCAAATAATGGATTAAAGTTTTTATTTCTCAACTGAAATATTTTTTTTTTGCAATATAGCGATTACTAAAAATATATTTATAACTTGACGACAACAAAGAAGAATAAAATATAATATTCTTTTGAGTGTGAAAAGCACTTTCACGAATGAAATCCATTTTCTGCAACGACTAATATGTGTCCGAATATCACGTCATTTCTAGAATCCGGAAAAAATTAAAATGCCAAGCTCAAAACACCTTCAAATTATGGATAAAACTTTTTTTTTCTCAACTGAAAAATTAATTTTATGCAATATAGCGATTACTGAAAATATATTTATGACTTGACGACAACAATGAAGAATAAAATATAATATTCTTTTGAGTTTGAAAAGCTCTTTCACGAATGAAATCCATTATCTTCTACGACTTTTATGTGTCCGAATATCACATCATTCCTAAAATCCAGAAAAAATTAAATTATCAAGCTCAAAACATCTTCAAATGATGGATAAAACTTTTTATTTCTCAACTGAAAAATTAATTCTTTGCAATATAGCGATTACTAAAAATTTATTTATGAATTAACGACAATAAAGAAGAATAAAATATTATATTCTTTTGTGTTTAAAAGCTCTTTCATGAATGAAATCCATTTTCTGCTACGACTTTTATGTGTCCGAATATCACCTCATTTCTAGAATCCAGAAAAAATTAAATTATCAAGCTCAAAACATCTTCAAATAATGGATAAAACTTTTTATTTCTCAACTGAAAAATTAATTCTTTGCAATACGACGATTACTAAATATATATTTATGACTTGACGACAACAAAGAAGAATAAAATATAAATTTCTTTTGAGTTTCAAAATCTCTTTCACGAATTAAATCCATTTTTTTTACGACTTTTATGTGTCCGAATATCACCTCATTTTTAGAATCCAGAAAAAATTAAATTTCCAAGCTCAAAACATCTTCAAATGATGGAAAAAACTTTTTATTTCTCAACTGAAAAATTAATTCTTTGCAGTATAGCTATTACTAAAAATATATTTATGACTTGACGACAACAAAGAAGAATAAAATATAATATTCTTTTGAGTTCAAAAAGCTCTTATAACAAGGAAACCCATTTTTTGCTCAGACTTTTAAGTGTAAGAATATCATATCATTTCTAGAATACAGAAAAAATTAAATTTCCAAGCTCGAGACACCTTTAAAGATGGATAAAACTTTTTATTTCTCAACTGAAACAAATAATTCTTTGCAATTTAACGATTACTCTATAATTATTTACGACTTGACGACAACAAAGAAGAATAAAATATAATATTCTTTTGAGTGTAATAAGCTCTTTTACGAATGAAATCCATTTTTTGCTGCGACTTTTATATGTCTGAATATCACGTCATTTCTAGAATACAGAAAAAATTAAATTGCCAAGCTCAAAACATCTTCAAATGATGGATAAAACTTTTAATTTCTCAACTGAAAAATTAATTCTTTGCAATATGGCGATTACTAAAAATATATTTATGACTCACGACAACAAAGAAGAATAGAATATAATATTCTTTCGAGTTTCATAAGCTGTTTCACGAATGAAATCCATTTTCTGCTACGAGTTTTATGTGTCCGAATATCACATCAGTTCTAGAATCCAGAAAAAATTAAATTACCAACCTCAAAACATCTTCAAATGATGGATTTAACTTTTTTTTTCTCAACTGAAAAATGAATTCTTTGTAATATAACGATTACTTAATGTATATTTATGACTTGACGACAACAAAGAAGAATTAAAATATTATATTCTTTTGAGTTTGAAAACCTATATCACGAATGAAATCTATTTTCTGCTGCGACTTTTATGTGTCCGAAATTCACATCATTCCTTGAATCCAGAAAAAATTCAATTGCCAAGCTCAGAACATCTTCAAATGATGGATAAAACTTGTTATTTCTCAACTAGAAAATTAATTCTTTGCAATATAACGATAACTAAATATATATTTATGTCTTGACAACGACAAAGAAGAATTAATATATAATATTCTTTTGAGTTTAATAAGCTCTTTCAGGAATAATTCCTATTTCTGCTACGACTTTTTTGTGTCAGAATATCACCTCATTTTTAGAATCCAGAAAAAAAAAATTACCAAGCTCAAAACATCTTGATATGATGGATAAAACTTTTTATTTCTCAACATAAATCGTAATACTTTGCAATATAGCGATTACTTAATATATATTTTTAGGACTTGACGACAACAAAGAAGAATAAAATATAATATTATTATGTGTTTCAAAAGGTCTTTCACGAAAGAAATCCATTTTCTGCTACGACTTTTATGTGTCGGAATATCACATCATTTCTAGAATCCAGAAAAAATTAAATTACCATGCTCAAAACCTCTTCAAATGATTGATAAAACTTTTTATTTCTACTGAAAAATTAATTCTTTGCAATATAGCTATTACTAAAAATATATTTATGACTTGACGACAACAAAGAAGAATGAAATAATATATTCTTTTGAGTTTGAAAAGCTCTCTCACGAATGAAATCCATTTTCTGCTACGACTTTTATGTGTCCGAATATCATATCATTCCTAGAATCCAGAAAAAATTAAATTACCAAGTTCAAAACATCTTCAAATGATGGATAAAACTTTTTATTTCTCAACTGAAAAATTAATTCTTTGCAATATAGCGATTACTATAAATATATTTATGACTTGACCACAACACAGAAGAATAAAATATGAATTTCTTTTGAGTTTGAAAAGCTCTTTCACGAGTTGAATCCATTTTCTGTAACGACTTTTATGTGTCCGAATATCACATCATTTCAAGAATCCCGAAAAAATTAAATAGTCAAGCTCAAAATATCTTTAAATGAAGGATAAAACTTTTTATTTCTCAACTGAAAAATTAATTCTTTGCAATATAGCGATTACTAAAAATATATTTATGACTTCACGACCAGACAGAAGAATAAAATATAATATTCTCATGAGTTTGAGAAGCTTTTTCACGAATTAAATCCATTTTTTTTACGACTTTTATGTGTCCGAATATCACCTCATTTTTAGAATCCAGAAAAAATTAAATTTCCAAGCTCAAAACATCTTCAAATGATGGAAAAAACTTTTTATTTCTCAACTGAAAAATTAATTCTTTGCAATATAGCGATTTCTAAAAATATATTTGACTTGACGACAACAAAGTAGAATAAAATATTATATTCTTTTTAATTTGAGAAGCTTTCCTACGAATGAAATCCATTTTCTGCTACGACTATTATGTGTCCGAATATCACATCATTTCTAAAATCCACAAAAAATTAAATTATCAAGCTCAAAACATCTTCAAATGATGTATAAAACTTTTTATATCTTAACTAAAAATTTAATCTTTGCAATATAGCGATTACTAAAAATATATATATACTTGACGACTACAAAGAAGAATAAAATATAATATTCTTTTGAGTTTGAAAAGCTCTTTCACGAATGAAATCCATTATCTGCTTTGACATTTATGTGTCCGAATGTCACATCATTTCTAGAATGTAGAAAAAATTTAATTATCACGCTCAAAACATCTTCAAATGATGGATAAAACTTTTTATTTCTCAACTGAAAAAATAATTCCTTGCAATATAACGATTACTAAATATATATTTATGACTTGACGATAACAAAGAAGAATTAAAATATAATATTCTTTTCAGTTACCAAGCTCTTTTACGAATGAAATCCATTTTCTGCTGCGACTTTTATTTCTCCGAATATCACATCAGTTCTAGAATCTAGAAAAAATTAAATTATCAAGCTCAAAACATCTTAAATAATGGAAAAAACTTTTTAATTCTCAACTTAAAAATTAGTTATTTGCAATAAAGCGATTACTATAAATATATTCATGACTTGACGACAACAAAGAAGAATAAATATTAATATTCTTTTGAGTTTAATAAGCTCTTCCACGAATGAAATCCATTTTCTGCTACGACTTTTATGTGTCCGAATATCACATCATTTCTAAAGTCCAGAAAAAATTAAATTACCAAGCTCTAAACATCTTCAAAACATGGATAAAACTTTTTATTTCTCAACTGAAAAATTATTTCATTGCAATATAGGGATTACTAAAAATATGTTTATGACTTATCGACAACAAAGAAGAATAAAATATTATTTTCTTTTGAGTTTGAGAAGCTCCTTCCCGAATGAAATCAACTTTCTGCTACGATTTTTATGTGTCCGAATATTACATCATTTCTAGAATCCAGAAAAAATTAAATTACCAAGCTCAAAACATCTTCAAATGATGGATAAAACTTTTTATTTCTCAACGAAAAATTTAATACATTGCAATATAGCGATTACTGAAAATATATTTACGACTTGACGACAACAAAGAAGAATAAAATATAATATTCTTTTGAGTTTGAAATGCTCTTTCATGAATGAAATCCATTTTTTGCTACGACTTTTATGTGTCCGAATATCACCTCATTTCTAGAATACAGAAAAAATTAAATTGCCAAGCTCAAAACATCTTCAAATTATGGATAAAACTTTTTATTTCTCAACTGAAAAATTAATTCTTTGCAATATATCAATTTCTAAAAATATATTTATGACTTGACGACAACAAAGAAGAATAAAATATAATATTCTTTTGAGTTTGAAAAGCTCCTTCACGGATGAAATCCATTTTCTGCTACGACATTTATGTTACTAAATATCACATCTTTTCTAGAATCCAGAAAAAATTAAATTGCCAAGCTCATAACATCGTCAAATGAGGGATAAAACTTTTAATTTCTCAACTTAAAAATTAATTCTTTGAAACATAGCGATTACCTAAAATATATTTATGACTTGACGACTACAAAGAAGAATAAAATATAATAATCTTTTGAGTTTGAAAAGCTCTATCACGAATGAAATCCATTTTCTGCTACATCATTTATGTGTCCGAATATCTCATCATTCCTAGAATCCAGAAAAAATTAAATTGCCAAGCTCATAACATCTTCAAATGATGGATAAAACTTTTTATTTCTCAACTGAAAAATTTCTTCTTTGATATATCGAATAGTAAAAAAATATTTATGACTTGAAGACAACAAAGAAGAAAAAAATATAATATTCTTTTGTGTTTGAAAAGCTCTTTCACGAATAAAATCCATTTTCTGCTACAACTTTTGTGTCCGAATATCACATCATTTCTAGAATCCCGAAAAATTAAACTGCCAAGCTCAAAATATCTTCAACTGATATATAAAACTTTTTATTTCTCAACTGAAAAATTAATTCTTTGCAATATAGCGATTACTAAAAATATATTAAGACTTGACCACCAGACAGAAGAATGAAATAAAATATTCTCTTGAGTTTGAGAAGCTTTTTCACGAATGAAATCCATTTTCTGCTACGACTTTTATGTGTCCGAATATCACATTATTTCTAGAATCGAGAAAAAATTAATTTACCAAGCTCAAAACATCTTCAAATGATGGATAAAAATTTTTATTTCTCAACTGAAAAATTAATTCTTTGCAATATAACGATTAATAAATATATATTTATGACTTGACGACAACAAAGAAGAATTAAAATATAATATTATTTTGAGTTACTAAGCTCTTTTACGAATGAAATCCATTTTTTGCTGCGACTTTTATGTTTCTGTATATCACGTCATTTCTAGAATACAGATAAAATTATATTACCAAGCTCAAAACAACTTCAAATGATGGATAAAACTTTTTATTTCTCAACTGAAAAATTGATTCTTTGCAATATAGCGATTCCTAAAATTATATTTATGTCTTGAAGACAACAAAGAAGAAGAAAATATAATATTCTTTTGAGTTTGAGAAGCTCTTTTACGAATCAAAATCGTTTTCTGCTACAACTTATATGTGTCCGAATATTACATCATTTCGAGAATCCAGAGAAAATTAAATAGCCAAGCTCAAAATATCTTTAAATGAAGGATAAAAATCTTTTTTTCAGAAATGAACAATTAATTCTTTGCAATATAACGATTACTAAAAATATATTTATGACTTGACGACAACAAAGAAGAATAAAATATAATATTCTTTTGAGTTTAATAAGCTCTTTTAAGAATGAAATCCATTTTCTGCTGCGACTTTTATTTTTCCGAATATCACATAAGCTATAGAATCTAGAAAAAATTGAATTACCAAGCTCTAAACATCTTCAAAATATGGATAAATCTTTTTATTTCTCAACTGAAAAATTAATTCATTGAAATATAGGGATTACTTCAAATATATGTATGGCTTATCCACAACAAAGAAGAATAAAATATTATATTCTTTTGAGTTTGAAAAGCTCTTTCACGAATTGAATCCATTTTCTGCTACGACTTTTATTTGTCCGAATATCACATCATTTCTAGAATCCAGAAAAAATTAAATTCCCAAGCTCTATACGTCTTCAAATGATGGATAAAACTTTTTATTTCTAAACTGAAAAATAGTTTCTTTGCAATATAGATATTTAAAAAAATATATTTATAACTTGACGACAACAAATAAGAATAAAATATAAATTTCTTTTGAGTTTGAATAGCGCTTTCACAAATGAAATCCATTTTGTTCCATGACTTTTATGTGTCCGAATATCACATCATTTCTAGAATACAGAAAAAATCAAATTGCCAAGCTCAAAACATCTTCCACTTATGGATAAAACTTTTTATTTTCAACTGAAAAATTTATTCTTTGCAATATAGCTATTTCTAAAAATATATTTATGACTTGACGACAACAAAGAAGAATAAAATATAATATTCTTTTGAGTTTAAAAGCTCTTTCACGAATGATATCCATTTTCTGCTTTGACTTTTATGTGTCCGAATATCACATCATTTCTAGAATCTAGAAAAAATTTAAATATCGTGCTCAAAACATCTTCAAATGATGGATAAAACTTTTTATTTCTCAACTGAAAAATTAATTCCTTGCAATATAACGATTACTGAAAATTAATTTATGACTTGACGACAACAATGAAGAATAAAATATAATATTCTTTTGAGTTTAAAAGTTCATTCACGAATAAAATCTTTTTTCTGCTACGACTTTTATATGTCCGAATATCACAAAATTTCTAGAATCCAGAAAAAAGTAAACTGCCAAGCTTAAAACATCTTCAAATGATAGATAAAACTTTTTAATTCTCAACTGAAAAATTAATTCTTTGCATTATAGGGATTACTATATATATATTTATGACTTGACGACAACAAAGAAGAATTAAAATATAATATTCTTTTGAGTTTAATAAGCTCTTTTACGAATGAAATCCATTTTTTGCTGCGACTTTTATGTGTCTGAATATCACGTCATTTCTAGAATACAGAAAATATTAAATTACCAAGCTCAAAACATCTTCAAACGATGGATAAAACTTTTTATTTCTCCACTGAAAAATTAATTCTTTGCTATATAACGATTACTAACGATATATTTATGACATGAAGACAACAAAGAAAAATAAAAGTTAAATTTCTTTTGAGTTTCAAAAGCTCTTTCACGAATTAAATCCATTTTTTTCTACGACTTTTATGTGTCCGAATATCACCTCATTTTTAGAATCCAGAAAAAATTAAATTACCAAGCTCAAAACATCTTCAAATGATGGATAAAACTTGCTATTTCTCAACTGAAAACTTAAATCCTTGCAATATAGGGATTACTAAAAATATATAAATGACTTGACGACTACAAAGAAGAATAAAATATAATATTCTTTTGAGTTTTAAAAGCTCTTTCACGAATGAAATCCATTTTCTACTACGACGTTTGTGTATCGGAATATCACATCATTTCTAGTTTCCGTAGAAAATTAAATTACCAAGCTCAAATCATCTTCAAATGATGGAAAAAACATTTTATTTCTCAACTGAAAAATTAATTCTTTGCAATATAGCGATTACTATACATTATTTCGATACACTATATATTTATGACTTGCCGACAAAAAGAAGAATAATATATAACATATTCTGCTACGACGTTTATGTGTCCGAATATAACGTCATTTTTAGAATTCAGAATAAAATTAAATAACCAAGCTCACAACATCTTCAAATGATGGATAAAAATTTTTTTTCACAACTGAAAAATTAATTCTTTGCAATATAACGATAACTAAAAATTAATTTATGACTTGACGACAACAAAGAAGAATAAAGTATAATATTCTTTTGAGTTTAATAAGCTCTTTTATATGATAAATACTTTATGACTTGACGAAAACAAAGAAGAATAAAATATAATTTTCTTTTGAGTTTGAAAAGCTCTTTCACGAATGAAATCCATTTTCTTCTACGACTTTTATGTGCCCGAATATCACATCATTTCTAAAATCCAGAGAAAATTGTATTTTGAAGCTCAAAACATCTTCAAATGATGGATAAAACCTTTTATTTCTCAACTGAAAAATAGTTTCTTTGCAATATAGATATTTAAAAAAATATATTTATAACTTGACGACAACAAATAAGAATAAAATATAAATTTCTTTTGAGTTTGAAAAGCGCTTTCACAAATGAAATCCATTTTGTTCCATCACTTTTATATGTCCGAATATCACATCATTTCTAGAATCCAGAAAAAATTAAATTACCAAGCTCTAAACGTCTTCAAATGATGGATAAAACTTTTTATTTCTCAACTGAAAAATAATTTCTTTGCAATAAAGCGATTACTATAAATATATTTATGACTTGACCACAACACAGAAGAATAAAATATGAATTTCTTTTGAGTTTGAAAAGCTCTTTCACGAGTTGAATCCATTTTCTGTAACGACTTTTATGTGTCCGAATATCACATCATTTCAAGAATCCCGAAAAAATTAAATAGTCAAGCTCAAAATATCTTTAAATGAAGGATAAAACTTTTTATTTCTCAACTGAAAAATTAATTCTTTGCAATATAGCGATTACTAAAAATATATTTATGACTTCACGACCAGACAGAAGAATAAAATATAATATTCTCATGAGTTTGAGAAGCTTTTTCAGGAATGAAATCCATTTTCTGCTACGACTTTTATGTGTCCGAATATCACATCATTTCTAGAATCCAGAATAAATTAATTTACCAAGCTAAAAACATCTTCAAATGATGGATAAAACTTTTTATTTCTCAACTGAAAAATTAATTCTTTGCAATATAGCGATTTCTAAAAATATATTTGACTTGACGACAACAAAGTAGAATAAAATATTATATTCTTTTTAATTTGAGAAGCTTTCCTACGAATGAAATCCATTTTCTGCTACGACTATTATGTGTCCGAATATCACATCATTTCTAAAATCCACAAAAAATTAAATTATCAAGCTCAAAACATCTTCAAATGATGTATAAAACTTTTTATATCTTAACTAAAAATTTAATCTTTGCAATATAGCGATTACTAAAAATATATATATACTTGACGACTACAAAGAAGAATAAAATATAATATTCTTTTAAGTTTGAAAAGCTCTTTCACGAATGAAATCCATTTTCTGCTTTGACATTTATGTGTCCGAATGTCACATCATTTCTAGAATGTAGAAAAAATTTAATTATCACGCTCAAAACATCTTCAAATGATGGATAAAACTTTTTATTTCTCAACTGAAAAAATAATTCCTTGCAATATAACGATTACTAAATATATATTTATGACTTGACGATAACAAAGAAGAATTAAAATATAATATTCTTTTCAGTTACCAAGCTCTTTTACGAATGAAATCCATTTTCTGCTGCGACTTTTATTTCTCCGAATATTACATCAGTTCTAGAATCTAGAAAAAATTAAATTATCAAGCTCAAAACATCTTAAATAATGGAAATAACTTTTTAATTCTCAACTTAAAAATTAGTTATTTGCAATAAAGCGATTACTATAAATATATTCATGACTTGACGACAACAAAGAAGAATAAGTATTAATATTCTTTTGAGTTTAATAAGCTCTTCCACGAATGAAATCCATTTTCTGCTACGACTTTTATGTGTCCGAATATCACATCATTTCTAAAATCCAGAAAAAATTAAATTACCAAGCTCTAAACATCTTCAAAACATGGATAAAACTTTTTATTTCTCAACTGAAAAATTATTTCATTGCAATATAGGAATTACTAAAAATATGTTTATGACTTATCGACACCAAAGAAGAATAAAATATTATTTTCTTTTGAGTTTGAGAAGCTCCTTCCCGAATGAAATCAATTTTCTGCTACGATTTTTATGTGTCCGAATATTACATCATTTCTAGAATCAGAAAAAATTAAATTACCAAGCTCAAAACATCTTCAAATGATGGATAAAACTTTTTATTTCTCAACGAAAAATTTAATTCATTGCAATATAGCGATTACTGAAAATATATTTACGACTTGACGACAACAAAGAAGAATAAAATATAATATTCTTTTGAGTTTGAAATGCTCTTTCACGAATGAAATCCATTTTTTCCTACGACTTTTATGTGTCCGAATATCACCTCATTTCTAGAATACAGAAAAAATTAAATTGCCAAGCTCAAAACATCTTCAAATTATGGATAAAACTTTTTATTTCTCAACTGAAAAATTAATTCTTTGCAATATATCAATTTCTAAAAATATATTTATGACTTGACGACAACAAAGAAGAATAAAATATAATATTCTTTTGAGTTTGAAAAGCTCCTTCACGGATTAAATCCATTTTCTGCTACGACATTTATGTTACCAAATATCACATCTTTTCTAGAATCCAGAAAAAATTAAATTGCCAAGCTCATAACATCGTCAAATGAGGGATAAAACTTTTAATTTCTCAACTTAAAAATTAATTCTTTGAAACATAGCGATTACCTAAAATATATTTATGACTTGACGACTACAAAGAAGAATAAAATATAATAATCTTTTGAGTTTGAAAAGCTCTATCACGAATGAAATCCATTTTCTGCTACATCATTTATGTGTCCGAATATCTCACCATTCCTAGAATCCAGAAAAAATTAAATTGCCAAGCTCATAACATCTTCAAATGATGGATAAAACTTTTTATTTCTCAACTGAAAAATTTCTTCTTTGATATATCGAATAGTAAAAAAATATTTATGACTGGAAGACAACAAGGAAGAAAAAAATATAATATTCTTTTGTGTTTGAAAAGCTCTTTCACGAATAAAATCCATTTTCTGCTACAACTTTTGTGTCCGAATATCACATCATTTCTAGAATCCCGAAAAATTAAACTGCCAAGGTCAAAATATCTTCAACTGATATATAAAACTTTTTATTTCTCAACTGAAAAATTAATTCTTTGCAATATAGCGATTACTAAAAATATATTAAGACTTGACCACCAGACAGAAGAATGAAATAAAATATTCTCTTGAGTTTGAGAAGCTTTTTTACGAATGAAATCCATTTTCTGCTACGACTTTTATGTGTCCGAATATCACATTATTTCTAGAATCGAGAAAAAATTAATTTACCAAGCTCAAAACATCTTCAAATGATGGATAAAAATTTTTATTTCTCAACTGAAAAATTAATTCTTTGCAATATAACGATTAATAAATATATATTTATGACTTGACGACAACAAAGGAGAATTAAAATATAATATTATTTTGAGTTACTAAGCTCTTTTACGAATGAAATCCATTTTTTGCTGCGACTTTTATGTTTCTGTATATCACGTCATTTCTAGAATACAGATAAAACTAAATTACCAAGCTCAAACAACTTCAAATGATGCATAAAACTTTTTATTTCTCAACTGAAAAATTGATTCTTTGCAATATAGCGATTCCTAAAATTATATTTACGTCTTGAAGACAACAAAGAAGAAGAAAATATAATATTCTTTTGAGTTTGAGAAGCTCTTTTACGAATCAAATTCGTTTTCTGCTACGTCTTATATGTGTCCGAATATTACATCATTTCAAGAATCCAGAGAAAATTAAATAACCAAGCTCAAAATATCTTTAAATGAAGGATAAAACTCTTTTTTTCAGAACTGAAAAATTAATTCTTTGCAATATAACGATTCTTAAAAATTTATTAATGACTTGACGACAACAAAGAAGAATAAAATATAATATTCTTTTGAGTTTAATAAGCTCTTTTAAGAATGAAATCCATTTTCTGCTACGACATTTATGTGTCCAAATATCACATCATTTCTAAAATCCAGAAAAAATTGAATTACCAAGCTCAAAACAACTTCAAATGATGGATAAAACTTTTTATTTCTCAACTGAAAAATAAATTTTTGCAATATAGCGATTACTAAAAATATATTTCTGACTTGACGACAACTAGGAAGAATAAAATATTATATTCTTTTGAGTTTGAAAAGCTCTTTCACGAATTGAATCCATTTTCTGCTACGACTTTTATTTGTCCGAATATCACATCATTTCTAGAATCCAGAAAAAATTAAATTCCCAAGCTCTATACGTCTTCAAATGATGGATAAAACTTTTTATTTCTCAACTGAAAAATAGTTTCTTTGCAATATAGATATTTAAAAAAATATATTTATAACTTGACGACAACAAATAAGAATAAAATATAAATTTCTTTTGAGTTTGAAAAGCGCTTTCACAAATGAAATCCATTTTGTTCCGTCACTTTTATATGTCCGAATATCACATCATTTCTAGAATCCAGAAAAAATTAAATAACCAAGCTCTAAACGTCTTCAAATGATGGATAAAACTTTTTATTTCTCAACTGAAAAATAATTTCTTTGCAATATAGCAATTTCTAAAAATATATTTATGACTTGACGAAAACAAATAAGAATAAAATATAATATTATTTTGAGTTTGAATAGCGCTTTCACAAATGAAATCCATTTTGTTCCATGACTTTTATGTGTCCGAATATCACATCATTTCTAGAATACAGAAAAAATCAAATTGCCAAGCTCAAAACATCTTCCACTTATGGATAAAACTTTTTTTTTTCAACTGAAAAATTTATTCTTTGCAATATAGCTATTTCTAAAAATATATTTATGTCTTGACGCCAACAAAGAAGAATAAAATATAATATTCTTTTGAGTTTAAAAGCTCTTTCACGAATGATATCCATTTTCTGCTTTGACTTTTATGTGTCCGAATATCACATTATTTCTAGAATCGAGAAAAAATTAATTTACCAAGCTCAAAACATCTTCAAATGATGGATAAAAATTTTTATTTCTCAACTGAAAAATTAATTCTTTGCAATATAACGATTAATAAATATATATTTATGACTTGACGACAACAAAGAAGAATTAAAATATAATATTATTTTGAGTTACTAAGCTCTTTTACGAATGAAATCCATTTTTTGCTGCGACTTTTATGTTTCTGTATATCACGTCATTTCTAGAATACAGATAAAATTATATTACCAAGCTCAAAACAACTTCAAATGATGGATAAAACTTTTTATTTCTCAACTGAAAAATTGATTCTTTGCAATATAGCGATTCCTAAAATTATATTTATGTCTTGAAGACAACAAAGAAGAAGAAAATATAATATTCTTTTGAGTTTGAGAAGCTCTTTTACGAATCAAATTCGTTTTCTGCTACAACTTATATGTGTCCGAATATTACATCATTTCGAGAATCCAGAGAAAATTAAATAGCCAAGCTCAAAATATCTTTAAATGAAGGATAAAAATCTTTTTTTCAGAAATGAACAATTAATTCTTTGCAATATAACGATTACTAAAAATATATTTATGACTTGACGACAACAAAGAAGAATAAAATATAATATTCTTTTGAGTTTAATAAGCTCTTTTAAGAATGAAATCCATTTTCTGCTACGACATTTATGTGTCCAAATATCACATCATTCCTAAAATCCAGAAAAAATTGAATTACCAAGCTCTAAACATCTTCAAAATATGGATAAATCTTTTTATTTCTCAACTGAAAAATTAATTCATTGAAATATAGGGATTACTTCAAATATATGTATGGCTTATCCACAACAAAGAAGAATAAAATATTATATTCTTTTGAGTTTGAAAAGCTCTTTCACGAATTGAATCCATTTTCTGCTACGACTTTTATTTGTCCGAATATCACATCATTTCTAGAATCCAGAAAAAATTAAATTCCCAAGCTCTATACGTCTTCAAATGATGGATAAAACTTTTTATTTCTCAACTGAAAAATAGTTTCTTTGCAATATAGATATTTAAAAAAATATATTTATAACTTGACGACAACAAATAAGAATAAAATATAAATTTCTTTTGAGTTTGAAAAGCGCTTTCACAAATGAAATCCATTTTGTTCCATCACTTTTATATGTCCGAATATCACATCATTTCTAGAATCCAGAAAAAATTAAATAACCAAGCTCTAAACGTCTTCAAATGATGGATAAAACTTTTTATTTCTCAACTGAAAAATAATTTCTTTGCAATATAGCAATTTCTAAAAATATATTTATGACTTGACGCCAACAAAGAAGAATAAAATATAATATTCTTTTGAGTTTAAAAGCTCTTTCACGAATGATATCCATTTTCTGCTTTGACTTTTATGTGTCCGAATATCACATTATTTCTAGAATACAGAAAAAATCAAATTGCCAAGCTCAAAACATCTTCCACTTATGGATAAACCTTTTTATTTTCAACTGAAAAATTTATTCTTTGCAATATAGCTATTTCTAAAAATATATTTATGACTTGACGACAACAAAGAAGAATAAAATATAATATTCTTTTGAGTTTAAAAGCTCTTTCACGAATGATATCCATTTTCTGCTTTGACTTTTATGTGTCCGAATATCACATCATTTCTAGAATCTAGAAAAAATTTAAATATCGCGCTCAAAACATCTTCTAATGATGGATAAAACTTTTTATTTCTCAACTGAAAAATTAATTCCTTGCAATATAACGATTACTGAAAATATATTTATGACTTGACGACAACAATGAAGAATAAAATATAATATTCTTTTGAGTTTAAAAGTTCATTCACGAATAAAATCTTTTTTCTGCTACGACTTTTATATGTCCGAATATCACAAAATTTCTAGAATCCAGAAAAAAGTAAACTGCCAAGCTTAAAACATCTTCAAATGATAGATAAAACTTTTTAATTCTCAACTGAAAAATTAATTCTTTGCATTATAGGGATAACTATATATATATTAATGACTTGACGACAACAAAGAAGAATTAAAATATAATATTCTTTTGAGTTTAATAAGCTCTTTTACGAATGAAATCCATTTTTTGCTTCGACTTTTATGTGTCTGAATATCACGTCATTTCTAGAATACAGAAAATATTAAATTACCAAGCTCAAAACATCTTCAAACGATGGATAAAACTTTTTATTTCTCCACTGAAAAATTAATTCTTTGCTATATAACGATTACTAACAATATATTTATGACATGACGACAACAAAGAAGAATAAAATATAATATTCTTTTGAGTTTGAAAAGCTATATCACGAATGAAATCCATTTTCTGCTGCGACATTTATGTGTCCGAATATCACATCATTTCTAGAATCCAGAAAAAATTAAATTGCCAAGCTCAAAACATCTTCAAATGATGGATAAAACTTGTTATTTCTCAACTGAAAAATTAAATCCTTGCTTATAGCGATTACTTAATGTATATTTATGACTTGACGACAACAAAGAAGAATAAAATATAATATTCTTTTGAGTTTGAAAAGCTCTTTCACGAATGAAATCCATTTTCTGCTTTGACTTTTATGTGTCCGAATATCACATCATTTCTAGAATCTAGAAAAAATTTAATTATCACGCTCAGAACATCTTCAAATGATGGATAAAACTTTTTATTTTACAACTGAAAAATTAATTCCTTGCAATATAACGATTACTAAATATATATTTATGACTTGACGACAACAAAAAAGAATTAAAGTATAATATTCTTTTGAGTTACTAAGCTCTTTTACGAATGAAATCCATTTTCTGCTGCGACTTTTATTTTTCCGAATATCACATAAGCTATAGAATCTAGAAAAAATTAAATTATCAAGCTCAAAACATCTTAAATGATGGAAAAAACCTTTTAGTTCTGAACTGAAAAATTAGTTATTTGCAATATAGCGATTACTATAAATATATTTATGACTTTACGACAACAAAGAAGAATAAATTATAATATTCTTTTGAGTTTGAAAAGCACTTTCACGAATGAAATCCATTTTCTGCAACGACTATTATGTGTCCGAATATCACGTCATTTCTAGAATCCGGAGAAAATTAAAATGCCAAGCTCAATACATCTTCAAATAATGGATTAAAGTTTTTATTTCTCAACTGAAATATTTTTTTTTTGCAATATAGCGATTACTAAAAATATATTTATAACTTGACGACAACAAAGAAGAATAAAATATAATATTCTTTTGAGTGTGAAAAGCACTTTCACGAATGAAATCCATTTTCTGCAACGACTATTATGTGTCCGAATATCACGTCATTTCTAGAATCCGGAGAAAATTAAAATGCCAAGCTCAAAACACCTTCAAATTATGGATAAAACTTTTTTTTTTCTCAACTGAAAAATTAATTTTATGCAATATAGCGATTACTGAAAATATATTTATGACTTGACGACAACAATGAAGAATAAAATATAATATTCTTTTGAGTTTGAAAAGCTCTTTCACGAATGAAATCCATTATCTTCTACGACTTTTATGTGTCCGAATATCACATCATTCCTAAAATTCAGAAAAAATTAAATTATCAAGCTCAAAACATCTTCAAATGATGGATAAAACTTTTTATTTCTCAACTGAAAAATTAATTCTTTGCAATATAGCGATTACTAAAAATTTATTTATGACTTAACGACAATAAAGAAGAATAAAATATTATATTCTTTTGTGTTTAAAAGCTCTTTCATGAATGAAATCCATTTTCTGCTACGACTTTTATGTGTCCGAATACATTTCATTTCTAGAATCCAGAAAAAATTAAATTATCAAGCTCAAAACATCTTCAAATAATGGATAAAACTTTTTATTTCTCAACTGAAAAATTAATTCTTTGCAATACGACGATTACTAAATATATATTTATGACTTGACGACAACAAAGAAGAATAAAATATAAATTTCTTTTGAGTTTCAAAATCTCTTTCACGAATTAAATCCATTTTTTTTACGACTTTTATGTGTCCGAATATCACCTCATTTTTAGAATCCAGAAAAAATTAAATTTCCAAGCTCAAAACATCTTCAAATGATGGAAAAAACTTTTTATTTCTCAACTGAAAAATTAATTCTTTGCCGTATAGCTATTATTAAAAATATATTTATGACTTGACGACAACAAAGAAGAATAAAATATAATATTCTTTTGAGTTCAAAAAGTTCTTATAACAAGGAAACCCATTTTTTGCTCAGACTTTTAAGTGTAAGAATATCATATCATTTCTAGAATACAGAAAAAATTAAATTTCCAAGCTCGAGACACCTTTAAAGATGGATAAAACTTTTTATTTCTCAACTGAAACAAATAATTCTTTGCAATTTAACGATTACTCTATATATATTTATGACTTGACGACAACAAAGAAGAATAAAATATAATATTCTTTTGAGTGTAATAAGCTCTTTTACGAATGAAATCCATTTTTTGCTGCGACCTTTATATGTCTGAATATCACGTCATTTCTAGAATACAGAAAAAATTAAATTGCCAAGCTCAAAACATCTTCAAATGATGGATAAAACTTTTAATTTCTCAACTGAAAAATTAATTCTTTGCAATATGGCGATTAATAAAAATATATTTATGACTCACGACAACAAAGAAGAATAGAATATAATATTCTTTCGAGTTTCATAAGCTGTTTCACCAATGAAATCCATTTTCTGCTACGAGTTTTATGTGTCCGAATATCACATCAGTTCTAGAATCCAGAAAAAATTAAATTATCAAGCTCAAAAAATCTTCAAATGATGGATAAAACTTTTTATTTCTCAGCTGAAAAATTAATTCTTTGCAATATATATTGATTACTAAAAATATATTTATGACTTGACGACAACAAAGAAGAATAAAATATAATATTCTTTTAAGTTTAAAGAGCTCTTTCACGAATGAAGTCCATTTTCTGCTGCGACTTTTATGTGTCCGAATATCACATTTTTTTTTTGGATCTAGAAAAATTAAAATAACCAGCCTCAAAACATCTTCAAATGATGGATTTAACTTTTTTTTTCTCAACTGAAAAATGAATTCTTTGTAATATAACGATTATTTAATGTATATTTATGACTTGACGACAACAAAGAAGAATTAAAATATAATATTATTTTGAGTTTGAAAACCTATATCACGAATGAAATCTATTTTCTGCTGCGACTTTTATGTGTCCGAAATTCACATCATTCCTTGAATCCAGAAAAAATTCAATTGCCAAGCTCAGAACATCTTCAAATGATGGATAAAACTTGTTATTTCTCAACTAGAAAATTAATTCTTTGCAATATAACGATAACTAAATATATATTTATGTCTTGACAACAACAAAGAAGAATTAATATATAATATTCTTTTGAGTTTAATAAGCTCTTTCAGGAATAATTCCTATTTCTGCTACGACTTTTTTGTGTCAGAATATCACCTCATTTTTAGAATCCAGAAAAAAATAAATTACCAAGCTCAAAACATCTTGAAATGATGGATAAAACTTTTTATTTCTCAACATAAATCGTAATACTTTGCAATATAGCGATTACTTAATATATATTTTTAGGACTTGACGACAACAAAGAAGAATAAAATATAATATTATTATGTGTTTCAAAAGGTCTTTCACGAAAGAAATCCATTTTCTGCTACGACTTTTATGTGTCCGAATATCACATCATTTCTAGAATCCAGAAAAAATTAAATTACCATGCTCAAAACCTCTTCAAATGATTAATAAAACTTTTTATTTCTGCTGAAAAATTAATTCTTTGCAATATAGCTATTACTAAAAATATTTTTATGACTTGACGACAACAAAGAAGAATGAAATAATATATTCTTTTGAGTTTGAAAAGCTCTCTCACGAATGAAATCCATTTTCTGCTACGACTTTTATGTGTCCGAATATCATATCATTCCTAGAATCCAGAAAAAATTAAATTACCAAGTTCAAAACATCTTCAAATGATGGATAAAACTTTTTATTTCTCAACTGAAAAATTAAGTCTTTGCAATATAGCGATTACTATAAATATATTTATGACTTGACCACAACACAGAAGAATAAAATATGAATTTCTTTTGAGTTTGAAAAGCTCTTTCACGAGTTGAATCCATTTTCTGTAACGACTTTTATGTGTCCGAATATCACATCATTTCAAGAATCCCGAAAAAATTAAATAGTCAAGCTCAAAATATCTTTAAATGAAGGATAAAACTTTTTATTTCTCAACTGAAAAATTAATTCTTTGCAATACAGCGATTACTAAAAATATATTTATGACTTCACGACCGGACAGAAGAATAAAATATAATATTCTCATGAGTTTGAGAAGCTTTTTCAGGAATGAAATCCATTTTCTGCTACGACTTTTATGTGTCCGAATATCACATCATTTCTAGAATCCAGAATAAATTAATTTACCAAGCTAAAAACATCTTCAAATGATGGATAAAACTTTTTATTTCTCAACTGAAAAATTAATTCTTTGCAATATAGCGATTTCTAAAAATATATTTGACTTGACGACAACAAAGTAGAATAAAATATTATATTCTTTTTAATTTGAGAAGCTTTCCTACGAATGAAATCCATTTTCTGCTACGACTATTATGTGTCCGAATATCACATCATTTCTAAAATCCACAAAAAATTAAATTATCAAGCTCAAAACATCTTCAAATGATGTATAAAACTTTTTATATCTTAACTAAAAATTTAATCTTTGCAATATAGCGATTACTAAAAATATATATATACTTGACGACTACAAAGAAGAATAAAATATAATATTCTTTTGAGTTTGAAAAGCTCTTTCACGAATGAAATCCATTTTCTGCTTTGACATTTATGTGTCCGAATGTCACATCATTTCTAGAATGTAGAAAAAATTTGATTATCACGCTCAAAACATCTTCAAATGATGGATAAAACTTTTTATTTCTCAACTGAAAAAATAATTCCTTGCAATATAACGATTACTAAATATATATTTATGACTTGACGATAACAAAGAAGAATTAAAATATAATATTCTTTTCAGTTACCAAGCTCTTTTACGAATGAAATCCATTTTCTGCTGCGACTTTTATTTCTCCGAATATTACATCAGTTCTAGAATCTAGAAAAAATTAAATTATCAAGCTCAAAACATCTTAAATAATGGAAAAAACTTTTTAATTCTCAACTTAAAAATTAGTTATTTGCAATAAAGCGATTACTATAAATATATTCATGACTTGACGACAACAAAGAAGAATAAGTATTAATATTCTTTTGAGTTTAATAAGCTCTTCCACGAATGAAATCCATTTTCTGCTACGACTTTTATGTTACTAAATATCACATCTTTTCTAGAATCCAGAAAAAATTAAATTAACAAGCTCTAAACATCTTCAAAACATGGATAAAACTTTTTATTTCTCAACTGAAAAATTATTTCATTGCAATATAGGGATTACTAAAAATATGTTTATGACTTATCGACAACAAAGAAGAATAAAATATTATTTTCTTTTGAGTTTGAGAAGCTCCTTCCCGAATGAAATCAATTTTCTGCTACGATTTTTATGTGTCCGAATATTACATCATTTCTAGAATCCAGAAAAAATTAAATTACCAAGCTCAAAACATCTTCAAATGATGGATAAAACTTTTTATTTCTCAACGAAAAATTTAATTCATTGCAATATAGCGATTACTGAAAATATATTTACGACTTGACGACAACAAAGAAGAATAAAATATAATATTCTTTTGAGTTTGAAGTGCTCTTTCACGAATGAAATCCATTTTTGACTACGACTTTTATTGGTCCGAATATCACCTCATTTCTAGAATACAGAAAAAATTAAATTGCCAAGCTCAAAACATCTTCAAATTATGGATAAAACTTTTTATTTCTCAACTGAAAAATTAATTCTTTGCAATATATCAATTTCTAAAAATATATTTATGATTTGACGACAACAAAGAAGAATAAAATATAATATTCTTTTGAGTTTGAAAAGCTCCTTCACGGATGAAATCCATTTTCTGCTACGACATTTATGTTACTAAATATCACATCTTTTCTAGAATCCAGAAAAAATTAAATTGCCAAGCTCATAACATCGTCAAATGAGGGATAAAACTTTTAATTTCTCAACTTAAAAATTAATTCTTTGAAACATTGCGATTACCTAAAATATATTTATGACTTGACGACAACAAAGAAGAATAAGTATTAATATTCTTTTGAGTTTAATAAGCTCTTCCACGAATGAAATCCATTTTCTGCTACGACTTTTATGTGTCCGAATATCATATCATTTCTAAAATCCAGAAAAAATTAAATTACCAAGCTCTAAACATCTTCAAAACATGGATAAAACTTTTTATTTCTCAACTGAAAAATTATTTCATTGCAATATAGGGATTACTAAAAATATGTTTATGACTTATCGACAACAAAGAAGAATAAAATATTATTTTCTTTTGAGTTTGAGAAGCTCCTTCCCGAATGAAATCAATTTTCTGCTACGATTTTTATGTGTCCGAATATTACATCATTTCTAGAATCCAGAAAAAATTAAATTACCAAGCTCAAAACATCTTCAAATGATGGATAAAACTTTTTATTTCTCAACGAAAAATTTAATTCATTGCAATATAGCGATTACTGAAAATATATTTACGACTTGACGACAACAAAGAAGAATAAAATATAATATTCTTTTGAGTTTGAAATGCTCTTTCACGAATGAAATCCATTTTTTGCTACGACTTTTATGTGTCCGAATATCACCTCATTTCTAGAATACAGAAAAAATTAAATTGCCAAGCTCAAAACATCTTCAAATTATGGATAAAACTTTTTATTTCTCAACTGAAAAATTAATTCTTTGCAATATATCAATTTCTAAAAATATATTTATGACTTGACGACAACAAAGAAGAATAAAATATAATATTCTTTTGAGTTTGAAAAGCTCCTTCACGGATGAAATCCATTTTCTGCTACGACATTTATGTTACTAAATATCACATCTTTTCTAGAATCCAGAAAAAATTAAATTGCCAAGCTCATAACATCGTCAAATGAGGGATAAAACTTTTAATTTCTCAACTTAAAAATTAATTCATTGCAAAATAGAGATTACTAAAAATATATTTATGACTTATCGACAAACTAGAAGAATAAAATATAATAATCTTTTGAGTTTGAAAAGCTCTATCACGAATGAAATCCATTTTCTGCTACATCATTTATGTGTCCGAATATCTCATCATTCCTAGAATCCAGAAAAAATTAAATTGCCAAGCTCATAACATCTTCAAATGATGGATAAAACTTTTTATTTCTCAACTAAAAAATTTCTTCTTTGATATATCGAATAGTAAAAAAATATTTATGACTTGAAGACAACAAAGAAGAAAAAAATATAATATTCTTTTGTGTTTGAAAAGCTCTTTCACGAATAAAATCCATTTTCTGCTACAACTTTTGTGTCCGAATATCACATCATTTCTAGAATCCCGAAAAATTAAACTGCCAAGCTCAAAATATCTTCAACTGATATATAAAACTTTTTATTTCTCAACTGAAAAATTAATTCTTTGCAATATAGCGATTACTAAAAATATATTAAGACTTGACCACCAGACAGAAGAATGAAATAAAATATTCTCTTGAGTTTGAGAAGCTTTTTCACGAATGAAATCCATTTTCTGCTACGACTTTTATGTGTCCGAATATCACATTATTTCTAGAATCGAGAAAAAATTAATTTACCAAGCTCAAAACATCTTCAAATGATGGATAAAAATTTTTATTTCTCAACTGAAAAATTAATTCTTTGCAATATAACGATTAATAAATATATATTTATGACTTGACGACAACAAAGAAGAATTAAAATATAATATTATTTTGAGTTACTAAGCTCTTTTACGAATGAAATCCATTTTTTGCTGCGACTTTTATGTTTCTGTATATCACGTCATTTCTAGAATACAGATAAAATTATATTACCAAGCTCAAAACAACTTCAAATGATGGATAAAACTTTTTATTTCTCAACTGAAAAATTGATTCTTTGCAATATAGCGATTCCTAAAATTATATTTATGTCTTGAAGACAACAAAGAAGAAGAAAATATAATATTCTTTTGAGTTTGAGAAGCTCTTTTACGAATCAAATTCGTTTTCTGCTACAACTTATATGTGTCCGAATATTACATCATTTCGAGAATCCAGAGAAAATTAAATAGCCAAGCTCAAAATATCTTTAAATGAAGGATAAAAATCTTATTTTCAGAAATGAACAATTAATTCTTTGCAATATAACGATTACTAAAAATATATTTATGACTTGACGACAACAAAGAAGAATAAAATATAATATTCTTTTGAGTTTAATAAGCTCTTTCACGAATTGAATCCATTTTCTGCTACGACTTTTATTTGTCCGAATATCACATCATTTCTAGAATCCAGAAAAAATTAAATTCCCAAGCTCTATACGTCTTCAAATGATGGATAAAACTTTTTATTTCTCAACTGAAAAATAGTTTCTTTGCAATATAGATATTAAAAAAAATATATTTATAACTTGACGACAACAAATAAGAATAAAATATAAATTTCTTTTGAGTTTTAAAAGCGCTTTCACAAATGAAATCCATTTTGTTCCATCACTTTTATATGTCCGAATATCACATCATTTCTAGAATCCAGAAAAAATTAAATTACCAAGCTCTAAACGTCTTCAAATGATGGATAAAACTTTTTATTTCTCAACTGAAAAATAATTTCTTTGCAATATAGCAATTTCTAAAAATATATTTATGACTTGACGAAAACAAATAAGAATAAAATATAATATTCTTTTGACTTTGAATAGCGCTTTCACAAATGAAATCCATTTTGTTCCATGACTTTTATGTGTCCGAATATCACATCATTTCTAGAATACAGAAAAAATCAAATTACCAAGCTCAAAACATCTTCCACTTATGGATAAAACTTTTTATTTTCAACTGAAAAATTTATTCTTTGCAATATAGCTATTTCTAAAAATATATTTATGACTTGACGACAACAAAGAAGAATAAAATATAATATTCTTTTGAGTTTAAAAGCTCTTTCACGAATGATATCCATTTTCTGCTTTGACTTTTATGTGTCCGAATATCACATCATTTCTAGAATCTAGAAAAAATTTAAATATCGCGCTCAAAACATCTTCAAATGATGGATAAAACTTTTTATTTCTCAACTGAAAAATTAATTCCTTGCAATATAACGATTACTGAAAATATATTTATGACTTGACGACAACAATGAAGAATAAAATATAATATTCTTTTGAGTTTAAAAGTTCATTCACGAATAAAATCTTTTTTCTGCTACGACTTTTATATGTCCGAATATCACAAAATTTCTAAAATCCAGAAAAAAGTAAACTGCCAAGCTTAAAACATCTTCAAATGATAGATAAAACTTTTTAATTCTCAACTGAAAAATTAATTCTTTGCATTATAGGGATTACTATATATATATTTATGACTTGACGACAACAAAGAAGAATTAAAATATAATATTCTTTTGAGTTTAATAAGCTCTTTTACGAATGAAATCCATTTTTTGCTGCGACTTTTATGTGTCTGAATATCACGTCATTTCTAGAATACAGAAAATATTAAATTACCAAGCTCAAAACATCTTCAAACGATGGATAAAACTTTTTATTTCTCCACTGAAAAATTAATTCTTTGCTATATAACGATTACTAACAATATATTTATGACATGAAGACAACAAAGAAAAATAAAAGTTAAATTTCTTTTGAGTTTCAAAAGCTCTTTCACGAATTAAATCCATTTTTTTCTACGACTTTTATGTGTCCGAATATCACCTCATTTTTAGAATCCAGAAAAAATTAAATTACCAAGCTCAAAACATCTTCAAATGATGGATAAAATTTGATATTTCTCAACTGAAAACTTAAATCCTTGCAATATAGGGATTACTAAAAATATATATATGACTTGACGACTACAAAGAAGAATAAAATATAATATTCTTTTGAGTTTTAAAAGCTCTTTCACGAATGAAATCCATTTTCTACTACGACGTTTGTGTATCGGAATATCACATCATTTCTAGTTTCCGTAGAAAATTAAATTACCAAGCTCAAATCATCTTCAAATGATGGAAAAAACATTTTATTTCTCAACTGAAAAATTAATTCTTTGCAATATAGCGATTACTATACATTATTTCGATACACTATATATTTATGACTTGCCGACAAAAAGAAGAATAAAATATAACATATTCTGCTACGACTTTTATGTGTCCGAATATCACGTCATTTTTAGAATTCAGAATAAAATTAAATAACCAAGCTCACAACATCTTCAAATGATGGATAAAAATTTTTTTTCTCAACTGAAAAATTAATTCTTTGCAATATAACGATAACTAAAAATTAATTTATGATTTGACGACAACAAAGAAGAATAAAGTATAATATTCTTTTGAGTTTAATAAGCTCTTTTATATGATAAATACTTTATGACTTGACGAAAACAAAGAAGAATAAAATATAATTTTCTTTTGAGTTTGAAAAGCTCTTTCACGAATGAAATCCATTTTCTTCTACGACTTTTATGTGCCCGAATATCACATTATTTCTAAAATCCAGAGAAAATTGTATTTTGAAGCTCAAAACATCTTCAAATGATGGATAAAACCTTTTATTTCTCAACTGAAAAATTAATTCTTTGCAATATAGCGATTACTTGAAATTTATTTATGACTTAACGACAACAAAGAAGAACAAAATATTATATTCTTTTGAGTTTAAAAGCTCTTTCATGAATGAAATCCATTTTCTTCTACGACTATTATGTGTCCGAATATCACATCATTTCTAGAATCCAGAATAAATTAATTTACCAAGCTAAAAACATCTTCAAATGATGGATAAAACTTTTTATTTCTCAACTGAAAAATTAATTCTTTGCAATATAGCGATTTCTAAAAATATATTTGACTTGACGACAACAAAGTAGAATAAAATATTATATTCTTTTTAATTTGAGAAGCTTTCCTACGAATGAAATCCATTTTCTGCTACGACTATTATGTGTCCGAATATAACATCATTTCTAAAATCCACAAAAAATTAAATTATCAAGCTCAAAACATCTTCAAATGATGTATAAAACTTTTTATATCTTAACTAAAAATTTAATCTTTGCAATAAAGCGATTACTAAAAATATATATATATACTTGACGACTACAAAGAAGAATAAAATATAATATTCTTTTGAGTTTGAAAAGCTCTTTCACGAATGAAATCCATTTTCTGCTTTGACATTTATGTGTCCGAATGTCACATCATTTCTAGAATGTAGAAAAAATTTAATTATCACGCTCAAAACATCTTCAAATGATGGATAAAACTTTTTATTTCTCAACTGAAAAAATAATTCCTTGCAATATAACGATTATTAAATATATATTTATGACTTGACGATAACAAAGAAGAATTAAAATATAATATTCTTTTCAGTTACCAAGCTCTTTTACGAATGAAATCCATTTTCTGCTGCGACTTTTATTTTTCCGAATATCACATCAGTTCTAGAATCTAGAAAAAATTAAATTATCAAGCTCAAAACATCTTAAAAAATGGAAATAACTTTTTAATTCTCAACTTAAAAATTAGTTATTTGCAATAAAGCGATTACTATAAATATATTCATGACTTGACGACAACAAAGAAGAATAAATATTAATATTCTTTTGAGTTTAATAAGCTCTTCCACGAATGAAATCCATTTTCTGCTACGACTTTTATGTGTATGAATATCACATCATTTCTAAAATCCAGAAAAAATTAAATTACCAAGCTCTAAACATCTTCAAAACATGGATAAAACTTTTTATTTCTCAACTGAAAAATTATTTCATTGCAATATAGGGATTACTAAAAATATGTTTATGACTTATCGACAACAAAGAAGAATAAAATATTATTTTCTTTTGAGTTTGAGAAGCTCCTTCCCGAATGAAATCAATTTTCTGCTACGATTTTTATGTGTCCGAATATTACATCATTTCTAGAATCCAGAAAAAATTAAATTACCAAGCTCAAAACATCTTCAAATGATGGATAAAACTTTTTATTTCTCAACGAAAAATTTAATTCATTGCAATATAGCGATTACTGAAAATATATTTACGACTTGACGACAACAAAGGAGAATAAAATATAATATTCTTTTGAGTTTGAAATGCTCTTTCAGGAATGAAATCCATTTTTTGCTACGACTTTTATGTGTCCGAATATCACCTCATTTCTAGAATCCAGAAAAAATTAAATTATCAAGCTCAAAACATCTTCAAATGATGGATAAAACTTTTTATTTCTCAACTGAAAAATTAATTCTTTGCAATATAAGGATTACTAAATATATATTTATGACTTGACGACAGCAAAGAAGAATAAAATATAAATTTCTTTTGAGTTTCAAAAGCTCTTTCACGAATTAAATCCATTTTCTGCTACGACTTTTATGTGTCCGAATATCAATTCATTCTTAGAATCCTGAAAAAATTAAATTACCAAGCTCAAAACATCTTCAAATGATGGAAAAAACTTATTATTTCTCAACTGAAAAATTTATTCTTTGCAATATAGCTATTACTAAAAATATATATATGACTTGACGACAACAAAGAAGAATAAAATATAATATTCTTTTGAGTACAAAAAGCTCTTATAACAAGGAAATCCATTTTTTGCTCAGACTTTTAAGTGTAAGAATATCATATCATTTCTAGAATACAGAAAAATTAAATTTCCAAGCTCGAGACAACTTTAAAGATGGATAAAACTTTTTATTTCTCAACTGAAATAAATAATTCTCTGCAATTTAACAATTACTATATATATAATTATGACTTGACGACAACAAAGAAGAATGAAATATATTATTCTTTTGAGTTTGAAAAGCTCTTTCACGAATGAAATCCATTTCCTTCTACGACTTTTATGTGTCCGAATATCACGTCATTTCTAGAATCCAGAAAAAATTAAATTACCAAGCTCAAAACATCTTCAAATGATGGATAAAACTTTTTATTTCTCAACTGAAAAATTAATTCTTTGCAATATAGCGATTACTAAAAATATATTTATGACTTGACGATAACAAAGAAGAATAAAATATAATATTCTTTTGAGTGTAATAAGCTCTTTTACGAATAAAATCCATTTTTTGCTGCGACTTTTATGTTTCTGTGTATCACGTCATTTCTAGAATACAGATAAAACTAAATTACCAAGCTCAAAACAACTTCAAATGATGCATAAAACTTTTTATTTCTCAACTGAAAAATTGATTCTTTGCAATATAGCGATTCCTAAAATTATATTTACGTCTTGAAGACAACAAAGAAGAAGAAAATATAATATTCTTTTGAGTTTGAGAAGCTCTTTTACGAATCAAATTCGTTTTCTGCTACGTCTTATATGTGTCCGAATATTACATCATTTCAAGAATCCAGAGAAAATTAAATAACCAAGCTCAAAATATCTTTAAATGAAGGATAAAACTCTTTTTTTCAGAACTGAAAAATTAATTCTTTGCAATATAACGATTACTTAAAATATATTTATGACTTGAGGACAACAAAGAAGAATAAAATATAATATTCTTTTGAGTTTAATAAGCTCTTTTAAGAATGAAATCCATTTTCTGCTACGACATTTATGTTTCTGTATATCACGTCATTTCTAGAATACAGATAAAATTGAATTACCAAGCTCTAAACATCTTCAAAAGATGGATAAATCTTTTTATTTCTCAACTGAAAAATTAATTCTTTGCAATATATCGATTACTAAAAATATATTTATGACTTGACGACAACAAAGAAGAATAAAATATAATATTCTTTTGAGTTTAATAAGCTCTTTTACGAATGAAATCCATTTTTTGCTGCGACTTTTATGTTTCTGTATATCACGTCATTTCTAGAATACAGATAAAATTGAATTACCAAGCTCTAAACATCTTCAAAAGATGGATAAATCTTTTTATTTCTCAACTGAAAAATTAATTCATTGAAATATAGGGATTACTTCAAATATATGTATGACTTATCCACAACAAAGAAGAATAAAATATTATATTCATTTGAGTTTGTAAAGCTCCTTCACGAATGAAATCAATTTTCTCCTACGACATTTATGTGTCCGAATATTACATCATTTCTAGAATCCAGAAAAAAATAAATTACCAAGCTCAAAACAACTTCAAATGATGGATAAAACTTTTTATTTCTCAACTGAAAAATAAATTTTTGCAATATAGCGATTACTAAAAATATATTTCTGACTTGACGACAACTAGGAAGAATAAAATATTATATTCTTTTGTGTTTGAAAAGCTCTTATAACAAAGAAATACATTTTTTGCTGAGACTTTTATGTGTACGAATAACATATCATTTCTAGAATCCAGAAAAAATTAAATTATCAAGCTCATAACATCTTCAAATGATGAATTAAATTTTTTTTCTCAACTGAAAAATTAATTCTTTGCTATATAACGATTACTAAAATATATTTATGACTTAATGACAACAAAGAAGAACAAAATATTATATTCTTTTGAGTTTGAAAAGCTCTTTCACGAATTGAATCCATTTTCTGCTACGACTTTTATTTGTCCGAATATCACATCATTTCTAGAATCCAGAAAAAATTAAATTCCCAAGCTCTAAACGTCTTCAAATGATGGATAAAACTTTTTATTTCTCAACTGAAAAATAGTTTCTTTGCAATATAGATATTTCTAAAAATATATTTATAACTTGACGACAAATAATAAGAATAAAATATAAATTTCTTTTGAGTTTGAAAAGCGCTTTCACAAATGAAATCCATTTTGTTCCATCACTTTTATATGTCCGAATATCACATCATTTCTAGAATCCAGAAAAAATTAAATTACCAAGCTCTAAACGTCTTCAAATGATGGATAAAACTTTTTATTTCTCAACTGAAAAATAATTTCTTTGCAATATAGCAATTTCTAAAAATATATTTATGACTTAACGAAAACAAATAAGAATAAAATATAATATTCTTTTGAGTTTGAATAGCGCTTTCACAAATGAAATCCATTTTGTTCCATGACTTTTATGTGTCCGAATATCACATCATTTCTAGAATACAGAAAAAATCAAATTGCCAAGCTCAAAACATCTTCCACTTATGGATAAAACTTTTTATTTTCAACTGAAAAATTTATTCTTTGCAATATAGCTATTTCTAAAAATATATTTATGACTTGACGACAACAAAGAAGAATAAAATATAATATTCTTTTGAGTTTAAAAGCTCTTTCACGAATGATATCCATTTTCTGCTTTGACTTTTATGTGTCCGAATATCACATCATTTCTAGAATCTAGAAAAAATTTAAATATCGCGCTCAAAACATCTTCAAATGATGGATAAAACTTTTTATTTCTCAACTGAAAAATAATTTCTTTGCAATATAGCTATTTCTAAAAATATATTTATGACTTGACGAAAACAAAGAAGAATAAAATATAATATTCTTTTGAGTTTGAATAGCGCTTTCACAAATGGAATCCATTTTGTTCCATGACTTTTATGTGTCCGAATATCACATCATTTCTAGAATACAGAAAAAATCAAATTGCCAAGCTCAAAACATCTTCCACTTATGGATAAAACTTTTTATTTTCAACTGAAAAATTAATTCTTTGCAATATAGCTATTTCTAAAAATATATTTATGACCTGACGACAACAAAGAAGAATAAAATATAATATTCTTTTGAGTTTGAAAAGCTCCTTCACGAATGAAATCCGTTTTCTGCTACGACATTTATGTGTCCGAATATCACATCATTTCTAGAATCCAGAAAAAATTAAATTGCCAAGCTCATGACATCTTCAAATGAGGGATAAAACTTTTTACTTCTCAACTGAAAAATTTATTCTTTGCACAATAGCGATTGCTGAAAATATATTTATGACTTGACGAAAACAATGAAGAATAAAATATAATATTCTTTTGAGTTTAAAAGCTCTTTCACGAATGAAATCCATTTTCTGCTACGACTTTTAAGTGAACGAATATCAAATTATTTCTAGAATCCAGAAAAAATTAAATTATCAAGCTCAAAACATCTTCAAATGATGGATAAAACTTTTTATTTCTCAACTGAAAAATTAAATCTTTGCAATATAACGATTATTAAATGTATATTTATGACTTGACGACAACAAAGAAGAATTAAAATATAATATTCTTTTGAGTTTAATAAGCTCTTTTACGAATGAAATCCATTTCTTGCTGCGACTTTTATGCGTCTGAATATCACGTCATTTCTAGAATACAGAAAAAATTAAATTACCAAGCTCAAAACATCTTCAAACGATGGATAAAACTTTTTTTTTCTCAACTGAAAAATTAATTCTTTGCTATATAACGATTACTAACAATATATTTATGACATGACGACAACAAAGAAGAATAAAATATAAATTTCTTTTGAGTTTCAAAAGCTCTTTCACGAATTAAATCCATTTTTTTCTACGAGTTTTATGTGTCCGAATATCACCTCATTTTTAGAATCCAGAAAAAATTAAATTACCAAGCTCAAAACATCTTCAAATGATGGATAAAACTTGCTATTTCTCATCTTAAAAATTAAATCCTTGCAATATAGCGATTACTAAAAATATATATATGACTTGACGACTACAAAGAAGAATAAAATATAATATTCTTTTGAGTTTGAAAAGCTCTTTCACGAATGAAATCCATTTTCTACTACGACGTTTGTGTATCGGAATATCACATCATTTCTAGAATCCGTAGAACATTAAATTACCAATCTCAAATCATCTTCAAATGATGGAAAAAACATTTTATTTCTCAACTGAAAAATTAATTCTTTGCAATATAGCGATTACTATATATTATTGCGATACACTATATATTTATGACTTGAGGACAAAAAGAAGAAAAAAATATAACATATTCTGCTACGACTTTTATGTGTCCGTATATCACGTCATTTTTAGAATTCAGAATAAAATTAAATAACCAAGCTCACAACATCTTCAAATGATGGATAAAAATTTTTTTTCTCAACTGAAAATTTAATTCTTTGCAATATAACGAAAACTAAAAATTAATTTATGACTTGACGACAACAAAGAAGAATAAAGTATAATATTCTTTTGAGTTTAATAAGCTCTTTTATATGATAAATACTTTATGACTTGACGATAACAAAGAAGAATAAAATATAATTTTCTTTTGAGTTTGAAAAGCTCATTCACGAATGAAATCCATTTTCTTCTACGACTTTTATGTGCCCGAATATCACATCATTTCTAAAATCCAGAGAAAATTGTATTATGATGCTCAAAACATCTTCAAATGATGGATAAAACCTTTTATTTCTCAACTGAAAAATTAATTCTATGCAATATAGCGATTACTGGAAATTTATTTATGACTTAACGACAACAAAGAAGAACAAAATATTATATTCTTTTGAGTTTAAAAGCTCTTTCATGAATGAAATCCATTTTCTTCTACGACTATTATGTGTCCGAATATCACATCATTTCTAGAATCCAGAAAAAATTAAATTATCAAGCTCAAAACATCTTCAAATGATGGATAAAACTTTTTATTTCTCAGCTGAAAAATTAATTCTTTGCAATATAAGGATTACTAAATATATATTTATGACTTGACGACAGCAAAGAAGAATAAAATATAAATTTCTTTTGAGTTTCAAAAGCTCTTTCACGAATTAAATCCATTTTCTGCTACGACTTTTATGTGTCCGAATATCAATTCATTCTTAGAATCCCAAAAAAATTAAATTACCAAGCTCAAAACATCTTCAAATGATGGAAAAAACTTATTATTTCTCAACTGAAAAATTTATTCTTTGCAATATAGCTATTACTAAAAATATATATATGACTTGACGACAACAAAGAAGAATAAAATATAATATTCTTTTGAGTACAAAAAGCTCTTATAACAAGGAAATCCATTTTTTGCTCAGACTTTTAAGTGTAAGAATATCATATCATATTTCTAGAATACAGAAAAATTAAATTTCCAAGCTCGAGAACACTTTAAAGATGGATAAAACTTTTTATTTCTCAACTGAAATAAATAATTCTCTGCCATTTAACGATTACTATATATATATTTATGACTTGACGACAACAAAGAAGAATGAAATATATTATTCTTTTGAGTTTGAAAAGCTCTTTCACGAATGAAATCCATTTCCTTCTACGACTTTTATGTGTCCGAATATCACGTCATTTCTAGAATCCAGAAAAAATTAAATTACCAAGATCAAAACATCTTCAAATGATGGATAAAACTTTTTATTTCTCAATTGAAAAATTAATTCTTTGCAATATAGCGATTACTAAAAATATATTTATGACTTGACGATAACAAAGAAGAATAAAATATAATATTCTTTTGAGTGTAATAAGCTCTTTTACGAATGAAATCCATTTTTTGCTGCGACTTTTATGTTTCTGTATATCACGTCATTTCTAGAATACAGATAAAACTAAATTACCAAGCTCAAAACAACTTCAAATGATGCATAAAACTTTTTATTTCTCAACTGAAAAATTGATTCTTTGCAATATAGCGATTCCTAAAATTATATTTACGTCTTGAAGACAACAAAGAAGAAGAAAATATAATATTCTTTTGAGTTTGAGAAGCTCTTTTACGAATCAAATTCGTTTTCTGCTACGTCTTATATGTGTCCGAATATTACATCATTTCAAGAATCCAGAGAAAATTGAATTACCAATCTCAAAACAACTTCAAATGATGGATAAAACTTTTTATTTCTCAACTGAAAAATAAATTTTTGCAATATAGCGATTACTAAAAATATATTTCTGACTTGACGACAACTAGGAAGAATAAAATATTATATTCTTTTGAGTTTGAAAAGCTCTTATAACAAAGAAATACATTTTTTGCTGAGACTTTTATGTGTACGAATAACATATCATTTCTAGAATCCAGAAAAAATTAAATTACCAAGCTCATAACATCTTCAAATGATGAATTAAATTTTTTTTTCTCAACTGAAAAATTAATTCTTTGCTATATAACGATTACTAAAATATATTTATGACTTAATGACAACAAAGAAGAACAAAATATTATATTCTTTTGAGTTTGAAAAGCTCTTTCACGAATTGAATCCATTTTCTGCTACGACTTTTATTTGTCCGAATATCACATCATTTCTAAAATCCAGAAAAAATTGAATTACCAAGCTCTAAACATCTTCAAAAGATGGATAAATCTTTTTATTTCTCAACTGAAAAATTAATTCATTGAAATATAGGGATTACTTCAAATATATGTATGACTTATCCACAACAAAGAAGAATAAAATATTATATTCATTTGAGTTTGTAAAGCTCCTTCACGAATGAAATCAATTTTCTCCTACGACATTTATGTGTCCGAATATTACATCATTTCTAGAATCCAGAAAAAATTAAATTACCAAGCTCAAAACAACTTCAAATGATGGATAAAACTTTTTATTTCTCAACTGAAAAATAAATTTTTGCAATATAGCGATTACTAAAAATATATTTCTGACTTGACGACAACTAGGAAGAATAAAATATTATGTTCTTTTGAGTTTGAAAAGCTCTTATAACAAAGAAATACATTTTCTGCTACGACATTTATGTGTCCAAATATCACATCATTTCTAAAATCCAGAAAAAATTAAATTACCAAGCTCAAAACATCTTCAAATGATGGATAAAACTTTTTATTTCTCAACTGAAAAATAGTTTCTTTGCAATATAGATATTTCTAAAAATATATTTATAACTTGACGACAACAAATAAGAATAAAATATAAATTTCTTTTGAGTTTGAAAAGCGCTTTCACAAATGAAATCCATTTTGTTCCATCACTTTTATATGTCCGAATATCACATCATTTCTAGAATCCAGAAAAAATTAAATTACCAAGCTCTAAACGTCTTCAAATGATGGATAAAACTTTTTATTTCTCAACTGAAAAATAATTTCTTTGCAATATAGCTATTTCTAAAAATATATTTATGACTTGACGAAAACAAAGAAGAATAAAATATAATATTCTTTTGAGTTTGAATAGCGCTTTCACAAATGAAATCCATTTTGTTCCATGACTTTTATGTGTCCGAATATCACATCTATTCTAAAATCCAGAAAAAATTGAATTACTTAGCTCAAAACATCTTCAAATGATGGATAAAACTTTTTATTTCTCAACTGAAAAATTAATTCATTGCAATATAGGTATTTCTAAAAATATATTTATGACTTGACGACAACAAAGAAGAATAAAATATAATATTCCTTTGAGTTTGAAAAGCGCTTTCACAAATGAAATCCATTTTGTTCCACGACTTTTATGTGTCCAAATATCACATCATTTCTAGAATAGTGTAAAAATCAAATTGCCAAGCTCAAAACATCGTCAAATTATGGATATAACTTTTTATTTTCAACTGAAAAATTAATTCTTTGCAATATAGCTATTTCTTAAAATATATTTATGACTTGACGACAACAAAGAAGAATAAAATATAATATTCTTTTGAGTTTGAAAAGCTCCTTCACGAATGAAATCTATTTTCTGCTACGACATTTATGTGTCCGAATATCACATCATTTCTAGAATCCAGAAAAAATTAAATTGCCAAGCTCATAACATCTTCAAATGAGGGATAAAACTTTTTATATCTCAACTGAAAAATTTATTCTTTGCAAAATTGCGATTACTGAAAATATATTTATGACTTGACGACAACAATGAAGAATAAAATATAATATTCTTTTGAGTTTAAAAGCATAACATCGTCAAATTATGGATAAAACTTTTTATTTTCAACTGAAAAATTAATTCTTTGCAATAAAGCTATTTCTAAAAATGTATTTATGACTTGACGACAACAAAGAAGAATAAAATATAATATTCTTTTGAGTTTGAAAAGCTCCTTCACGAATGAAATCCGTTTTCTGCTACGACATTTATGTGTCCGAATATCGCATCATTTCTAGAATCCAGAAAAAATTAAATTGCCAAGCTCATAACATCTTCAAATGAGGGATAAAACTTTTTATTTCTTAACTGAAAACTTAATTCATTGCAATATAGCGATTACTCAAAATATATATATGACTTGACGACGACAAAGAAGAATAAAATATAATATTCTTTTGAGTTTGAAAAGCTTTTTCACGAATGAAATCCATTTTCTGCTACGACTTTTATGTTTCCGAATATCACATCTATTCTAGAATCTAGAAATAATTTAAATATCACGCTCCAAACATCTTCAAATGATGGATAAAACTTTTTATTTCTCAACTGAATTATTATTCCTTGCAATATAACGATTACTAAATATATAGTGATGACTTTACGACAAAAAAGAAGAATTAAATTATAATATTCTTTTTAGTTACTAAGCTCTTTTACGAATGAAATCCATTTTCTGCTGCGACTTTTATTTTTCCGAATATCACATTGGGTCTAGAATCTAGAAAAAATTAAATTATCAAACTCAAAACATTTTAAATGATGGATAACACTTTTTAATTCTCAACTGAAAAATTAATTCTTTGCAATATAGCGATTACTATAAAAATATTTATGACTTGACGACAACAAAGAAGAATAAAATATAATATTCTTTTGAGTTTAAAAGCTCTTTCACGAATGAAATCCTTTTTCCGCTACGACTTTTATTTTTCGGAATATCACATCAGTTCTAGAATCTAGAAAAAATTAAATTCCCAAGCTCAAAACATCTTCAAATTGTGGATAAAACTTTTTATTTCTCAACTGAAAAATTAATTCTTTGCAATATAACGATTACTAAATATATATTTATGACTTGACGACAACAAAGAAGAATTAAAATATAATATTCTTTTGAGTTACTAAGCTCTTTTACGAATGAAATCCAATTTTTGCTGCGACGTTTTTGTGTCTGTATATCACGTCATTTCTAGAATACAGATAAAATTAAATTACCAAGCTCAAAACAACTTCAAACGATGGATAAAACTTTTTGTTTCTCAACTGAAAAATTGATTCTTTGCAATATAGCGATTACATTAATTATATTTATGTCTTGGAGACAACAAAGAAGAAGAAAATATAATATTCTTTTGTGTTTGAAAAGCTCTTTCACGAATAAAATCCATTTTCTGCTACGACTTATATGTATCCGAATATTACATCACTTCGAGAATCTAGAGAAAATTAAATAGCCAAGCTCAAAATATCTTTAAATGAAAGATAAATCTTTTTACTTCACAACTGAAAAATTAATTCTTTTCAATATATTGATGACTAAAAATATATTTATGACTTGACGACAACAAAGAAGAATAAAATAAAATATTCTTTTGAGTTTAATAAGCTCTTTTAAAAATGAAATCCATTTTCTGCTACGACATTTATGTGTCCAAATATCACATCATTTCTAAAATCCAGAAAAAATTGAATTACCAAGCTCTAAACATCTTCAAAAGATGGATAAAACTTACTATTTCTCAACTGAAAAATTAATTCTTTGCAATATAGCTATTTCTAAAAATATATTTATGACTTGACACAACAAAGAAAAATAAAATATGATATTCTATTGAGTTTGAAAAGCTCCTTCACGAATGAAATCCATTTTCTGCTACGACATTTATGTGTCCGAATATCACATCATTTCTAGAATCCAGAAAAAAATAAATTGCCAAGCTCATAACATCTTCAAATGAGGGATAAAACTTTTTATTTTTCAACTGAAAAATTAATTCTTTGAAACATAGCGATTACAAAAAATATATTTATGACTTGACGACAACAAAGAAGAATAAAATATAATAATCTTTTGAGTTTAAAAAGCTCTATCACGAATGAATTCCATTTTCTGCTACGACATTTATGTGTCCGAATATCACATCATTACTGGAATCTAGAAAAAATTAAATTGCCAAGCTCATAACATCTTCAAATGATATAAAAACTCTTTATTTCTCAACTGAAAAATTAATTCTTTGAAACATAGCGATTACTAAAAATATATTTATGACTTGATGACAACAAAGAAGAATAAAATATAATAATCTTTTGAGTTTAAAAAGCTCTATCACGAATGAAATCCATTTTCTGCTACGACATTTATGTGTCCGAATATCACATCATTACTGGAATCTAGAAAAAATTAAATTGCCAAGCTCATTACATCTTCAAATGATATAAAAACTTTTTATTTCTCAACTGAAAAATTAATTCTTTGAAACATAGCGATTACTAAAAATATATTTATGACTTGACGACAACAAAGAAGAATAAAATATAATAATCTTTTGAGTTTAAAAAGATCTTTCACTAGTGGAATCCATTACCTGCTACAACTATTAAGTGTCCGAATATCACATGATTTCTAGAATCCAGAAAAAATTAAATTACCAAGCTCAAAACATCTTCAAATGGTGGATTAAACTTTTTATTCCTAACTGATAATTTAATTCTTTGCAATATAACGAATACTAAGTATATATTTATTACTTGATGACAACAAAGAAGAATAAAATATATAATTCTTTTGAGTTTAAAAAGCTCTTTCACGTATGAAATCAATTTTTTGCTACGATTATTATGTGTCCGAATATCATATTATTTCAAGTATCCTGAAAAAATATAATTACCCAGCTCAAAACATCTTCAAATGATGGATAAAACTTTTTATATCTTAACTAAAAATTAAATCTTTGCAATATTACGATTACTTAAAATATATTTATGACTTGACAACAACAAAGAAGAATAAAATATAATATTCTTTTGAGTTTAAATAGCTCTTATAACAAGGAAATACATTTATTGCTGAGACTTTTATGTGTACGAATAACATATCATTTCTAGAATCCAGAAAAATTAAATTACCATGCTCATAACATCTTCAAATGATGGATAAAATTTTTTCTTTCTCAACTGAAAAATTAAATCTTTGCAATGTAGCGATTACTAAAAATATATTTGTGACTTGACGACAACAAAGAAGAATAAAATATTATATTCTTTTGAGTTTGAAAAGCTCTTTCACGAATGAAATCCATTTTCTTCCACGACTTTTATATGTCCGAATGACACATGATTTCTAGAATCCAGAAAAAATTAAATTACCAAGCTCAAAATATCTTCAAATGATGGATAAAACTTTTTATTTCTCCGATGAAAAGTTAATTCTATGCAAAATAACGATTACTTAATATATATTTATGACTTGACGACAACAAGGAAGAATAAAATATTATATTCTTTTGAGTTTTAAAGCTCTTTCACAAGTAAAAATCAATTTCTGCTACGACTTTTATGTGTACGAATATCACATTTATTCTAAAATCCAGAAATATTTGAATTACTAAGCTCAAAACATCTTCAAATGATGGATAAAACTTTTTTTTTCTTAACTGAAAAATTAATTCTTTGCAATATAGCGATTACTAAACATATATTTATGACTTCACGACAACAAGGAAGAATAAAATATTATATTCTTTTGAGTTTAAAAGCTCTTTCACAAGTAAAATCAATTTCTGCTACGACTTTTATGTGTCCGAATATCACATAATTTCTAGAATCCAGAAAAAATTACATTGCCAAGCTCATAACATCTTCAAGTGAGGGATAAAACTTTTTATTTCTACACAGAAAATTTTATTCTTTGCAAAATAGCGATTACTGAAAATATATTTATGACTTGACGACAACAATGAATAATAAAATATAATATTCTTTTGAGTTTAAAAGCTCTTTCACGAATGAAATCCATTTTCTGCTTTGACATTTATGTGTCCGAATATCACATCATTTCTAGAATCTAGAAAAAATGTAAATATAGGCTCAAAACATCTTCAAATGATGGATAAAACTTTTTATTTCTCAACTGAAAATTTAATTCTTTTCAATATATTAAATACTAAATATATATTTATTACTTGATGACAACAAAGAAGAATAAAATATATAATTTAATAATAAAATATATAATAATAATATATATAATATAAAAATTTAAATATCACGCTCAAAACATCTTCAAATGATGGATAAAACTTTTTATTTCTCAACTGAAAAATTAATTCCTTGCAATATAACGATTACTAAATATATATTGATGACTTTACGACAATATAGAAGAATTAAAATATAATTTTCTTTTTAGTTACTAAGCTCTTTTACGAATGAAATCCATTTTGTGCTGCGACTTTTATTTTTCCGAATATCACATCAGTTCTAGAATCTAGAAAAAATTAAATTATCAAGCTCAAAACATCTTAAATGATGGATAAAACTTTTTAATTCTCAACTGAAAATTTAATTCTTTGCAATATAGCGATTACTATAAAAATATTTATCACTTGACGACAACAAAGAAGAATAAAATATAATATTCTTTTGAGTTTAAAAGCTCTTTCACGAATAAAATCCTTTTTCCGCTACGACTTTTATTTTTCGGAATATCACATCAGTTCTAGAATCTAGAAAAAATTAAATTCCCAAGCTCAAAACATCTTCAAATGATGGATAAAACTTTTTATTTCTCAACTGAAAAATTAATTCTTTGCAATATAACGATTACTAAATATATATTTATGACTTGACGACAACAAAAAAGAATTAAAATATAATATTCTTTTGAGTTACTAAGCTCTTTTACGAATGAAATCAAATTTTTGCTGCGACGTTTATGTGTCTGTATATCACGTCATATCTAGAATACAGATAAAATTAAATTACCAAGCTCAAAACAACTTCAAATGATGGATAAAACTTTTTATTTCTCAACTGAAAAATTGATTCTTTGCAATATAGCGATTACATTAATTATGTTTATGTCTTGAAGACAACAAAGAAGAAGAAAATATAATATTCTTTTAAATTTGAGAAGCTCTTTTACGATTGAAATCCATTTTCTGCTACGACTTATATGTGTCCGAATATTACATCATTTCGAGAATCCAGAGAAAATTAAATAGCCAAGCTCAAAATATCTTTAAATGAAAGATAAAACTTTTTACTTCACAACTGAAAAATTAATTCTTTTCAATATATTAATGACTTAAAATATATTTATGACTTGACGACAAAAAAGAAGAATAAAATAAAATATTCTTTGAGTTTAATAAGCTCTTTTAAGAAAGAAATCCATTTTCTGCTACGACATTTATGTGTCCAAATATCACATCATTTCTAAAATCCAGAAAAAATTAAATTACCAAGCTCTAAACATCTTCAAAAGATGGAGAAAGCATTTTATTTCTCAACTGAAAAATTAATTCATTGCAAAATAGAGATTACTAAAAATATATTTATGACTTATCGACAACCTAGAAGAATAAAACATTATATTCTTTTGAGTATGAAAAGCTCTATCACGAATGAAATCCATTTTCTGCTACATCATTTATGTGTCCGAATATCTCATCATTCCTAGAATCCAGAAAAAATTAAATTGCCAAGCTCATAACATCTTCAAATGATGGATAAAACTTTTTAGTTCTCAACTGAAAATTTTCTTCTTTGATATATCGAATACTAAAAAAATATTTATGACTTGACGACAACAAAGAAGAATAAAATATAATATTATTTTGTGTTTGAAAAGCTCTTTCACGAATAAAATCCATTTTCTGCTACGACTTTTATGTGTCCGTATATCACATCATTTCTAGAATCCAAAAAAATTAAACTGCCAAGCTCAAAACATCTTCAAATGATAGATAAAACTTTTTATTTCTCAACTAAAAAATTAAATCTTTGCAATGTAGCGATTACTAAAAATATATTTGTGACTTTACGACAACAAAGAAGAAAAAAATATAATATTTTTTTGAATTTGAAAACCTCTTTCACGAGTGGAATCCATAACCTGCTACGACTTTTAAGTGTCCGAATATCACATCATTTCTATAATCCAGAAAAAATTAAATTACCAAGCTCATAACATCTTCACGTAATGGATGAAACTTTTTATTACTCAACTGAAAAATTAATTCTTTGAAACATAGCGATAAAAAAAATATATTTATGACTTGACGACAACAAAGAAGAATAAAATTTTATATTCTTTTGAGTTTGAAAAGCTCTTTCACGAATGAAATCCATTTTCTTCCACGACTTTTATATGTCCGAATATCACATCATTTCTAGAATCCAGAAAAAATTAAATTACCAAGCTCAAAACATCTTCAAATGATGGATAAAGCTTTTTATTTCTCCAATGAAAAATTAATTCTTTGCAAAATAACGATTACTTAATATATATTTATGACTTGACGACAACAAAGAAGAATTATAATAGAATATTCTTTTGATTTTAACATGCTCTTTTAAGAATGAAATCCATCTTTTGCTGCGACTTTTATGTGTCCGAATATCATGTCATTTCTAGAATACAGAAAAAATTAAATTACCAAGCTCAAGACATCTTCAAATGATGGATTAAACTTTTTATTTCTCAACTGAAAAATAAATTCTTTGCAATATAGCGATTAGTAAAAATATATTTACGACTTGACGACCAGACAGAAGAATAAAATATAAAATTCTCTTGAGTTTGAAAAGCTCTTTCACGAATCAAATCCATTTTCTGCTACGACTTTTTTGTGTCCGAATATCACATTATTTGTCGAATCCATAAAAAATTAATTTACCAAGCTCATAACATCTTCAAATGGTATAAAAACTTTTTATTTCTCAACTGAAAAATTAATTCTTTGCAATGTAGCGATTACTAAAAATATGTTTATGACTTGACGACAACAAAGAAGAATAACATATAATATTCTTTTGCGTTTAAAAAGCTCTTTCACGAGTGGAATCCATAACCTGCTACGACTTTTAAGTGTCCGAATATCACATCATTTCTAGAATCAAGAAAAAATTAAATTACCAAGCTCAAAACATCTTCAAAAGATGGATAAAACTTTTTTTTTTTAACTGAAAAATTAATTCTTTGCAATATAGCGATTACTTAAAATATATTTATGACTTGACGACAACAAGGAAGAATAAAATATTATATTCTTTTGAGTTTAAAAGCTCTTTCACAAGTAAAATCAATTTCTGCTACGACTTTTTTTTCCGAATATCACATCATTTCTAGAATCCAGAAAAAATTAAATTGCCAAGCTCAAAACGTCTTCAAATGATGGATAAAACATTTTATTTCTCGACTGAAAAATTAATTCTTTGCAATATAGCTATTTCTAAAAATATATTTATAACTTTGCGAACACATCGAAGATTAAAATATAATATTCTTTTGAGTTTGAAAAGCGCTTTCACAAATGAAATCCATTTTGTTCCATCACTTGTAATTGTCCGAATATCACATCATTTCTAGAATTCACAAAAAAATTAAATTACCATGCTCAAAACATCTTCAAATGATGGATAAAACTTTTTAGTTCTCAACTGAAAAATTAATTCCTTGCAATATAGCTATTTCTTAAAATATATTTATGACTTGACGACAACAAAGAAGAATAAAATATAATATTCTTTTGAGTTTGAAAAGCGCTTTCACAAATGAAATTCATTTTATTCCATGACTTTTATGTGTCCGAATATCACATCATTTCTAGAATACAGAAAAAATCAAATTGCCAAGCTCATAACATCTTCAAATGAGGGATAAAACTTTTTATCTCTCAACTGAAAAATTTATTCTTTGCAAAATAGCAATTACTGAAAATATATTTATGACTTGACGACAACAATGAAGAATAAAATATAATATTCTTTTGAGTTTAAAAGCACTTTCACGAATAAAATCCATTTTCTGCTACGACTTTTATGTGTCCGAATATCACATCATTTCTAGAATCCAAAAAAATTAAACTGCCAAGCTCAAAACATCTTCAAATGATAGATAAAACTTTTTATTTCTCAACTGAAAAATTAATTCTTTGCAATATAGCGATTACTAAAAATATATTTATGACTTGACGACCAGACAGAAGAATAAAATATAATATCCTCTGAGTTTGAGAAGCTTTTTCACGAATGAAATCCATTTTCTGCTACGACTTTTATGTGTCCGAATATCACATCTATTCTAAAATCCAGAAAAAATTGAATTACTAAGCTCAAAACATCTTCAAAAGATGGATAAAACTTTTTATTTCTCAACTGAAAAATTAATTCTTTGCAATAAAGTGATTACTAAATATATATTTATTACTTGATGACAACAAAGAAGAATAAAATATATTATTCTTTTGAATTTAAAAAGCTCATATAACAAGGAAATCCATTTTTTGCTGAGACTTTTATTTGTACGAATAACATATCATTTCTAGAATCCAGAAAAAATTAAAATATCAAGCTCATAACATCTTCATATGATAGATAAAATTTTTTATTTCTCAACTGAAAAATTAATTCTTTGCAATATAGTAATTACTAAAAATATATTTATGACCTGACGACAACAAAGAAGAAAAAAATATAATATTCTTTTGAATTTGAAAAGCTCTTTCACGAGTGGAATCCATAACCTGCTACGACTTTTAAGTGTTGGAATATCACATCATTTCTAGAATCCAGAAAAAATTAAATTACCATGCTCATAATCTTCTTCAAGTGATGGATAAAACTTTTTATTTCTCAACTGAAAAATTAATTCTTTGCAATATATCGATTACTAAAAATTTATTTATGACTTAACGACAACAAAGAAGAATAAAATATTATATTCTTTTGACTTTAAAAGCTCTTTCATGAATGAAATCCATTTTCTGCTACGACTATTATGTGTCCGAATATCACATCATTTCTAGAATCCAGAAAAAATTAAATTATCAAGCTCAAAACATCTTCAAATAATGGATAAAACTTTTTATTTCTCAACTGAAAAATTAATTCTTTGCAATACGACGATTACTAAATATATATTTATGACTTGACGACAACAAAGAAGAATAAAATATAAATTTCTTTTGAGTTTCAAAATCTCTTTCACGAATTAAATCCATTTTTTTCTACGACTTTTATGTGTCTGAATATCACATCATTTCTAGAATCCAGAAAAAATTAAATTACCAAGCTCAAAACATCTTCAAATGATGGATAAAACTTTTTATTTCTCAACTGAAAATTTAATTCTTTGCAATATATTAAATACTAAATATATATTTATTACTTGATGACAACAAAGAAGAATAAAATATATAATTCTTTTGAGTTCAAAAAGCTCTTTCACGAATGAAATCTATTTTTTGCTACGATTATTATGTGTCCGAATATCATATCATTTCAAGTATCCAGAAAAAATATAATTACCAAGCTCAAAACATCTTCAAATGATGGATAAAGCTTTTTATATCTTAACTAAAAATATAATCTTTGCAATATAGCGATTACTAAAAATATATTTATGACTTGAAGATCACAAAGAAGAATAAAATGTAATATTCTTTTGAGTTTAAATAGGTCTTATAACAAGGAAATTCATTTTTTGCTGAGACTTTTATGTGTACGAATAACATAACATATCATTTCTAGAATCCAGAAAAATTAAATTACCATGCTCATAACATCTTCAAATGATGGATAAAATTTTTTCTTTCTCAACTGAAAAATTAAATCTTTGCAATGTAGCGATTACTAAAAATATATTTGTGACTTTACGACAACAAAGAAGAAAAAAATATAATATTTTTTTGAATTTGAAAACCTCTTTCACGAGTGGAATCCATAACCTGCTTTGACTTTTAAGTGTCCGAATATAACATCATTTCTAGAATCCAGAAAAAATTAAATTACCAAGCTCATAACATCTTCACGTAATGGATGAACCTTTTTATTACTCAACTGAAAAATTAATTCTTTGAAACATAGCGATAAAAAAATATATTTATGACTTGACGACAACAAAGAAGAATAAAATATTATATTCTTTTGAGTTTGAAAAGCTCTTTCACGAATGAAATCCATTTTCTTCCACGACTTTTATCTGTCCGAATATCACATCATTTCTAGAATCCAGAAAAAATTAAATTACCAAGCTCAAAACATCTTCAAATGATGGATAAAACTTTTTATTCCTCCAATGAAAAATTAATTCTTTGCAAAATAACGATTACTTAATATATATTTATGACTTGACGACAAAAAAGAAAAATTAAAATAGAATATTCTTTTGATTTTAACATGCTCTTTTAAGAATGAAATCCATCTTTTGCTGCGACTTTTATGTGTCCGAATATCATGTCATTTCTAGAATACAGAAAAAATTAAATTACCAAGCTCAAGACATCTTCAAATGATGGATTAAACTTTTTATTTCTCAACTGAAAAATTAATTCTTTGCAATATAGCGATTACTAAAAACATATTTATTACTTGACGACAACAAAGAAGATTAAATAATAATATTCTTTTGAGTTTGAAAAGCTCTTTCACGAATCAAATCCATTTTCTGCTACGACTTTTTTGTGTCCGAATATCACATTATTTGTCGAATCCATAAAAAATTAATTTACCAAGCTCATAACATCTTCAAATGATATAAAAACTTTTTATTTCTCAACTGAAAAATTAATTCTTTGCAATACAGCGATTACTAAAAATATATTTATGACTTGACGACAACAAAGAAGAATCACATATAAAATTCTTTTGAGTTTGAAAAGCGCTTTCACAAATGAAATCCATTTTATTCCATGACTTTTATGTGTCCGAATATCACATCATTTCTAGAATACAGAAAAAATCAAATTGCCAAGCTCAAAACATCGTCAAATTATGGATAAAACTTTTTATTTTCAACTGAAAAATTAATTCTTTGCAATATAGCTATTTCTAAAAATATATTTATGACCTGACGACAACAAAGAAGAATAAAATATAATATTCTTTTGAGTTTGAAAAGCTCCTTCACGAATGAAATCCGTTTTCTGCTACGACATTTATGTGTCCGAATATCACATCATTTCTAGAATCCAGAAAAAATTAAATTGCCAAGCTCATGACATCTTCAAATGAGGGATAAAACTTTTTATTTCTCAACTGAAAAATTTATTCTTTGCAAAATAGCGATTACTGAAAATATATTTATGACTTGACGACAACAATGAAGAATAAAATATAATATTCTTTTGAGTTTAAAAGCTCTTTCACGAATGAAATCCATTTTCTGCTTTTACTTTTATGTGTCCGAATGTCACATCTATTCTAGAATCTAGAAAAAATTTAAATATCACGCTCAAAACATCTTCAAATGATGGATAAAACTTTTTATTTCTCAACTGAAAAATTAATTCCTTGCAATATAACGATTACTAAATATATATTGATGAATTTACGACAACAAAGAAGAATTAAATTATTATATTCTTTTTAGTTACTAAGCTCTTTTACGAATGAAATCCATTTTCTGCTGCGACTTTTATTTTTTTAAATATCACATCAGTTCTAGAATCTAGAAAAAATTAAATTATCAAGCTCAAAACATCTTAAATGTTGGATAAAACTTTTTAATTCTCAACTGAAAAATTAATTCTTTGCAATATAGCGATTACTATAAAAATATTTATGACTTGACGACAACAAAAAAGAATAAAATATAATATTCTTTTGAGTTTAAAAGCTCTTTCACGAATGAAATCCTTTTTCTGCTACGACTTTTATTTTTCCGAATATCACATCAGTTCTAGAATCTAGAAAAAATTAAATTGCCAAGCTAAAAACATCTTCAAATGATGGATAAAACTTTTATTTCTCAACTGAAAAATTGATTCTTTGCAATATAGCGATTACATTAATTATATTAATCTTGAAGACAACAAAGAAGAAGAAAATATTATATTCTTTTGAGTTTGAAAACGTCTTTCACGAGTGGAATCCATAGCCTGCTTTGACTTTTAAGTGTCCGAATATAACATCATTTCTAGAATCCAGAAAAAATTAAATTGCCAACTCATAACATCTTCAAATGATGGATAAAACTTTTTATTTCTACTCTGAAAAATTTCTTTTTTGATATATCGAATACTAAAAAAATATTTATGACTTGAAGACAACAAAGAAGAATAAAACATAATATTCTTTTGTGTTTGAAAAGCTCTTTCACGAATAAAATCCATTTTCTGCTACGACTTTTATGTGTCCGAATATCACATCATTTCTAGAATTCAAAAAAATTAAACTGCCAAGCTCAAAACATCTTCAAATGATATATAAAACTTTTTATTTCTCAACTGAAAAATTAATTCTTTGCAATATTGCGATTACTAAAAATATATTTATGACTTGACGACCAGACAGAAGAATAAAATATAATATTCTCTTGAGTTTGAGAAGCTTTTTCACGAATGAAATCCATTTTCTGCTACGACTTTTATGTGTCCGAATATCACATCTATTCTAAAATCCAGAAAAAATTGAATTACTAAGCTCAAAACATCTTTAAAAGATGGATAAAACTTTTTATTTCTCAACTGAAAAAATAAATTCTTTGCAATAAAGTGATTACTAAATATATATTTATTACTTGATGACAACAAATAAGAATAAAATATATTATTCTTTTGAATTTAAAAAGCTCATATAACAAGGAAATCCATTTTATGCTGAGACTTTTATTTGTACGAATAACATATCATTTCTAGAATCCAGAAAAAATAAAATTATCAAGCTCATAACATCTTCATATGATAGATAAAATTTTTTATTTCTCAACTGAAAAATTAATTCTTTGCAATATAGTAATTACTTAAAATATATTTATGACCTGACGACAACAAAGAAGAAAAAAATATAATATTCTTTTGAATTTGAAAAGCTCTTTCACGAGTGGAATCCATAACCTGCTACGACTTTTAAGTGTTGGAATATCACATCATTTCTAGAATCCAGAAAAAATTAAATTACCATGCTCATAATCTTCTTCAAGTGATGGATAAAAGTTTTTATTTCTCAACTGAAAAATTATTTCTTTGCAATATAGCGATTTCTAAAAATATACTTATGACTTGACGACAACAAAGAAGAATAATATATATATTTCTTTTGAGTTTAAAAAGTTCTTTCACTAGTGGAATCCGTTTTCTGCTACGACATTTAAGTGTCCGAATATCACATCATTTCTAGAATCCAGAAAAAATTAAATTACCAAGCTCAAAACATCTTCAAATGATGGATAAAACTTTTTATTTCTCAACTGAAAATTAAATTCTTTGCAATATATTAAATACTAAATATATATTTATTACTTGATGACAACAAAGAAGAATAAAATATATAATTCTTTTGAGTTCAAAAAGCTCTTTCACGAATGAAATCCATTTTTTGCTACGAATATTATGTGTCCGATTATCATATCATTTCAAGTATCCAGAAAAAATATAATTACCAAGCTCAAAACATCTTCAAATGATGGATAAAGCTTTTTATATCTTAACTAAAAATATAATCTTTGCAATATAGCGATTACTAAAAATATATTTATGACTAGACGACAACAAAGAAGAATAAAATATAATATTCTTTTGAGTTTAAATAGCTCTTTCACGAATGAAATCCATTTTTTGCTACGATTATTATGTGTCCGAATATCATATCATTTCAAGTATCCAGAAAAAATATAATTACCAAGCTCAAAACATCTTCAAATGATGGATAAAGCTTTTTATATCTTAACTAAAAATATAATCTTTGCAATATAGCGATTACTAAAAATATATTTATGACTTGAAGACAACAAAGAAGAATAAAATGTAATATTCTTTTGAGTTTAAATAGCTCTTATAACAAGGAAATTCATTTTTTGCTGAGACTTTTATGTGTACGAATAACATAACATATCATTTCTAGAATCCAGAAAAATTAAATTACCATGCTCATAACATCTTCAAATGATGGATAAAATTTTTTCTTTCTCAACTGAAAAATTAAATCTTTGCAATGTAGCGATTACTAAAAATATATTTGTGACTTTACGACAACAAAGAAGAAAAAAATATAATATTTTTTTGAATTTGAAAACCTCTTTCACGAGTGGAATCCATAACCTGCTTTGACTTTTAAGTGTCCGAATATAACATCATTTCTAGAATCCAGAAAAAATTAAATTACCAAGCTCATAACATCTTCACGTAATGGATGAACCTTTTTATTACTCAACTGAAAAATTAATTCTTTGAAACATAGCGATAAAAAAATATATTTATGACTTGACGACAACAAAGAAGAATAAAATATTATATTCTTTTGAGTTTGAAAAGCTCTTTCACGAATGAAATCCATTTTCTTCCACGACTTTTATCTGTCCGAATATCACATCATTTCTAGAATCCAGAAAAAATTAAATTACCAAGCTCAAAACATCTTCAAATGATGGATAAAACTTTTTATTCCTCCAATGAAAAATTAATTCTTTGCAAAATAACGATTACTTAATATATATTTATGACTTGACGACAAAAAAGAAAAATTAAAATAGAATATTCTTTTGATTTTAACATGCTCTTTTAAGAATGAAATCCATCTTTTGCTGCGACTTTTATGTGTCCGAATATCATGTCATTTCTAGAATACAGAAAAAATTAAATTACCAAGCTCAAGACATCTTCAAATGATGGATTAAACTTTTTATTTCTCAACTGAAAAATTAATTCTTTGCAATATAGCGATTACTAAAAACATATTTATTACTTGACGACAACAAAGAAGATTAAATAATAATATTCTTTTGAGTTTGAAAAGCTCTTTCACGAATCAAATCCATTTTCTGCTACGACTTTTTTGTGTCCGAATATCACATTATTTGTCGAATCCATAAAAAATTAATTTACCAAGCTCATAACATCTTCAAATGATATAAAAACTTTTTATTTCTCAACTGAAAAATTAATTCTTTGCAATACAGCGATTACTAAAAATATATTTATGACTTGACGACAACAAAGAAGAATCACATATAAAATTCTTTTGAGTTTGAAAAGCGCTTTCACAAATGAAATCCATTTTATTCCATGACTTTTATGTGTCCGAATATCACATCATTTCTAGAATACAGAAAAAATCAAATTGCCAAGCTCAAAACATCGTCAAATTATGGATAAAACTTTTTATTTTCAACTGAAAAATTAATTCTTTGCAATATAGCTATTTCTAAAAATATATTTATGACCTGACGACAACAAAGAAGAATAAAATATAATATTCTTTTGAGTTTGAAAAGCTCCTTCACGAATGAAATCCGTTTTCTGCTACGACATTTATGTGTCCGAATATCACATCATTTCTAGAATCCAGAAAAAATTAAATTGCCAAGCTCATGACATCTTCAAATGAGGGATAAAACTTTTTATTTCTCAACTGAAAAATTTATTCTTTGCAAAATAGCGATTACTGAAAATATATTTATGACTTGACGACAACAATGAAGAATAAAATATAATATTCTTTTGAGTTTAAAAGCTCTTTCACGAATGAAATCCATTTTCTGCTTTTACTTTTATGTGTCCGAATGTCACATCTATTCTAGAATCTAGAAAAAATTTAAATATCACGCTCAAAACATCTTCAAATGATGGATAAAACTTTTTATTTCTCAACTGAAAAATTAATTCCTTGCAATATAACGATTACTAAATATATATTGATGAATTTACGACAACAAAGAAGAATTAAATTATTATATTCTTTTTAGTTACTAAGCTCTTTTACGAATGAAATCCATTTTCTGCTGCGACTTTTATTTTTTTAAATATCACATCAGTTCTAGAATCTAGAAAAAATTAAATTATTAAGCTCAAAACATCTTAAATGTTGGATAAAACTTTTTAATTCTCAACTGAAAAATTAATTCTTTGCAATATAGCGATTACTATAAAAATATTTATGACTTGACGACAACAAAAAAGAATAAAATATAATATTCTTTTGAGTTTAAAAGCTCTTTCACGAATGAAATCCTTTTTCTGCTACGACTTTTATTTTTCCGAATATCACATCAGTTCTAGAATCTAGAAAAAATTAAATTGCCAAGCTAAAAACATCTTCAAATGATGGATAAAACTTTTATTTCTCAACTGAAAAATTGATTCTTTGCAATATAGCGATTACATTAATTATATTTATGTCTTGAAGACAACAAAGAAGAAGAAAATATTATATTCTTTTGAGTTTGAAAACGTCTTTCACGAGTGGAATCCATAACCTGCTTTGACTTTTAAGTGTCCGAATATAACATCATTTCTAGAATCCAGAAAAAATTAAATTGCCAACTCATAACATCTTCAAATGATGGATAAAACTTTTTATTTCTACTCTGAAAAATTTCTTTTTTTATATATCGAATACTAAAAAAATATTTATGACTTGAAGACAACAAAGAAGAATAAAACATAATATTCTTTTGTGTTTGAAAAGCTCTTTCACGAATAAAATCCATTTTCTGCTACGACTTTTATGTGTCCGAATATCACATCATTTCTAGAATTCAAAAAAATTAAACTGCCAAGCTCAAAACATCTTCAAATGATATATAAAACTTTTTATTTCTCAACTGAAAAATTAATTCTTTGCAATATAGCGATTACTAAAAATATATTTATGACTTGACGACCAGACAGAAGAATAAAATATAATATTCTCTTGAGTTTGAGAAGCTTTTTCACGAATGAAATCCAATTTTTTCTACGACTTTTATGTGTCCGAATATCACATCTATTCTAAAATCCAGAAAAAATTGAATTACTAAGCTCAAAACATCTTTAAAAGATGGATAAAACTTTTTATTTCTCAACTGAAAAAATAAATTCTTTGCAATAAAGTGATTACAAAATATATATTTATTACTTGATGACAACAAATAAGAATAAAATATATTATTCTTTTGAATTTAAAAAGCTCATATAACAAGGAAATCCATTTTTTGCTGAGACTTTTATTTGTACGAATAACATATCATTTCTAGAATCCAGAAAAAATTAAATTATCAAGCTCATAACATCTTCATATGATAGATAAAATTTTTTATTTCTCAACTGAAAAATTAATTCTTTGCAATATAGTAATTACTTAAAATATATTTATGACCTGACGACAACAAAGAAGAAAAAAATATAATATTCTTTTGAATTTGAAAAGCTCTTTCACGAGTGGAATCCATAACCTGCTACGACTTTTAAGTGTTGGAATATCACATCATTTCTAGAATCCAGAAAAAATTAAATTACCATGCTCATAATCTTCTTCAAGTGATGGATAAAAGTTTTTATTTCTCAACTGAAAAATTATTTCTTTGCAATATAGCGATTTCTAAAAATATACTTATGACTTGACGACAACAAAGAAGAATAATATATATATTTCTTTTGAGTTTAAAAAGTTCTTTCACTAGTGGAATCCATTACCTGCTACGACTTTTAAGTGTCCGAATGTCACATCATTTCTAGAATCCAGAAAAAATTAAATTACCAAGCTCAAAACATCTTCAAATGATGGATAAAACTTTTTATTTCTCAACTGAAAATTTAATTCTTTGCAATATATTAAATACAAAATATATATTTATTACTTGATGACAACAAAGAAGAATAAAATATATAATTCTTTTGAGTTCAAAAAGCTCTTTCACGAATGAAATCCATTTTTTGCTACGATTATAATGTGTCCGATTATCATATCATTTCAAGTATCCAGAAAAAATATAATTACCAAGCTCAAAACATCTTCAAATGATGGATAAAGCTTTTTATATCTTAACTAAAAATATAATCTTTGCAATATAGCGATTACTAAAAATATATTTATGACTAGACGACAACAAAGAAGAATAAAATATAATATTCTTTTGAGTTTAAATAGCTCTTTCACGAATGAAATCCATTTTTTGCTACGAATATTATGTGTCCGAATATCATATCATTTCAAGTATCCAGAAAAAATATAATTACCAAGCTCAAAACATCTTCAAATGATGGATAAAGCTTTTTATATCTTAACTAAAAATATAATCTTTGCAATATAGCGATTACTAAAAATATATTTATGACTTGAAGACAACAAAGAAGAATAAAATGTAATATTCTTTTGAGTTTAAATAGCTCTTATAACAAGGAAATTCATTTTTTGCTGAGACTTTTATGTGTACGAATAACATAACATATCATTTCTAGAATCCAGAAAAATTAAATTACCATGCTCATAACATCTTCAAATGATGGATAAAATTTTTTCTTTCTCAACTGAAAAATTAAATCTTTGCAATGTAGCGATTACTAAAAATATATTTGTGACTTTACGACAACAAAGAAGAAAAAAATATAATATTTTTTTGAATTTGAAAACCTCTTTCACGAGTGGAATCCATAACCTGCTTTGACTTTTAAGTGTCCGAATATAACATCATTTCTAGAATCCAGAAAAAATTAAATTACCAAGCTCATAACATCTTCACGTAATGGATGAACCTTTTTATTACTCAACTGAAAAATTAATTCTTTGAAACATAGCGATAAAAAAATATATTTATGACTTGACGACAACAAAGAAGAATAAAATATTATATTCTTTTGAGTTTGAAAAGCTCTTTCACGAATGAAATCCATTTTCTTCCACGACTTTTATCTGTCCGAATATCACATCATTTCTAGAATCCAGAAAAAATTAAATTACCAAGCTCAAAACATCTTCAAATGATGGATAAAACTTTTTATTCCTCCAATGAAAAATTAATTCTTTGCAAAATAACGATTACTTAATATATATTTATGACTTGACGACAAAAAAGAAAAATTAAAATAGAATATTCTTTTGATTTTAACATGCTCTTTTAAGAATGAAATCCATCTTTTGCTGCGACTTTTATGTGTCCGAATATCATGTCATTTCTAGAATACAGAAAAAATTAAATTACCAAGCTCAAGACATCTTCAAATGATGGATTAAACTTTTTATTTCTCAACTGAAAAATTAATTCTTTGCAATATAGCTATTTCTAAAAATATATTTATGACCTGACGACAACAAAGAAGAATAAAATATAATATTCTTTTGAGTTTGAAAAGCTCCTTCACGAATGAAATCCGTTTTCTGCTACGACATTTATGTGTCCGAATATCACATCATTTCTAGAATCCAGAAAAAATTAAATTGCCAAGCTCATGACATCTTCAAATGAGGGATAAAACTTTTTATTTCTCAACTGAAAAATTTATTCTTTGCAAAATAGCGATTACTGAAAATATATTTATGACTTGACGACAACAATGAAGAATAAAATATAATATTCTTTTGAGTTTAAAAGCTCTTTCACGAATGAAATCCATTTTCTGCTTTTACTTTTATGTGTCCGAATGTCACATCTATTCTAGAATCTAGAAAAAATTTAAATATCACGCTCAAAACATCTTCAAATGATGGATAAAACTTTTTATTTCTCAACTGAAAAATTAATTCCTTGCAATATAACGATTACTAAATATATATTGATGAATTTACGACAACAAAGAAGAATTAAATTATTATATTCTTTTTAGTTACTAAGCTCTTTTACGAATGAAATCCATTTTCTGCTGCGACTTTTATTTTTTTAAATATCACATCAGTTCTAGAATCTAGAAAAAATTAAATTGCCAAGCTCATGACATCTTCAAATGAGGGATAAAACTTTTTATTTCTCAACTGAAAAATTTATTCTTTGCAAAATAGCGATTACTGAAAATATATTTATGACTTGACGACAACAATGAAGAATAAAATATAATATTCTTTTGAGTTTAAAAGCTCTTTCACGAATGAAATCCATTTTCTGCTTTTACTTTTATGTGTCCGAATGTCACATCTATTCTAGAATCTAGAAAAAATTTAAATATCACGCTCAAAACATCTTCAAATGATGGATAAAACTTTTTATTTCTCAACTGAAAAATTAATTCCTTGCAATATAACGATTACTAAATATATATTGATGAATTTACGACAACAAAGAAGAATTAAATTATTATATTCTTTTTAGTTACTAAGCTCTTTTACGAATGAAATCCATTTTCTGCTGCGACTTTTATTTTTTTAAATATCACATCAGTTCTAGAATCTAGAAAAAATTAAATTATCAAGCTCAAAACATCTTAAATGTTGGATAAAACTTTTTAATTCTCAACTGAAAAATTAATTCTTTGCAATATAGCGATTACTATAAAAATATTTATGACTTACCGACAACAAAAAAGAATAAAATATAATATTCTTTTGAGTTTAAAAGCTCTTTCACGAATGAAATCCTTTTTCTGCTACGACTTTTATTTTTCCGAATATCACATCAGTTCTAGAATCTAGAAAAAATTAAATTGCCAAGCTAAAAACATCTTCAAATGATGGATAAAACTTTTATTTCTCAACTGAAAAATTGATTCTTTGCAATATAGCGATTACATTAATTATATTTATGTCTTGAAGACAACAAAGAAGAAGAAAATATTATATTCTTTTGAGTTTGAAAACGTCTTTCACGAGTGGAATCCATAACCTGCTTTGACTTTTAAGTGTCCGAATATAACATCATTTCTAGAATCCAGAAAAAATTAAATTGCCAACTCATAACATCTTCAAATGATGGATAAAACTTTTTATTTCTACTCTGAAAAATTTCTTTTTTGATATATCGAATACTAAAAAAATATTTATGACTTGAAGACAACAAAGAAGAATAAAACATAATATTCTTTTGTGTTTGAAAAGCTCTTTCACGAATAAAATCCATTTTCTGCTACGACTTTTATGTGTCCGAATATCACATCATTTCTAGAATTCAAAAAAATTAAACTGCCAAGCTCAAAACATCTTCAAATGATATATAAAACTTTTTATTTCTCAACTGAAAAATTAATTCTTTGCAATATAGCGATTACTAAAAATATATTTATGACTTGACGACCAGACAGAAGAATAAAATATAATATTCTCTTGAGTTTGAGAAGCTTTTTCACGAATGAAATCCATTTTCTGCTACGACTTTTATGTGTCCGAATATCACATCTATTCTAAAATCCAGAAAAAATTGAATTACTAAGCTCAAAACATCTTTAAAAGATGGATAAAACTTTTTATTTCTCAACTGAAAAAATAAATTCTTTGCAATAAAGTGATTACTAAATATATATTTATTACTTGATGACAACAAATAAGAATAAAATATATTATTCTTTTGAATTTAAAAAGCTCATATAACAAGGAAATCCATTTTATGCTGAGACTTTTATTTGTACGAATAACATATCATTTCTAGAATCCAGAAAAAATAAAATTATCAAGCTCATAACATCTTCATATGATAGATAAAATTTTTTATTTCTCAACTGAAAAATTAATTCTTTGCAATATAGTAATTACTTAAAATATATTTATGACCTGACGACAACAAAGAAGAAAAAAATATAATATTCTTTTGAATTTGAAAAGCTCTTTCACGAGTGGAATCCATAACCTGCTACGACTTTTAAGTGTTGGAATATCACATCATTTCTAGAATCCAGAAAAAATTAAATTACCAAGCTCATAATCTTCTTCAAGTGATGGATAAAAGTTTTTATTTCTCAACTGAAAAATTATTTCTTTGCAATATAGCGATTTCTAAAAATATACTTATGACTTGACGACAACAAAGAAGAATAATATATATATTTCTTTTGAGTTTAAAAAGTTCTTTCACTAGTGGAATCCGTTTTCTGCTACGACATTTAAGTGTCCGAATATCACATCATTTCTAGAATCCAGAAAAAATTAAATTACCAAGCTCAAAACATCTTCAAATGATGGATAAAACTTTTTATTTCTCAACTGAAAATTAAATTCTTTGCAATATATTAAATACTAAATATATATTTATTACTTGATGACAACAAAGAAGAATAAAATATATAATTCTTTTGAGTTCAAAAAGCTCTTTCACGAATGAAATCCATTTTTTGCTACGAATATTATGTGTCCGAATATCATATCATTTCAAGTATCCAGAAAAAATATAATTACCAAGCTCAAAACATCTTCAAATGATGGATAAAGCTTTTTATATCTTAACTAAAAATATATTCTTTGCAATATAGCGATTACTTAAAATATATTTATGACTTGACGACAACAAAGAAGAATAAAATATAATATTCTTTTGAGTTTAAATAGCTCTTATAACAAGGAAATTCATTTTTTGCTGAGACTTTTATGTGTACGAATAACATATCATTTCTAGAATCCAGAAAAATTAAATTACCATAGTCATAACATCTTCAAATGATGGATAAAATTTTTTCTTTCTCAACTGAAAAATTAAATCTTTGCAATGTAGCGATTACTAAAAATATATTTGTGACTTTACGACAACAAAGAAGAAAAAAATATAATATTTTTTTGAATTTGAAAACGTCTTTCACGAGTGGAATCCATATCCTGCTTTGACTTTTAAGTGTCCGAATATAACATCATTTCTAGAATCCAGAAAAAATTAAATTACCAAGCTCATAACATCTTCACGTAATGGATGAACCTTTTTATTACTCAACTGAAAAATTAATTCTTTGAAACATAGCGATAAAAAAAATATATTTATGACTTGACGACAACAAAGAAGAATAAAATATTATATTCTTTTGAGTTTGAAAAGCTCTTTCACGAATGCGATCCATTTTCTTCCACGACTTTTATATGTCCGAATATCACATCATTTCTAGAATCCAGAAAAAATTAAATTACCAAGCTCAAAACATCTTCAAATGATGGATAAAACTTTTTATTTCTCCAATGAAAAATTAATTCTTTGCAAAATAACGATTACTTAATATATATTTATGACTTGACGACAAAAAAGAAAAATTAAAATAGAATATTCTTTTGATTTTAACATGCTCTTTTAAGAATGAAATTCATCTTTTGCTGCGACTTTTATGTGTCCGAATATCATGTCATTTCTAGAATACAGAAAAAATTAAATTACCAAGCTCAAGACATCTTCAAATGGTGGATTAAACTTTTTATTTCTCAACTGAAAAATTAATTCTTTGCAATATAGCGATTACTAAAAACATATTTATTACTTGACGACAACAAAGAAGATTAAATTATAATATTCTTTTGAGTTTGAAAAGCTCTTTCACGAATCAAATCCATTTTCTGCTACGACTTTTTTGTGTCCGAATATCACATTATTTGTCGAATCCATAAAAAATTAATTTACCAAGCTCATAACATCTTCAAATGATATAAAAACTTTTTATTTCTCAACTGAAAAATTAATTCTTTGCAATACAGCGATTACTAAAAATATATTTATGACTTGACGACAACAAAGAAGAATCACATATAATATTCTTTTGAGTTTGAAAAGCGCTTTCACAAATGAAATCCATTTTATTCCATGACTTTTATGTGTCCGAATATCACATCATTTCTAGAATACAGAAAAAATCAAATTGCCAAGCTCAAAACATCGTCAAATTATGGATAAAACTTTTTATTTTCAACTGAAAAATTAATTCTTTGCAATATAGCTATTTCTAAAAATATATTTATGACTTGACGACAACAAAGAAGAATAAAATATAATATTCTTTTGAGTTTGAAAAGCTCCTTCACGAATGAAATCCTTTTTCTGCTACGACATTTATGTGTCCGAATATCACATCATTTCTAGAATCCAGAAAAAATTAAACTGCCAAGCTCATAACATCTTCAAATGAGGGATAAAACTTTTTATTTCTCAACTGAAAAATTTATTCTTTGCAAAATAGCGATTACTGAAAATATATTTATGACTTGACGACAACAATGAAGAATAAAATATAATATTCTTTTGAGTTTAAAAGCTCTTTCACGAATGAAATCCATTTTCTGCTTTTACTTTTATGTGTCCGAATGTCACATCTATTCTAGAATCCAGAAAAAATTTAAATATCACGCTCCAAACATCTTCAAATGATGGATAAAACTTTTTATTTCTCAACTGAAAAATTAATTCCTTGCAATATAACGATTACTAAATATATATTGATGAATTTACGACAACAAAGAAAAATTAAATTATAATATTCTTTTTAGTTACTAAGCTCTTTTACGAATGAAATCCATTTTCTGCTGCGACTTTTATTTTTCCGAATATCACATCAGTTCTAGAATCTAGAAAAAATTAAATTGCCAAGCTAAAAACATCTTCAAATGATGGATAAAACTTTTATTTCTCAACTGAAAAATTGATTCTTTGCAATATAGCGATTACATTAATTATATTTATGTCTTGAAGACAACAAAGAAGAAGAAAATATTATATTCTTTTGAGTTTGAAAACGTCTTTCACGAGTGGAATCCATAACCTGCTTTGACTTTTAAGTGTCCGAATATAACATCATTTCTAGAATCCAGAAAAAATTAAATTGCCAACTCATAACATCTTCAAATGATGGATAAAACTTTTTATTTCTACTCTGAAAAATTTCTTTTTTGATATGTCGAATACTAAAAAAATATTTATGACTTGAAGACAACAAAGAAGAATAAAACATAATATTCTTTTGTGTTTGAAAAGCTCTTTCACGAATAAAATCCATTTTCTGCTACGACTTTTATGTGTCCGAATATCACATCATTTCTAGAATTCAAAAAAATTAAACTGCCAAGCTCAAAACATCTTCAAATGATATATAAAACTTTTTATTTCTCAACTGAAAAATTAATTCTTTGCAATATAGCGATTACTAAAAATATATTTATGACTTGACGACCAGACAGAAGAATAAAATATAATATTCTCTTGAGTTTGAGAAGCTTTTTCACGAATGAAATCCATTTTCTGCTACGACTTTTATGTGTCCGAATATCACATCTATTCTAAAATCCAGAAAAAATTGAATTACTAAGCTCAAAACATCTTTAAAAGATGGATAAAACTTTTTATTTCTCAACTGAAAAAATATATTCTTTGCAATAAAGTGATTACTAAATATATATTTATTACTTGATGACAACAAATAAGAATAAAATATATTATTCTTTTGAATTTAAAAAGCTCATATAACAAGGAAATCCATTTTTTGCTGAGACTTTTATTTGTACGAATAACATATCATTTCTAGAATCCAGAAAAAATTAAATTATCAAGCTCATAACATCTTCATATGATAGATAAAATTTTTTATTTCTCAACTGAAAAATTAATTCTTTGCAATATAGTAATTACTTAAAATATATTTATGACCTGACGACAACAAAGAAGAAAAAAATATAATATTCTTTTGAATTTGAAAAGCTCTTTCACGAGTGGAATCCATAACCTGCTACGACTTTTAAGTGTTGGAATATCACATCATTTCTAGAATCCAGAAAAAATTAAATTACCATGCTCATAATCTTCTTCAAGTGATGGATAAAAGTTTTTATTTCTCAACTGAAAAATTATTTCTTTGCAATATAGCGATTTCTAAAAATATACTTATGACTTGACGACAACAAAGAAGAATAATATATATATTTCTTTTGAGTTTAAAAAGTTCTTTCACTAGTGGAATCCGTTTTCTGCTACGACATTTAAGTGTCCGAATATCACATCATTTCTAGAATCCAGAAAAAATTAAATTACCAAGCTCAAAACATCTTCAAATGATGGATAAAACTTTTTATTTCTCAACTGAAAATTAAATTCTTTGCAATATATTAAATACTAAATATATATTTATTACTTGATGACAACAAAGAAGAATAAAATATATAATTCTTTTGAGTTCAAAAAGCTCTTTCACGAATGAAATCCATTTTTTGCTACGAATATTATGTGTCCGAATATCATATCATTTCAAGTATCCAGAAAAAATATAATTACCAAGCTCAAAACATCTTCAAATGATGGATAAAGCTTTTTATATCTTAACTAAAAATATATTCTTTGCAATATAGCGATTACTTAAAATATATTTATGACTTGACGACAACAAAGAAGAATAAAATATAATATTCTTTTGAGTTTAAATAGCTCTTATAACAAGGAAATTCATTTTTTGCTGAGACTTTTATGTGTACGAATAACATATCATTTCTAGAATCCAGAAAAATTAAATTACCATAGTCATAACATCTTCAAATGATGGATAAAATTTTTTCTTTCTCAACTGAAAAATTAAATCTTTGCAATGTAGCGATTACTAAAAATATATTTGTGACTTTACGACAACAAAGAAGAAAAAAATATAATATTTTTTTGAATTTGAAAACGTCTTTCACGAGTGGAATCCATATCCTGCTTTGACTTTTAAGTGTCCGAATATAACATCATTTCTAGAATCCAGAAAAAATTAAATTACCAAGCTCATAACATCTTCACGTAATGGATGAACCTTTTTATTACTCAACTGAAAAATTAATTCTTTGAAACATAGCGATAAAAAAAATATATTTATGACTTGACGACAACAAAGAAGAATAAAATATTATATTCTTTTGAGTTTGAAAAGCTCTTTCACGAATGCGATCCATTTTCTTCCACGACTTTTATATGTCCGAATATCACATCATTTCTAGAATCCAGAAAAAATTAAATTACCAAGCTCAAAACATCTTCAAATGATGGATAAAACTTTTTATTTCTCCAATGAAAAATTAATTCTTTGCAAAATAACGATTACTTAATATATATTTATGACTTGACGACAAAAAAGAAAAATTAAAATAGAATATTCTTTTGATTTTAACATGCTCTTTTAAGAATGAAATCCATCTTTTGCTGCGACTTTTATGTGTCCGAATATCATGTCATTTCTAGAATACAGAAAAAATTAAATTACCAAGCTCAAGACATCTTCAAATGGTGGATTAAACTTTTTATTTCTCAACTGAAAAATTAATTTTTTGCAATATAGCGATTACTAAAAACATATTTATTACTTGACGACAACAAAGAAGATTAAATTATAATATTCATTTGAGTTTGAAAAGCTCTTTCACGAATCAAATCCATTTTCTGCTACGACTTTTTTGTGTCCGAATATCACATTATTTGTCGAATCCATAAAAAATTAATTTACCAAGCTCATAACATCTTCAAATGATATAAAAACTTTTTATTTCTCAACTGAAAAATTAATTCTTTGCAATACAGCGATTACTAAAAATATATTTATGACTTGACGACAACAAAGAAGAATCACATATAATATTCTTTTGAGTTTGAAAAGCGCTTTCACAAATGAAATCCATTTTATTCCATGACTTTTATGTGTCCGAATATCACATCATTTCTAGAATACAGAAAAAATCAAATTGCCAAGCTCAAAACATCGTCAAATTATGGATAAAACTTTTTATTTTCAACTGAAAAATTAATTCTTTGCAATATAGCTATTTCTAAAAATATATTTATGACTTGACGACAACAAAGAAGAATAAAATATAATATTCTTTTGAGTTTGAAAAGCTCCTTCACGAATGAAATCCGTTTTCTGCTACGACATTTAAGTGTCCGAATATCACATCATTTCTAGAATCCAGAAAAAATTAAACTGCCAAGCTCATAACATCTTCAAATGAGGGATAAAACTTTTTATTTCTCAACTGAAAAATTTATTCTTTGCAAAATAGCGATTACTGAAAATATATTTATGACTTGACGACAACAATGAAGAATAAAATATAATATTCTTTTGAGTTTAAAAGCTCTTTCACGAATGAAATCCATTTTCTGCTTTTACTTTTATGTGTCCGAATGTCACATCTATTCTAGAATCCAGAAAAAATTTAAATATCACGCTCCAAACATCTTCAAATGATGGATAAAACTTTTTATTTCTCAACTGAAAAATTAATTCCTTGCAATATAACGATTACTAAATATATATTGATGAATTTACGACAACAAAGAAAAATTAAATTATAATATTCTTTTTAGTTACTAAGCTCTTTTACGAATGAAATCCATTTTCTGCTGCGACTTTTATTTTTTAGAATATCACATCAGTTCTAGAATCTAGAAAAAATTAAATTATCAAGCTCAAAACATTTTAAATGATGGATAAAACTTTTTAATTCTCAACTAAAAAATTAATTCTTTGCAATATAGCGATTACTATAAAAATATTTATGACTTGACGATAACAAAAAAGAATAAAATATAATATTCTTTTGAGTTTAAAAGCTCTTTCACGAATGAAATCCTTTTTCTGCGACGACTTTTATTTTTCCGAATATCACATCAGTTCTAGAATCTAGAAAAAATTACATTGCCAAGCAAAAAACATCTTCAAATGATGGATAAAATTTTTATTTCTCAACTGAAAAATTGATTCTTTGCAATATAGCGATTACATTAATTATATTTATGTCTTGAAGGCAACAAAGAAGAAGAAAATATAATATTCTTTTGAGTTTGAGAAGCTCTTTTACGAATGAAATCCATTTTCTGCTACGACTTATATGTGTCCGAATATTACAGTTTTTCGAGAATCCAGAGAAAATTAAATAGCCAAGCTCAAAATATCTTTAAATGAAAGATAAATCTTTTACTTCACAACTGAAAAATTAATTCTTTTCAATATATTGATGACTAAAAATATATTTATGACTTGACGACAACAAAGAAGAATAAAATAAAATATTCATTTGAGTTTAATAAGCTCTTTTAAGAATGATATCCATTTTCTGCTACGAAATTTATGTGTCCAAATATCACATCATTTCTAAAATCCAGAAAAAATTGGATTACCAAGCTTAAACATCTTCAAAAGATGGATAAAACTTACTATTTCTCAACTAAAAAATTAATTCTTTGCAATATAGCTATTTCTAAAAATATATTTATGACTTGACACAACAAAGAAAAATAAAATATGATATTCTTTTGAGGGTCAAAGGTCCTTCACGAATGAAATCCATTTTCTGCTACGAGATTTATGTGTCCGAATATCACATCATTTCTAGAATCCAGAAAAAATTAAATTGCCAAGCTCATAACATCTTCAAAAGAGGGATTAAACTTTTTATTTCTCAACTGAAAAATTAATTCTTTGAAGCATAGCGATTACTAAAAATATATTTATTACTTGACGACAACAAAGAAGAATAAAATATAATAATCTTTTGAGTTTAAAAAGCTCTATCACGAATGAAATCCATTTTCTGCGACGACATTTATGTGTCCGAATATCACATCATTACTGGAATCCAGAAAAAATTAAATTTCCAAGCTCATAACATCTTCAAATGATGGATAAAACTTTTTATTTCTCAACTGAAAAATTTCTTCTTTGATATATCGATTACTAAAAATATCTTTATGACTTGAAGACAACAAAGAAGAATAAAATATAATAATCTTTTGTGTTTGAAAAGCTCTTTCACGAATAAAATCCATTTTCTGCTACGACATTTATGTGTCCGAATATCACATTATTTCTAGAATCCAGAAAAAATTAAACTGCCAAGCTCAAAACATCTTCAAATGATAGATAAAACTTTTTATTTCTCAACTGAAAAATTAGATCTTTGCAATATAGCGATTACTAAAAATATATTTATGACTTGACGACAACAAAGAAGAAAAAAATATAATATTCTTTTGAAATTGAAAAGCTCTTTCACGAGTGGAATCCATAACCTGCTACGACTTTTAAGTGTTGGAATATCACATCATTTCTAGAATCCAGAAAAAATTAAATTACCACGCTCATAACATCTTCGAGTGATGGATAAAAGTTTTTATTTCTCAACTGAAAAATTATTTCTTTGCAATATAGCGCTTACTAAAAATATATTTATGACTTGACGACAACAAAGAAGAATAATATATATAATTCTTTTAAGTTTAAAAAGCTCTTTCACTAGTGGAATCCATTACCTGCTACGACTTTTAAGTGTCCGAATATCACATCACATCTAGAATCCAGAAAAAATTAAATTACCATGCTCAAAACATCTTCAAATGATGGATAAAACTTTTTATTTCTCCAATGAAAAATTAATTCTTTGCAAAATAACGATTACTTTATAAACATTTATGACTTGACGACAACAAGGAAGAATAAAATATTATATTCTTTTGAGTTTAAAAAGTTCTTATAACAAGGAAATCCATTTTTTGCTGAGACTTTTATGTGTCCGAATATCACATCATTTCTAGAATCCAGAAAAAATTAAATTGCCAAGCTCAAAACGTCTTCAAATGATGGATAAAACTTTTTATTTCTCGACTGAAAAATTAATTCTTTGCAATATAGCTATTTATAAAAATATATTTATAACTTGACAACAACATCGAAGAATAAAATATAATATTCTTTTGAGTTTGAAAAGCGCTTTCACAAATGAAATCCATTTTGTTCCATGACTTTTATGTGTCCGAATATCACATCATTTCTAGAATCCACAAAAAAAATTAAAATACCAAGCTCAAAACATCGTCAAATTATGGATAAAACTTTTTATTTTCAACTGAAAAATTTATTCTTTGCAATATAGCTATTTCTAAAAATATATTTATGACTTGACGACAACAAAGAAAATAAAATATAATATTCTTTTGAGTTTGAAAAGCTCCTTCACGAATGAAATCCATTTTCTGCTACGACATTTATGTTTCCGAATATCACATCATTTCTAGAATCCAGAAAAAATTAAATTGCCAAGCTCATAACATCTTCAAATGAGGGATAAAACTTTTTATTTCTCAACTGAAAAATTTATTCTTTGCAAAATAGCGATTACTGAAAATATATTTATGACTTGACGACAACAATGAAGAATAAAATATATTATTCTTTTGAGTTTAAAAGCTCTTTCACGAATGAAATCCATTTTCTGCTAGGACATTTATGTGTCCGAATATCACATCATTTCAAGAATCTAGAAAAAATTTAAATATCACGCTCAAAACATCTTCAAATGATGGATAAAACTTTTTATTTCTCAACTGAAAATTTAATTCTTTTCAATATATTAAATACTAAATATATATTTATTACTTGATGACAACAAAGAAGAATAAAATATATAATTTAATAATAAAATATATAATAATAATATATATAATATAAAAATTTAAATATCACGCTCAAAACATCTTCAAATGATGGATAAAACTTTTTATTTCTCAACTGAAAAATTAATTCCTTGCAATATAACGATTACTAAATATATATTGATGACTTTACGACAATAAAGAAGAATTAAAATATAATTTTCTTTTTAGTTACTAAGCTCTTTTACGAATGAAATCCATTTTGTGCTGCGACTTTTATTTTTCCGAATATCACATCAGTTCTAGAATCTAGAAAAAATTAAATTATCAAGCTCAAAACATCTTAAATGATGGATAAAACTTTTTATTTCTCAACTGAAAAATTAGATCTTTGCAATATAGCGATTACTAAAAATATATTTATGACTTGACGACAACAAAGAAGAAAAAAATATAATATTCTTTTGAAATTGAAAAGCTCTTTCACGAGTGGAATCCATAACCTGCTACGACTTTTAAGTGTTGGAATATCACATCATTTCTAGAATCCAGAAAAAATTAAATTACCACGCTCATAACATCTTCGAGTGATGGATAAAAGTTTTTATTTCTCAACTGAAAAATTATTTCTTTGCAATATAGCGCTTACTAAAAATATATTTATGACTTGACGACAACAAAGAAGAATAATATATATAATTCTTTTAAGTTTAAAAAGCTCTTTCACTAGTGGAATCCATTACCTGCTACGACTTTTAAGTGTCCGAATATCACATCACATCTAGAATCCAGAAAAAATTAAATTACCATGCTCAAAACATCTTCAAATGATGGATAAAACTTTTTATTTCTCCAATGAAAAATTAATTCTTTGCAAAATAACGATTACTTTATAAACATTTATGACTTGACGACAACAAGGAAGAATAAAATATTATATTCTTTTGAGTTTAAAAAGTTCTTATAACAAGGAAATCCATTTTTTGCTGAGACTTTTATGTGTCCGAATATCACATCATTTCTAGAATCCAGAAAAAATTAAATTGCCAAGCTCAAAACGTCTTCAAATGATGGATAAAACTTTTTATTTCTCGACTGAAAAATTAATTCTTTGCAATATAGCTATTTATAAAAATATATTTATAACTTGACAACAACATCGAAGAATAAAATATAATATTCTTTTGAGTTTGAAAAGCGCTTTCACAAATGAAATCCATTTTGTTCCATGACTTTTATGTGTCCGAATATCACATCATTTCTAGAATCCACAAAAAAAATTAAAATACCAAGCTCAAAACATCGTCAAATTATGGATAAAACTTTTTATTTTCAACTGAAAAATTTATTCTTTGCAATATAGCTATTTCTAAAAATATATTTATGACTTGACGACAACAAAGAAAATAAAATATAATATTCTTTTGAGTTTGAAAAGCTCCTTCACGAATGAAATCCATTTTCTGCTACGACATTTATGTTTCCGAATATCACATCATTTCTAGAATCCAGAAAAAATTAAATTGCCAAGCTCATAACATCTTCAAATGAGGGATAAAACTTTTTATTTCTCAACTGAAAAATTTATTCTTTGCAAAATAGCGATTACTGAAAATATATTTATGACTTGACGACAACAATGAAGAATAAAATATATTATTCTTTTGAGTTTAAAAGCTCTTTCACGAATGAAATCCATTTTCTGCTAGGACATTTATGTGTCCGAATATCACATCATTTCAAGAATCTAGAAAAAATTTAAATATCACGCTCAAAACATCTTCAAATGATGGATAAAACTTTTTATTTCTCAACTGAAAATTTAATTCTTTTCAATATATTAAATACTAAATATATATTTATTACTTGATGACAACAAAGAAGAATAAAATATATAATTTAATAATAAAATATATAATAATAATATATATAATATAAAAATTTAAATATCACGCTCAAAACATCTTCAAATGATGGATAAAACTTTTTATTTCTCAACTGAAAAATTAATTCCTTGCAATATAACGATTACTAAATATATATTGATGACTTTACGACAATAAAGAAGAATTAAAATATAATTTTCTTTTTAGTTACTAAGCTCTTTTACGAATGAAATCCATTTTGTGCTGCGACTTTTATTTTTCCGAATATCACATCAGTTCTAGAATCTAGAAAAAATTAAATTATCAAGCTCAAAACATCTTAAATGATGGATAAAACTTTTTAATTCTCAACTGAAAATTTAATTCTTTGCAATATAGCGATTACTATAAAAATATTTATCACTTGTCGACAACAAAGAAGAATAAAATATAATATTCTTTTGAGTTTAAAAGCTCTTTCACGAATAAAATCCTTTTTCCGCTACGACTTTTATTTTTCGGAATATCACATCAGTTCTAGAATCTAGAAAAAATTAAATTCCCAAGCTCAAAACATCTTCAAATGATGGATAAAACTTTTTATTTCTCAACTGAAAAATTAATTCTTTGCACTATAACGATTACTAAATATATATTTATGACTTGACGACAACAAAAAAGAATTAAAATATAATATTCTTTTGAGTTACTAAGCTCTTTTACGAATGAAATCCAATTTTTGCTGCGACGTTTATGTGTCTGTATATCACGTCATATCTAGAATACAGATAAAATTAAATTACCAAGCTCAAAACAACTTCAAAAGATGGATAAAACTTTTTATTTCTCAACTGAAAAATTGATTCTTTGCAATATAGCGATTACATTAATTATGTTTATGTCTTGAAGACAACAAAGAAGAAGAAAATATAATATTCTTTTAAATTTGAGAAGCTCTTTTACGATTGAAATCCATTTTCTGCTACGACTTATATGTGTCCGAATATTACATCATTTCGAGAATCCAGAGAAAATTAAATAGCCAAGCTCAAAATATCTTTAAATGAAAGATAAAACTTTTTACTTCACAACTGAAAAATTAATTCTTTTCAATATATTAATGACTTAAAATATATTTATGACTTGACGACAACAAAGAAGAATAAAATAAAATATTCTTTTGAGTTTAATAAGCTCTTTTAAGAATGAAATCCATTTTCTGCTACGACATTTATGTGTCCAAATATCACATCATTTCTAAAATCCAGAAAAAATTAAATTACCAAGCTCTAAACATCTTCAAAAGATGGAGAAAGTATTTTATTTCTCAACTGAAAAATTAATTCATTGCAAAATAGAGATTACTAAAAATATATTTATGACTTATCGACAACCTAGAAGAATAAAACATTATATTCTTTTGAGTATGAAAAGCTCTATCACGAATGAAATCCATTTTCTGCTACATCATTTATGTGTCCGAATATCTCATCATTCCTAGAATCCAGAAAAAATTAAATTGCCAAGCTAATAACATCTTCAAATGATGGATAAAACTTTTTATTTCTCAACTGAAAAATTTCTTCTTTGATATATCGAATACTAAAAAAATATTTATGACTTGACGACAACAAAGAAGAATAAAATATAATATTCTTTTGTGTTTGAAAAGCTCTTTCACGAATAAAATCCATTTTCTGCTACGACTTTTATGTGTCCGTATATCACATCATTTCTAGAATCCAAAAAAATTAAACTGCCAAGCTCAAAACATCTTCAAATGATAGATAAAACTTTTTATTTCTCAACTGAAAAATTAAATCTTTGCAATGTAGCGATTACTAAAAATATATTTGTGACTTTACGACAACAAAGAAGAAAAAAATATAATATTTTTTTGAATTTGAAAACCTCTTTCACGAGTGGAATCCATAACCTGCTACGACTTTTAAGTGTCCGAATATCACATCATTTCTATAATCCAGAAAAAATTAAATTACCAAGCTCTAACATCTTCACGTAATGGATGAAACTTTTTATTACTCAACTGAAAAATTAATTCTTTGAATTATAGCGATAAAAAAAATATATTTATGACTTGACGACAACAAAGAAGAATAAAATTTTATATTCTTTTGAGTTTGAAAAGCTCTTTCACGAATGAAATCCATTTTCTTCCACGACTTTTATATGTCCGAATATCACATCATTTCTAGAATCCAGAAAAAATTAAATTACCAAGCTCAAAACATCTTCAAATGATGGATAAAGCTTTTTATTTCTCCAATGAAAAATTAATTCTTTGCAAAATAACGATTACTTAATATATATTTATGACTTGACGACAACAAAGAAGAATTATAATAGAATATTCTTTTGATTTTAACATGCTCTTTTAAGAATGAAATCCATCTTTTGCTGCGAATTTTATGTGTCCGAATATCATTTCATTTCTAGAATACAGAAAAAATTAAATTACCAAGCTCAAGACATCTTCAAATGATGGATTAAACTTTTAATTTCTCAACTGAAAAATAAATTCTTTGCAATATAGCGATTACTAAAAATATATTTATGACTTGACGACCAGACAGAAGAATAAAATATAAAATTCTCTTGAGTTTGAAAAGCTCTTTCACGAATCAAATCCATTTTCTGCTACGACTTTTTTGTGTCCGAATATCACATTATTTGTCGAATCCATAAAAAATTAATTTACCAAGCTCATAACATCTTGAAATGGTATAAAAACTTTTTATTTCTCAACTGAAAAATTAATTCTTTGCAATATAGCGATTACTAAAAATATATTTATGATTTGACGACAACAAAGAAGAATAAAGTATAATATTCTTTATAGTTTGAATGGCTCTTTCACTACTGGAATCCATTACCTGCAACGAATTTTAAGTGTCCGAATATCAAATAATTTCTAGAATCCACAGAAAATTAAATTACCAAGCTCAATACATATTCAAATGATGTAAATGTTTTTATTTCTCAATTGAAAAGTTAATTCTTTGCAATATAACGAATTTTAAATATATATTTATTACTTGACGACCAGAGAGAAGAATAAAATATATAATTCTTTTGAGTTTAAAAAGCTCTTTCACGAGTGAAATCCAGTTTTTTCTACGACTATTATGTGTCCGAATATCACATCATTTCTAGAATCCAGAAAAAATTAAACTACCAAGCTCTAAACATTTTCAAATGATGTAAAAACTTTTTATTTCTCAACTGAAAAATTAAATCTTTGCAATATTGCGATTACTTAAAAAATATATTTATGACTTGACGACAACAAAAAAGAATAAATTATAATATTCTTTTGAGTTTAAAAAGTTCTTATAACAAGGAAATCCATTTTTTTGCCGAGACTTTTATGTGTACGAATATCTTATCATTTCTAGAATCCAGAAAAAATTAAATTACCAAGCTCAAAACATCTTCAAATGATGGATAAAACTTTTTTTTTCTCAACTGATAATTTAATTCTTTGCAATATAGCGATTAATAAAAATATATTTATGACTTGTCGACAACAAAGAAGAATAAAATATAATATTCTTTTGAGTTTAATAAGCTCTTTTAAGAATGAAATCCATTTTTACTGCGACATTTATGTGTCCAAATATCACATCATTTCTAAAATCCAGAAAAAATTGAATTACCAAGCGCTAAACATCTTCAAAAGATGGATAAAACTTACTATTTCTCAACTGAAAAATTAATTCTTTGCTACATAGCGATTACTAAAAATATATTTATGACTTGACGACAACAAAGAAGAATAAAATATAATAATCTTTTCAGTTTGAAAAGCTCTTTCACGAATAAAATCCATTTTCTGCTACGACTTTTATGTGTCCGAATATCACATCATTTCTAGAATCCAGAAAAAATTAAACAGCCAAGCTCAAAACATCTTCAAATGATAGATTTAATTCTTTGCAATATAGCGGTTACGAAAAATATATTTATGACTTGACGACCAGACAGAAGAATAAAATATAATATTCTCTTGAGTTTGAGAAGCTTTTTCACGAATGATATCCATTTTCTGCTACGACTTTTATGTGTCCGAATATCACATCTGATCTTAAATCCAGAAAAAATTGAATTACTTAGCTCAAAACATCTTTAAAAGATGGATAAAACTTTTTATTTCTCAACTGAAAAATTAATTCTTTGCAATATAGTGATTACTAAATATATATTTATTACTTGATGACAACAAAGAAGAATAAAATATATTATTCTCTTGAGCTTAAAAAGCTCATATAACAAGGAAATCCATTTTTTGCTGAGACTTTTATATGTACGAATAACATATCATTTCTAGAATCCAGAAAAAGTTAAATTACCAAGCTCATAACATCTTCATATGATAGATAAAATTTTTTATTTCTCAACTGAAAAATTAATTCTTTGCAATATAGTAATTACTAAAAATTTATTTATGACTTGACGACAACAAAGAAGAAAAAAATATAATATTCTTTTGAAATTGAAAAGCTCTTTCACGAGTGGAATCCATAACCTGCTACGACTTTTAAGTGTTGGAATATCACATCATTTCTAGAATCCAGAAAAAATTAAATTACCATGCTCATAACATCTTTAAGTGATGGATAAAACTTTTTATTTCTCAACTGAATAATTATTTCTTTGCAATATAGCGATTACTAAAAATATATTTATGACTTGATGACAACAAAGAAGAATAAAATATATAATTCTTTTGAGTTTAAAAAGCTCTTTCACGTATGAAATCCATTTTTTGCTACGATTATTATGTGTCCGAATATCATATCATTTCAAGTATCCAGAAAAAATATAATTAACAAGCTCAAAACATCTTCAAATGATGGATAAAACTTTTTATATCTTAACTAAAAATTAAATCTTTGCAATATAGCGATTACTTAAAATATATTTATGACTTGACGACAACAAAGAAGAATAAAATATAATATTCTTTTGAGTTTAAATAGCTCTTATAACAAGGAAATACATTTTTTGCTGAGACTTTAATGTGTACGAATAAAATATCATTTCAAGAATCCAGAAAAATTAAATTCCCATGCTCATAACATCTTCAAATGATGGATAAAATTTTTTCTTTCTCAACTGAAAAATTAAATCTTTGCAATGTAGCGATTACTAAAAATATATTTATGACTTGACGACAAAAAAGAAGAAAAAAATATAATATTCTTTTGAATTTGAAAACCTCTTTCACGATTGGAATCCATAACCTGCTACGACTTTTAAGTGTCCGAATATCGCATCATTTCTAGAATCCAGAAAAAATTAAATTACCAAGCGCATAACATCTTCACGTAATGGATGAAACTTTTTATTACTCAACTGAAAAATTGATTTTTTGCAATATAGCGATTACATTAATTATGTTTATGTCTTGAAGACAACAAAGAAGAAGAAAATATAATATTCTTTTGAATTTGAGAAGCTCTTTTACGATTGAAATCCATTTTCTGCTACGACTTATATGTGTCCGAATATTACATCTATTCTAAAATCCAGAAATAATTGAATTACTAAGCTCAAAACATCTTCAAAAGATGGATAATACTTTTTATTTCTTAACTGAAAAATTAATTCTTTGCAATATAGCGATTACTAAAAATATATTTATGACTTGACGACAACAAGGAAGAATAAAATATTATATTCATTTGAGTTTAAAAGCTCTTTCACAAGTAAAATCAATTTCTGCTACGAATTTTTTTTTCCGAATATCACATCATTTCTAGAATCCAGAAAAAATTAAATTGCCAAGCTCGAAAAGTCTTCAAATGATGGATGAAACTTTTTATTTCTCGACTGAAAAATTAATTCTTTGCAATATAGCTATTTTAAAAAATATATTTATAACTTTACGACAACATCGAAGGATAAAATATAATATTCTTTTGAGTTTGAAAAGCGCTTTCACAAATGATATCCAATTTGTTCCATCACTTTTATATGTCCGAATATCACATCATTTCTAGAATCCACAAAAAAATTAAATTACCAAGCTCAAAACATCTTCAAATGATGGATAAAACTTTTTATTTCTCAACTGAAAAATTAATTCCTTGCAATATAGCTATTTCTAAAAATATATTTATGACTTGACGACAACAAAGAGGAATAAAATATAATATTCTTTTGTTTTTGAAAAGGTCCTTCACGAATGAAATCCGTTTTCTACTACGACATTTATGTGTCCGAATATCACATCATTTCTAGAATCCAGAAAAAATTAAATTGCCAAGCTCATAACATCTTCAAATGAGGGATAAAACTTTTTATTTCTCAACTGAAAAATTAATTCTTTGCAATATAGCGATTACTAAAAATATATTTATGACTTGACGACCAGACAGAAGAATAAAATATAATATTCCCTTGAGTTTGAGAAGCTTTTTCACGAATGATATCAATTTTCTGCTACGACTTTTATGTGTCCGAATATCACATCTATTCTAAAATCCAGAAAAAATTGAATTACTTAGCTCAAAACATCTTCAAAAGATGGATAAAACTTTTTATTTCTCAACTGAAAAATAAATTCTTTGCAATATAATGATTACTAAATATATATTTATTACTTGATGACAACAAAGAAGAATAAAATATATTATTCTTTTGAGTTTAAAAAGCTCATATAACAAGGAAATCCATTTTTTGCTGAGACTTTTATATGTACGAATAACATATCATTTCTAGAATCCTGAAAAAATTAAATAACCAAGCTCATAACATCTTCATATGATAGATAAAATTTTTTATTTCTCAACTGAAAAATTAATTCTTTGCAATATAGTAATTACTAAAAATATATTTATGACTTGACGATAACAAAGAAGAAAAAAATATAATATTCTTTTGAATATGAAAACCTCTTTCACGAGTGGAATCCATAACCTGCTACGACTTTTAAGTGTCCGAATATCACATCATTTCTAGAATCCAGAAAAAATTAAATTACCAAGCTCATAACATCTTCACGTAATGGATGAAACTTTTTATTACTCAACTGAAAAATTAATTCTTTGAAACATAGCGATAAAAAAATATATTTACGACTTGACGACAACAAAGAAGAATAAAATATTATATCCTTTTGAGTTTGAAAAGCTCTTTCCGAATGAAATCCATTTTCTTCCACGACTTTTATATGTCCGAATATCACATCATTTCTAGAATCCAGAAAAAATTAAATTACCAAGCTCAAAACATCTTCAAATGATGGATAAAACTTTTTATTTCTCCAATGAAAAATTAATTCTTTGCAAAATAACGATTACTTAATATATATTTATGACTTGACGACCACAAAGAAGAAAAAGTTTTAATTTAAAACTCTTTCACAAGTAATATCAATTTCTGCTACGACTTTTATGTGTCCGAATATCACATCTATTCTAAAATCCAGAAATAATTGAATTACTAAGCTCAAAACATCTTCAAAAGATGGATAAAACTTTTTATTTCTTAACTGAAAAATTAATTCTTCGCAATATAGCGATTAATTAAAATATATTTATGACTTGACGACAACAAGGAAGAATAAAATATAATATTCTTTTGAGTTTGAGAAGCTCTTTTACGAATGAAATCCATTTTCTGCTACGACTTATATGTGTCCGAATATTACATCATTTCGAGAATCCAGAGAAAATTAAATAGCCAAGCTCAAAATATCTTTAAACGAAAGTTAAAACTTTTTACTTCACAACTGAAAAATTAATTCTTTTCAATATATTGATGACTAAAAATATATTTATGACTTGACGACAACAAAGAAGAATAACATATAATATTCTTTTGAGTTTGAAAAGCGCTTTCACAAATGAAATCCATTTTATTCCAAGACTTTTATGTGTCCAAATATCACATCATTTCTAAAATCCAGAAAAAATTGAAATACCAAGCTCTAAACATCTTCAAAAGATGGAGAAAACATTTTATTTCTCAACTGAAAAATTAATTCATTGCAAAATAGAGATTACTAAAAATATATTTATGACTTATCGACAACCTAGAAGAATAAAATATTATATTCTTTTGAGTTTGAAAAGCTCTATCACGAATGAAATCCATTTTCTGCTACATCATTTATGTGTCCGAATATCTCATCATTCCTAGAATCCAGAAAAAATTAAATTGCCAAGCTCATAACATCTTCAAATGATAGATAAAACTTTTTATTTCTCAACTGAAAAATTAATTCTTTGCAATATAGCGATTACTAAAAATATATTTATGACTTGACGACCAGACAGAAGAATAAAATATAATATTCTCTTGAGTTTGAGAAGCTTTTTCACGAATGAAATCCATTTTCTGCTACGACTTTTATGTGTCCGAATATCACATCTATTCTAAAATCCAGAAAAAATTGAATTACTAAGCTCAAAACATCTTCAAAAGATGGATAAAACTTTTTATTTCTCAACTGAAAAATTAATTTTTTGCAATAAAGTGATTACTAAATATATATTTATTACTTGATGACAACAAAGAAGAATAAAATATAATATTCTTTTGTGTTTGAAAAGCTCTTTCACGAATGAAATCCATTTTCTGCTTTTACTTTTATGTGTCCGAATGTCACATCTATTCTAGAATCCAGAAAAAATTGAATTACTTAGCCCAAAACATCTTCAAATGATGTATAAAACTTTTTATTTCTCAACTGAAAAATTAATTCTTTGCAATACAGTGATTACTAAATATATATTTATTACTTGATGACAACAAAGAAGAATAAAATATACTATTCTTTTGAGTTTTTAATTCTCAACTGAAAAATTAATTCTTTGCAATATAGCGATTACTATAAAAATATTTATGACTTGACGACAACAAAAAAGAATAAAATATAATATTCTTTTGAGTTTAAAAGCTCTTTCACGAATGAAATCCTTTTTCTGCTACGACGTTTATTTTTCCGAATATTACATCAGTTCTAGAATCTAGAAAATATTAAATTGCCAAGCTAAAAACATCTTCAAATGATGGATAAAACTTTTATTTCTCAACTGAAAAGTTAATTCTTTGCAATATAGCGATTACATTAATTATATTTATGTCTTGAAGACAACAAAGAAGAAGAAAATATAATATTCTTTTGAGTTTGAGAAGCCCTTTTACGAATGAAATCCATTTTCTGCTACGACTTATATGAGTCCGAATATTACATCATTTTGAGAATCCAGAGAAAATTAAATAGCCAAGCTCAAAATATCTTTAAATGAAAGATAAAACTTTTTACTTCACAACTGAAAAATGAATTCTTTTCAATATATTAATGACTAAAAATATATTTATGACTTGACGACAACTTATTATATATTCTTATTATATATTCGACATATAATATTCTTTTGAGTTTAAATAGCTCTTATAACAAGGAAATACATTTTTTGCTGAGACTTTTATGTGTACGAATAAAATATCATTTCTAGAATCCAGAAAAATTAAATTACCATGCTCATAATATCTTCAAATGATGGATAAAATTTTTTCTTTCTCAACTGAAAAATTGAATTTTTACCATGTAGCGATTACTAAAAATATATTTGTGACTTGACGACAAAAAAGAAGAAAAAAATATAATATTCTTTTGAATTTGAAAACCTCTTTCACGAGTGGAATCCATAACCTGCTACGACTTTTAAGTGTCCGAATATCACATCATTTCTAGAATCTAGAAAAAAATAAATTACCAAGCTCATAACAACTTCACGTAATGGATGAAACTTTTTATTACTTAACTGAAAAATTAATTCTTTGAAACATAGCGATAAAAAAATATATTTATGACTTGACGACAACAAAGAAGAATAAAATATTATATTCTTTTGAGTTTAAAAGCTCTTTCACAAGTAAAATCAATTTTTGCTACGACTTTTATGTGTCTGAATATCACATCTATTCTAAAATCCAGAAATAATTGAATTACTAAGCTCAAAACATCTTAAAAAGATGGATAAAACTTTTTTTTTCTTAACTGAAAAATTAATTCTTTGCAATATAGCGAATACTTAAAATATATTTATGACTTGACGACAACAAGGAAGAATAAAATATTATATTCTTTTGAGTTTAAAAGCTCTTTCACAAGTAAAATCAATTTCTGCTACGACTTTTTTTTCCGAATATCACATCATTTCTAGAATCCAGAAAAAATTAAATTGCCAAGCTCAAAACGTCTTCAAATGATGGATAAAACATTTTATTTCTCGACTGAAAAATTAATTCTTTGCAATATAGCTATTTCTAAAAATATATTTATAACTTTGCGAACACATCGAAGATTAAAATATAATATTCTTTTGAGTTTGAAAAGCGCTTTCACAAATGAAATCCATTTTATTCCATGACTTTTATGTGTCCGAATATCACATCATTTCTAGAATACAGAAAAAATCAAATTGCCAAGCTCAAAACATAGTCAAATTATGGATAAAACTTTTTATTTTCAACTGAAAAATTAATTCTTTGCAATATAGCTATTTCTAAAAATATATTTATGACTTGACGACAAACAAGAAGAATAAAATATAATATTCTTTTGAGTTTGAAAAGCTCCTTCACGAATGAAATCCGTTTTCTGCTACGACATTTATGTGTCCGAATATCACATCATTTCTAGAATCCAGAAAAAATTAAATTGCCAAGCTCATAACATCTTCAAATGAGGGATAAAACTTTTTATTTCTCAACTGAAAAATTTATACTTTACAAAATAGCGATTACTGAAAATATATTTATGACTTGACGACAACAATGAAGAATAAAATATAATATTCTTTTGAGTTTAAAAGCTCTTTCACAAATGAAATCCATTTTCTGCTTTTACTTTTATGTGTCCGAATGTCACATCTATTCTAGAATCTAGAAAAATTTTAAATATCACGCTCAAAACATCTTCAAATGATGGATAAAACTTTTTATTTCTCAACTGAAAAATTAATTCCTTGCAATATAACGATTACTAAATATATATTGATGAATTTACGACAACAAAGAAGAATTAAATTATAATATTCTTTTTAGTTACTAAGCTCTTTTACGAATGAAATCCATTTTCTGCTGCGACTTTTATTTTTTTTAAATATCACATCAGTTCTAGAATCTAGAAAAAATTAAATTATCAAGCTCAAAACATCTTAAATGATTGATAAAACTTTTTAATTCTCAACAGAAAAATTAATTCTTTGCAATATAGCGATTACTATAAAAATATTTATGACTTGACGACAACAAAAAAGAATAAAATATAATATTCTTTTGAGTTTAAAAGCTCTTTCACGAATGAAATCCTTTTTCTGCTACTTTTTTTATTTTTCCGAATATCACATCAGTTCTAGAATCTTGAAAAAATTAAATTGCCAAGCTAAAAACATCTTCAAATGATGGATAAAACTTTTATTTCTCAACTGAAAAATTGATTCTTTGCAATATAGCGATTATATTAATTATATTTATGTCTTGAAGACAACAAAGAAGAAGAAAATATAATATTCTTTTGAGTTTGAGAAGCTCTTTTACGAATGAATTCCATTTTCTGCTACGACTTATATGTGTCCGAATATTACATCATTTCGAAAATCCAGAGAAAATTAAATAGCCAAGCTCAAAATATCTTTAAATGAAAGATAAAACTTTTTACTTCACAACTGAAAAATAAATTCTTTTTAATATATTGATGACTAAAAATATATTTATGACTTGACGACAACAAAGAAGAATAAAATAAAATATTCTTTTGAGTTTAATAAGCTCTTTTAAGAATGAAATCCATTTTCTGCTACGAAATTTATGTGTCCAAATATCACATCATTTCTAAAATCCAGAAAAAATTGAATTACAAAGCTCTAAACATCTTCAAAAGATGGAGAAAACATTTTATTTCTCAACTGAAAAATTAATTCATTGCAAAATAGAGATTACTAAAAATATATTTATGACCTTACGACAACCTAGAAGAATAAAATATTATATTCTTTTGAGCTTGAAAAGCTCTATCACGAATGAAATCCATTTTCTGCTACATCATTTATGTGTCCGAATATCTCATCATTCCGAGAATCCAGAAAAATATAAATTGCCAAGCTCATAACATCTTCAAATGATGGATGAAACTATTTATTTCTACTCTGAAAAATTTCTTTTTTGATATATCGAATACTAAAAAAATATTTATGACTTGAAGACAACAAAGAAGAATAAAATATAATATTCTTTTGTGTTTGAAAAGCTCTTTCACGAATAAAATCCATTTTCTGCTACGACTTTTATGTGTCCGAATATCACATCATTTCTAGAATCCAAAAAAATTAAACTGCCAAGCTGAAAACATCTTCTAATGATAGATAAAACTTTTTTTTTCTCAACTGAAAAATTAATTCTTTGCAATATAGCGATTACTAAAAATATATTTATTACTTGATGACAACAAAGAAGAATAAAATATATTATTCTTTTGAATTTAAAAAGCTCATATAACAAGGAAATCCATTTTTTGCTGAGACTTTTATATGTACGAATAACATATCATTTCTAGAATCCAGAAAAAATTAAATTATCAAGCTCATAACATCTTCATATGATAGATAAAATTTTTTATTTCTCAACTGAAAAATTAATTCTTTGCAATATAGTAATTACTAAAAATATATTTATGACCTGACGACAACAAAGAAGAAAAAAATATAATATTCTTTTGAATTTGAAAAGCTCTTTCACGAGTGGAATCCATAACCTGCTACGACTTTTAAGTGTTGGAATATCACATCATTTCTAGAATCCAGAAAAAATTAAATTACCATGCTCATAATCTTCTTCAAGTGATGGATAAAACTTTTTATTTCTCAACTGAAAAATTATTTCTTTGCAATATAGCGATTTCTAAAAATATACTTATGACTTGACGACAACAAAGAAGAATAATATATATATTTCTTTTGAGTTTAAAAAGTTCTTTCACTAGTGGAATCCATTACCTGCTACGACTTTTAAGTGTCCGAATGTCACATCATTTCTAGAATCCAGAAAAAATTAAATTACCAAGCTCAAAACATCTTCAAATGATGGATAAAACTTTTTATTTCTCAACTGAAAATTTAATTCTTTGCAATATATTAAATACAAAATATATATTTATTACTTGATGACAACAAAGAAGAAAAAAATATATAATTCTTTTGAGTTCAAAAAGCTCTTTCACGAATGAAATCCATTTTTTGCTACGATTATAATGTGTCCGATTATCATATCATTTCAAGTATCCAGAAAAAATATAATTACCAAGCTCAAAACATCTTCAAATGATGGATAAAGCTTTTTATATCTTAACTAAAAATATAATCTTTGCAATATAGCGATTACTAAAAATATATTTATGACTTGACGACAACAAAGAAGAATAAAATATAATATTCTTTTGAGTTTAAATAGCTCTTATAACAAGGAAATTCATTTTTTGCTGAGACTTTTATGTGAACGAATAACATATCATTTCTAGAATCCAGAAAAATTAAATTACCATGCTCATAACATCTTCAAATGATGGATAAAATTTTTTCTTTCTCAACTGAAAAATTAAATCTTTGCAATGTAGCGATTACTAAAAATATATTTGTGACTTTACGACAACAAAGAAGAAAAAAATATAATATTTTTTTGAATTTGAAAACCTCTTTCACGAGTGGAATCCATAACCTGCTTTGACTTTTAAGTGTCCGAATATAACATCATTTCTAGAATCCAGAAAAAATTAAATTACCAAGCTCATAACATCTTCACGTAATGGATGAACCTTTTTATTACTCAACTGAAAAATTAATTCTTTGAAACATAGCGATAAAAAAATATATTTATGACTTGACGACAACAGAGAAGAATAAAATATTATATTCTTTTGAGTTTGAAAAGCTCTTTCACGAATGAAATCCATTTTCTTCCACGACTTTTATATGTCCGAATATCACATCATTTCTAGAATCCAGAAAAAATTAAATTACCAAGCTAAAAACATCTTCAAATGATGGATAAAACTTTTTATTTCTCCAATGAAAAATTAATTCTTTGCAAAATAACGATTACTTAATATATATTTATGACTTGACGACAACAAAGAAGAATAAAATATTATATTCTTTTGAGTTTGAAAAGCTCTTTCACGAATGAAATCCATCTTTTGCTGCGACTTTTATATGTCCGAATATCACATCATTTCTAGAATACAGAAAAAATTAAATTACCAAGCTCAAGACATCTTCAAATGATGGATTAAACTTTTTATTTCTCAACTGAAAAATTAATTCTTTGCAATATAGCGATTACTAAAAACATATTTATTACTTGACGACAACAAAGAAGATTAAATTATAATATTCTTTTGAGTTTGAAAAGTTCTTTCACGAATCAAATCCATTTTCTGCTACGACTTTTTTGTGTCCGAATATCACATTATTTGTCGAATCCATAAAAAATTAATTTACCAAGCTCATAACATCTCCAAATGATATAAAAACTTTTTATTTCTCAACTGAAAAATTAATTCTTTGCAATACAGCGATTACTAAAAATATATTTATGACTTGACGACAACAAAGAAGAATAACATATAATATTCTTTTGAGTTTGAAAAGCGCTTTCACAAATGAAATCCATTTTATTCCATGACTTTTATGTGTCCGAATATCACATCATTTCTAGAATACAGAAAAAATCAAATTGCCAAGCTCAAAACATCGTCAAATTATGGATAAAACTTTTTATTTTCAACTGAAAAATTAATTCTTTGCAATATAGCTATTTCTAAAAATATATTTATGACTTGACGACAACAAAGAAGAATAAAATATAATATTCTTTTGAGTTTGAAAACTCCTTCACGAATGAAATCCGTTTTCTGCTACGACATTTATGTGTCCGAATATAACATCATTTCTAGAATCCAGAAAAAATTAAATTGCCAAGCTCAAAACATCTTAAATGATGGATAAAACTTTTTAATTCTCAACTGAAAAATTAATTCTTTGCAATATAGCGATTACTATAAAAATATTTATGACTTGACGACAACAAAAAAGAATAAAATATAATATTCTTTTGAGTTTAAAAGCTCTTTCACGAATGAAATCCTTTTTCTGCTACGACTTTTATTTTTCCGAATATCACATCAGTTCTAGAATCTAGAAAAAATTAAATTGCCAAGCTAAAAACATCTTCAAATGATGGATAAAACTTTTATTTCTCAACTGAAAAATTGATTCTTTGCAATATAACGATTACATTAATTATATTTATGTCTTGAAGACAACAAAGAAGAAGAAAATATAATATTCTTTTGAGTTTGAGAAGCTCTTTTACGAATGAAATCCATTTTCTGCTACGACTTATATGTGTCCGAATATTACATCATTTCGAGAATCCAGAGAAAATTAAATAGCCAAGCTCAAAATATCTTTAAATGAAAGATAAAACTTTTTACTTCACAACTGAAAAATAAATTCTTTTTAATATATTGATGACTAAAAATATATTTATGACTTGACGACAACAAAGAAGAATAAAATAAAATATTCTTTTGAGATTAATAAGCTCTTTTAAAAATGAAAACCATTTTCTGCTACGAAATTTATGTGTCCAAATATCACATCATTTCTAAAATCCAGAAAAAATTGAATTACCAAGCTCTAAACATCTTCAAAAGATGGAGAAAACATTTTATTTCTCAACTGAAAAATTAATTCATTGCAAAATAGAGATTACTAAAAATATATTTATGACCTTACGACAACCTAGAAGAATAAAATATTATATTCTTTTGAGTTTGAAAAGCTCTATCACGAATGAAATCCATTTTCTGCTACATCATTTATGTGTGCGAATATCTCATCATTCCGAGAATCCAGAAAAAATTAAATTGCCAAGCTCATAACATCTTCAAATGATGGAGAAAACTTTTTATTTCTACTCTGAAAAATTTCTTTTTTGATATATCGAATACTAAAAAAATATTTATGACTTGAAGACAACAAAGAAGAATAAAATATAATATTCTTTTGTGTTTGAAAAGCTCTTTCACGAATAAAATCCATTTTCTGCTACGACTTTTATGTGTCCGAATATCACATCATTTCTAGAATCCAAAAAAATTAAACTGCCAAGCTCAAAACATCTTCTAATGATAGATAAAACTTTTTTTTTCTCAACTGAAAAATTAATTCTTTGCAATATAGCGATTACTAAAAATATATTTATGACTTGACGACCAGACAGAAGAATAAAATATAATATTCTCTTGAGTTTGAGAAGCTTTTTCACGAATGAAATCCATTTTCTGCTACGACTTTTATGTGTCCGAATATCACATCTATTCTAAAATCCAGAAAAAATTGAATTACTAAGCTCGAAACATCTTCAAAAGATGGATAAAACTTTTTATTTCTCAACTGAAAAATTAATTCTTTGCAAAAAAGTGATTACTAAATATATATTTATTACTTGATGACAACAAAGAAGAATAAAATATATTATTCTTTTGAGTTTAAAAAGCTCAAATAACAAGGAAATCCATTTTTTGCTGAGACTTTTATTTGTACGAATAACATATCATTTCTAGAATCCAGAAAAAATTAAATTATCAAGCTCATAACATCTTCATATGATAGATAAAATTTTTTATTTCTCAACTGAAAAATTAATTCTTTGCAATATAGTAATTACTAAAAATATATTTATGACCTGACGACAACAAAGAAGAAAAAAATATAATATTCTTTTGAATTTGAAAAGCTCTTTCACGAGTGGAATCCATAACCTGCTACGACTTTTAAGTGTTGGAATATCACATCATTTCTAGAATCCAGAAAAAATTAAATTACCATGCTCATATACTTCTTCAAGTGATGGATAAAACTTTTTATTTCTCAACTGAAAAATTATTTCTTTGCAATATAGCGATTTCTAAAAATATACTTATGACTTGACGACAACAAAGAAGAATAATATATATATTTCTTTTGAGTTTAAAAAGTTCTTTCACTAGTGGAATCCATTACCTGCTACGACTTTTAAGTGTCCGAATATCACATCATTTCTAGAATCCAGAAAAAATTAAATTACCAAGCTCAAAACATCTTCAAATGATGGATAAAACATTTTATTTCTCAACTGAAAATTTAATTCTTTGCAATATATTAAATACTAAATATATATTTATTACTTGATGACAACAAAGAAGAATAAAATATATAATTCTTTTGAGTTCAAAAAGCTCTTTCACGAATGAAATCCATTTATTGCTACGATTATTATGTGTCCGAATATCATATCATTGCAAGTATCCAGAAAAAATATAATTACCAAGCTCAAAACATCTTCAAATGATGGATAAAGCTTTTTATATCTTAACTAAAAATATAATCTTTGCAATATAGCGATTACTAAAAATATATTTATGACTTGACGACAACAAAGAAGAATAAAATATAATATTCTTTTGAGTTTAAATAGCTCTTATAACAAGGAAATTCATTTTTTGCTGAGACTTTTATGTGTACGAATAACATATCATTTCTAGAATCCAGAAAAATTAAATTACCATGCTCATAACATCTTCAAATGATGGATAAAATTTTTTCTTTCTCAACTGAAAAATTAAATCTTTGCAATGTAGCGATTACTAAAAATATATTTGTGACTTTGCGACAACAAAGAAGAAAAAAATATAATATTTTTTTGAATTTGAAAACGTCCTTTACGAGTGGAATCCATAACCTGCTTTGACTTTTAAGTGTCTGAATATAACATCATTTCTAGAATCCAGAAAAAATTAAATTACCAAGCTCATAACATCTTCACGTAATGGATGAACCTTTTTATTACTCAACTGAAAAATTAATTCTTTGAAACATAGCGATAAAAAAAATATATTTATGACTTGACGACAAAAAAGAAGAATTAAAATAGAATATTCATTTGATTTTAACATGCTCTTTTAAGAATGAAATCCATCTTTTGCTGCGACTTTTATGTGTCCGAATATCATGTCATTTCTAGAATACAGAAAAAATTAAATTACCAAGCTCAAGAAATCTTCAAATGATGGATTAAACTTTTTATTTCTCAACTGAAAAATTAATTCTTTGCAATATAGCGATTACTAAAAACATATTTATTACTTGACGACAACAAAGAAGATTAAATTATAATATTCTTTTGAGTTTGAAAAGCTCTTTCACGAATCAAATCCATTTTCTGCTACGACTTTTTTGTGTACGAATATCACATCATTTCTAGAATCCATAAAAAATTAATTTACCAAGCTCATAACATCTTCAAATGATATAAAAACTTTTTATTTCTCAACTGAAAAATTAATTCTTTGCAATACAGCGATTACTAAAAATATATTTATGACTTGACGACAACAAAGAAGAATCACATATAATATTCTTTTGAGTTTGAAAAGCGCTTTCACAAATGAAATCCATTTTATTCCATGACTTTTATGTGTCCGAATATCACATCATTTCTAGAATACAGAAAAAATCAAATTGCCAAGCTCAAAACATCGTCAAATTATGGATAAAACTTTTTATTTTCAACTGAAAAATTAATTCTTTGCAATATAACTATTTCTAAAAATATATTTATGACTTGACGACAACAAAGAAGAATAAAATATAATGTTCTTTTGAGTTTGAAAAGCTCCTTCACGAATGAAATCCGTTTTCTGCTACGACATTTATGTGTCCGAATATCACATCATTTCTAGAATCCAGAAAAAATTAAACTGCCAAGCTCATAACATCTTCAAATGAGGGATAAAACTTTTTATTTCTCAACTGAAAAATTTATTCTTTGCAAAATAGCGATTACTGAAAATATATTTATGACTTGACGACAACAATGAAGAATAAAATATAATATTCTTTTGAGTTTAAAAGCTCTTTCACGAATGAAATCCATTTTCTGCTTTTACTTTTATCTGTCCGAATATCACATCTATTCTAGAATCTAGAAAAAATTTAAATATCACGCTCAAAACATCTTCAAATGATGGATAAAACTTTTTATTTCTCAACTGAAAAATTAATTCCTTGCAATATAACGATTGCTAAATATATATTTTTGAATTTACGACAACAAAGAAAAATTAAATTATAATATTCTTTTTAGTTACTAAGCTCTTTTACGAATGAAATCCATTTTCTGCTGCGACTTTTATTTTTTAGAATATCACATCAGTTCTAGAATCTAGAAAAAATTAAATTATCAAGCTCAAAACATCTTAAATGATGGATAAAACTTTTTAATTCTTAACTGAAAAATTAATTCTTTGCAATATAGCGATTACTATAAAAATATTTATGATTTGACGATAACAAAAAAGAATAAAATATAATATTCTTTTGAGTTTAAAAGCTCTTTCAGGAATGAAATCCTTTTTCTGCTACGACATTTATTTTTCCGAATATCACATCAGTTCTAGAATCTAGAAAAAATTAAATTGCCAAGCAAAAAACATCTTCAAATGATGGATAAAATTTTTATTTCTCAACTGAAAAATTGATTCTTTGCAATATAGCGATTACATTAATTATATTTATGTCTTGAAGGCAACAAAGAAGAAGAAAATATAATATTCTTTTGAGTTTGAGAAGCTCTTTTACGAATTAAATCCATTTTCTGCTACGACTTATATGTGTCCGAATATTACATCATTTCGAGAATCCAGAGAAAATTAAATAGCCAAGCTCAAAATATCTTTAAATGAAAGATAAAACTTTTTACTTCACAAATGAAAAATAAATTTTTTTCAATATATTGATGACTAAAAATATATTTATGACTTGACGACAACAAAGAAGAATAACATATAATATTCTTTTGAGTTTGAAAAGCGCTTTCACAAATGAAATCCATTTTATTCCATGACTTTTATGTGTCCAAATATCACATCATTTCTAAAATCCAGAAAAAATTGAATTACCAAGCTCTAAACATCTTCAAAAGATGGAGAAAACATTTTATTTCTCAACTGAAAAATTAATTCATTGCAAAATAGAGATTACTAAAAATATATTTATGACTTATCGACAAACTAGAAGAATAAAATATTATATTCTTTTGAGTTTGAAAAGCTCTATCACGAATGAAATCCATTTTCTGCTACATCATTTGTGTGTCCGAATATCTCATCATTCCTAGAATCCAGAAAAAATTAAATTGCCAAGCTCATAACATCTTCAAATGATGGATAAAACTTTTTATTTCTCAACTGAAAAATTTCTTCTTTGATATATCGAATACTAAAAAAATATTTATGACTTGAAGACAACAAAGAAGAATAAAATATAATATTCTTTTGTGATTGAAAAGCTCTTTCACGAATAAAATCCATTTTCTGCTACGAGTTTTATGTGTCCGAATATCACATCATTTCTAGAATCCAAAAAAATTAAACTGCCAAGCTCAAAACATCTTCAAATGATAGATAAAACTTTTTATTTCTCAACTGAAAAATTAATTCTTTGCAATATAGCGATTACTAAAAATATATTTATGACTTGACGACCAGACAGAAGAATAAAATATAATATTCTCTTGAGTTTGAGAAGCTTTTTCACGAATGAAATCCATTTTCTGCTACGACTTTTATGTGTCCGAATATCACATCTATTCTAAAATCCAGAAAAAATTGAATTACTAAGCTCAAGACATCTTCAAATGATGGATTAAACTTTTTATTTCTCAACTGAAAAATTAATTCTTTGCAATATAGCGATTACTAAAAACATATTTATTACTTGACGACAACAAAGAAGATTAAATTATAATATTCTTTTGAGTTTGAAAAGTTCTTTCACGAATCAAATCCATTTTCTGCTACGACTTTTATATGTCCGAATATCACATCATTTCTAGAATCCAGAAAAAATTAAATTACCAAGCTAAAAACATCTTCAAATGATGGATAAAACTTTTTATTTCTCCAATGAAAAATTAATTCTTTGCAAAATAACGATTACTTAATATATATTTATGACTTGACGACAACAAAGAAGAATAAAATATTATATTCTTTTGAGTTTGAAAAGCTCTTTCACGAATGAAATCCATTTTCTTCCACGACTTTTATATGTACGAATATCACATCATTTCTAGAATACAGAAAAAATTAAATTACCAAGCTCAAGACATCTTCAAATGATGGATTAAACTTTTTATTTCTCAACTGAAAAATTAATTCTTTGCAATATAGCGATTACTAAAAACATATTTATTACTTGACGACAACAAAGAAGATTAAATAATAATATTCTTTTGAGTTTGAAAAGCTCTTTCACGAATCAAATCCATTTTCTGCTACGACTTTTTTGTGTCCGAATATCACATTATTTGTCGAATCCATAAAAAATTAATTTACCAAGCTCATAACATCTTCAAATGATATAAAAACTTTTTATTTCTCAACTGAAAAATTAATTCTTTGCAATACAGCGATTACTAAAAATATATTTATGACTTGACGACAACAAAGAAGAATCACATATAAAATTCTTTTGAGTTTGAAAAGCGCTTTCACAAATGAAATCCATTTTATTCCATGACTTTTATGTGTCCGAATATCACATCATTTCTAGAATACAGAAAAAATCAAATTGCCAAGCTCAAAACATCGTCAAATTATGGATAAAACTTTTTATTTTCAACTGAAAAATTAATTCTTTGCAATATAGCTATTTCTAAAAATATATTTATGACTTGACGACAACAAAGAAGAATAAAATATAATATTCTTTTGAGTTTGAAAAGCTCCTTCACGAATGAAATCCGTTTTCTGCTACGACATTTATGTGTCCGAATATCACATCATTTCTAGAATCCAGAAAAAATTAAATTGCCAAGCTCAAAACATCTTAAATGATGGATAAAACTTTTTAATTCTCAACTGAAAAATTAATTCTTTGCAATATAGCGATTACTATAAAAATATTTATGACTTGACGACAACAAAAAAGAATAAAATATAATATTCTTTTGAGTTTAAAAGCTCTTTCACGAATGAAATCCTTTTTCTGCTACGACTTTTATTTTTCCGAATATCACATCAGTTCTAGAATCTAGAAAAAATTAAATTGCCAAGCTAAAAACATCTTCAAATGATGGATAAAACTTTTATTTCTCAACTGAAAAATTGATTCTTTGCAATATAACGATTACATTAATTATATTTATGTCTTGAAGACAACAAAGAAGAAGAAAATATAATATTCTTTTGAGTTTGAGAAGCTCTTTTACGAATGAAATCCATTTTCTGCTACGACTTATATGTGTCCGAATATTACATCATTTCGAGAATCCAGAGAAAATTAAATAGCCAAGCTCAAAATATCTTTAAATGAAAGATAAAACTTTTTACTTCACAACTGAAAAATAAATTCTTTTTAATATATTGATGACTAAAAATATATTTATGACTTGACGACAACAAAGAAGAATAAAATAAAATATTCTTTTGAGATTAATAAGCTCTTTTAAAAATGAAATCCATTTTCTGCTACGAAATTTATGTGTCCAAATATCACATCATTTCTAAAATCCAGAAAAAATTGAATTACCAAGCTCTAAACATCTTCAAAAGATGGAGAAAACATTTTATTTCTCAACTGAAAAATTAATTCATTGCAAAATAGAGATTACTAAAAATATATTTATGACCTTACGACAACCTAGAAGAATAAAATATTATATTCTTTTGAGTTTGAAAAGCTCTATCACGAATGAAATCCATTTTCTGCTACATCATTTATGTGTGCGAATATCTCATCATTCCGAGAATCCAGAAAAAATTAAATTGCCAAGCTCATAACATCTTCAAATGATGGAGAAAACTTTTTATTTCTACTCTGAAAAATTTCTTTTTTGATATATCGAATACTAAAAAAATATTTATGACTTGAAGACAACAAAGAAGAATAAAATATAATATTCTTTTGTGTTTGAAAAGCTCTTTCACGAATAAAATCCATTTTCTGCTACGACTTTTATGTGTCCGAATATCACATCATTTCTAGAATCCAAAAAAATTAAACTGCCAAGCTCAAAACATCTTCTAATGATAGATAAAACTTTTTTTTTCTCAACTGAAAAATTAATTCTTTGCAATATAGCGATTACTAAAAATATATTTATGATTTGACGACCAGACAGAAGAATAAAATATAATATTCTCTTGAGTTTGAGAAGCTTTTTCACGAATGAAATCCATTTTCTGCTACGACTTTTATGTGTCCGAATATCACATCTATTCTAAAATCCAGAAAAAATTGAATTACTAAGCTCGAAACATCTTCAAAAGATGGATAAAACTTTTTATTTCTCAACTGAAAAATTAATTCTTTGCAAAAAAGTGATTACTAAATATATATTTATTACTTGATGACAACAAAGAAGAATAAAATATATTATTCTTTTGAGTTTAAAAAGCTCAAATAACAAGGAAATCCATTTTTTGCTGAGACTTTTATTTGTACGAATAACATATCATTTCTAGAATCCAGAAAAAATTAAATTATCAAGCTCATAACATCTTCATATGATAGATAAAATTTTTTATTTCTCAACTGAAAAATTAATTCTTTGCAATAGAGTAATTACTAAAAATATATTTATGACCTGACGACAACAAAGAAGAAAAAAATATAATATTCTTTTGAATTTGAAAAGCTCTTTCACGAGTGGAATCCATAACCTGCTACGACTTTTAAGTGTTGGAATATCACATCATTTCTAGAATCCAGAAAAAATTAAATTACCATGCTCATAATCTTCTTCAAGTGATGGATAAAACTTTTTATTTCTCAACTGAAAAATTATTTCTTTGCAATATAGCGATTACTAAAAATATACTTATGACTTGACGACAACAAAGAAGAATAATATATATATATATATTTCTTTTGAGTTTAAAAAGTTCTTTCACTAGTGGAATCCATTACCTGCTACGACTTTTAAGTGTCCGAATATCACATCATTTCTAGAATCCAGAAAAAATTAAATTACCAAGCTCAAAACATCTTCAAATGATGGATAAAACATTTTATTTCTCAACTGAAAATTTAATTCTTTGCAATATATTAAATACTAAATATATATTTATTACTTGATGACAACAAAGAAGAATAAAATATATAATTCTTTTGAGTTCAAAAAGCTCTTTCACGAATGAAATCCATTTATTGCTACGATTATTATGTGTCCGAATATCATATCATTGCAAGTATCCAGAAAAAATATAATTACCAAGCTCAAAACATCTTCAAATGATGGATAAAGCTTTTTATATCTTAACTAAAAATATAATCTTTGCAATATAGCGATTACTAAAAATATATTTATGACTTGACGACAACAAAGAAGAATAAAATATAATATTCTTTTGAGTTTAAATAGCTCTTATAACAAGGAAATTCATTTTTTGCTGAGACTTTTATGTGTACGAATAACATATCATTTCTAGAATCCAGAAAAATTAAATTACCATGCTCATAACATCTTCAAATGATGGATAAAATTTTTTCTTTCTCAACTGAAAAATTAAATCTTTGCAATGTAGCGATTACTAAAAATATATTTGTGACTTTACGACAACAAAGAAGAAAAAAATATAATATTTTTTTGAATTTGAAAACGTCCTTTACGAGTGGAATCCATAACCTGCTTTGACTTTTAAGTGTCTGAATATAACATCATTTCTAGAATCCAGAAAAAATTAAATTACCAAGCTCATAACATCTTCACGTAATGGATGAACCTTTTTATTACTCAACTGAAAAATTAATTCTTTGAAACATAGCGATAAAAAAAATATATTTATGACTTGACGACAAAAAAGAAGAATTAAAATAGAATATTCATTTGATTTTAACATGCTCTTTTAAGAATGAAATCCATCTTTTGCCGCGACTTTTATGTGTCCGAATATCATGTCATTTCTAGAATACAGAAAAAATTAAATTACCAAGGTCAAGAAATCTTCAAATGATGGATTAAACTTTTTATTTCTCAACTGAAAAATTAATTCTTTGCAATATAGCGATTACTAAAAACATATTTATTACTTGACGACAACAAAGAAGATAAAATTATAATATTCTTTTGAGTTTGAAAAGCTCTTTCACGAATCAAATCCATTTTCTGCTACGACTTTTTTGTGTACGAATATCACATCATTTCTAGAATCCATAAAAAATTAATTTACCAAGCTCATAACATCTTCAAATGATATAAAAACTTTTTATTTCTCAACTGAAAAATTAATTCTTTGCAATACAGCGATTACTAAAAATATATTTATGACTTGACGACAACAAAGAAGAATCACATATAATATTCTTTTGAGTTTGAAAAGCGCTTTCACAAATGAAATCCATTTTATTCCATGACTTTTATGTGTCCGAATATCACATCATTTCTAGAATACAGAAAAAATCAAATTGCCAAGCTCAAAACATCGTCAAATTATGGATAAAACTTTTTATTTTCAACTGAAAAATTAATTCTTTGCAATATAACTATTTCTAAAAATATATTTATGACTTGACGACAACAAAGAAGAATAAAATATAATGTTCTTTTGAGTTTGAAAAGCTCCTTCACGAATGAAATCCGTTTTCTGCTACGACATTTATGTGTCCGAATATCACATCATTTCTAGAATCCAGAAAAAATTAAACTGCCAAGCTCATAACATCTTCAAATGAGGGATAAAACTTTTTATTTCTCAACTGAAAAATTTATTCTTTGCAAAATAGCGATTACTGAAAATATATTTATGACTTGACGACAACAATGAAGAATAAAATATAATATTCTTTTGAGTTTAAAAGCTCTTTCACGAATGAAATCCATTTTCTGCTTTTACTTTTATCTGTCCGAATATCACATCTATTCTAGAATCTAGAAAAAATTTAAATATCACGCTCAAAACATCTTCAAATGATGGATAAAACTTTTTATTTCTCAACTGAAAAATTAATTCCTTGCAATATAACGATTGCTAAATATATATTTTTGAATTTACGACAACAAAGAAAAATTAAATTATAATATTCTTTTTAGTTACTAAGCTCTTTTACGAATGAAATCCATTTTCTGCTGCGACTTTTATTTTTTAGAATATCACATCAGTTCTAGAATCTAGAAAAAATTAAATTATCAAGCTCAAAACATCTTAAATGATGGATAAAACTTTTTAATTCTTAACTGAAAAATTAATTCTTTGCAATATAGCGATTACTATAAAAATATTTATTATTTGACGATAACAAAAAAGAATAAAATATAATATTCTTTTGAGTTTAAAAGCTCTTTCACGAATGAAATCCTTTTTCTGCTACGACATTTATTTTTCCGAATATCACATCAGTTCTAGAATCTAGAAAAAATTAAATTGCCAAGCAAAAAACATCTTCAAATGATGGATAAAATTTTTATTTCTCAACTGAAAAATTGATTCTTTGCAATATAGCGATTACATTAATTATATTTATGTCTTGAAGGCAACAAAGAAGAAGAAAATATAATATTCTTTTGAGTTTGAGAAGCTCTTTTACGAATTAAATCCATTTTCTGCTACGACTTACATGTGTCCGAATATTACATCATTTCGAGAATCCAGAGAAAATTAAATAGCCAAGCTCAAAATATCTTTAAATGAAAGATAAAACTTTTTACTTCACAAATGAAAAATAAATTTTTTTCAATATATTGATGACTAAAAATATATTTATGACTTGACGACAACAAAGAAGAATAACATATAATATTCTTTTGAGTTTGAAAAGCGCTTTCACAAATGAAATCCATTTTATTCCATGACTTTTATGTGTCCAAATATCACATCATTTCTAAAATCCAGAAAAAATTGAATTACCAAGCTCTAAACATCTTCAAAAGATGGAGAAAACATTTTATTTCTCAACTGAAAAATTAATTCATTGCAAAATAGAGATTACTAAAAATATATTTATGACTTATCGACAAACTAGAAGAATAAAATATTATATTCTTTTGAGTTTGAAAAGCTCTATCACGAATGAAATCCATTTTCTGCTACATCATTTATGTGTCCGAATATCTCATCATTCCTAGAATCCAGAAAAAATTAAATTGCCAAGCTCATAACATCTTCAAATGATGGATAAAACTTTTTATTTCTCAACTGAAAAATTTCTTCTTTGATATATCGAATACTAAAAAAATATTTATGACTTGAAGACAACAAAGAAGAATAAAATATAATATTCTTTTGTGATTGAAAAGCTCTTTCACGAATAAAATCCATTTTCTGCTACGAGTTTTATGTGTCCGAATATCACATCATTTCTAGAATCCAAAAAAATTAAACTGCCAAGCTCAAAACATCTTCAAATGATAGATAAAACTTTTTATTTCTCAACTGAAAAATTAATTCTTTGCAATATAGCGATTACTAAAAATATATTTATGACTTGACGACCAGACAGAAGAATAAAATATAATATTCTCTTGAGTTTGAGAAGCTTTTTCACGAATGAAATCCATTTTCTGCTACGACTTTTATGTGTCCGAATATCACATCTATTCTAAAATCCAGAAAAAATTGAATTACTAAGCTCAAAACATCTTCAAAAGATGGATAAAACTTTTTATTTCTCAACTGAAAAATTAATTTATTGCAATAAAGTGATTACTAAATATATATTTATTACTTGATGACAACAAAGAAGAATAAAATATAATATTCTTTTGTGTTTGAAAAGCTCTTTCACGAATGAAATCCATTTTCTGCTTTTACTTTTATGTGTCCGAATGTCACATCTATTCTAGAATCCAGAAAAAATTGAATTACTTAGCCCAAAACATCTTCAAATGATGTATAAAACTTTTTATTTCTCAACTGAAAAATTAATTCTTTGCAATACAGTGATTACTAAATATATATTTATTACTTGATGACAACAAAGAAGAATAAAATATACTATTCTTTTGAGTTTTTAATTCTCAACTGAAAAATTAATTCTTTGCAATATAGCGATTTCTATAAAAATATTTATGACTTGACGACAACAAAAAAGAATAAAATATAATATTCTTTTGAGTTTAAAAGCTCTTTCACGAATGAAATCCTTTTTCTGCTACGACTTTTATTTTTCCGAATATCACATCAGTTCTAGAATCTAGAAAATATTAAATTGCCAAGCTAAAAAAATCTTCAAATGATGGATAAAACTTTTATTTCTCAACTGAAAAATTAATTCTTTGAAATACAGCGATTACATTAATTATATTTATGTCTTGAAGACAACAAAGAAGAAGAAAATATAATATTCTTTTGAGTTTGAGAAGCTCTTTTACGAATGAAATCCATTTTCTGCTACGACTTATATGAGTCCGAATATTACATCATTTTGAGAATCCAGAGAAAATTAAATAGCCAAGCTCAAAATATCTTTAAATGAAAGATAAAACTTTTTACTTCACAACTGAAAAATAAATTCTTTTCAATATATTGATGACTAAAAATATATTTATGACTTGACGACAACAAAGAAGAATAAAATAAAATATTCTTTTGAGTTTAATAAGCTCTTTTAAGAATGAAATCCATTTTCTGCTACGAAATTTATGTGTCCAAATATCACATCATTACTAAAATCCAGAAAAAATTGAATTACCAAGCTCTAAACATCTTCAAAAGATGGAGAAAACATTTTATTTCTCAACTGAAAAATTAATTCATTGCAAAATAGAGATTACTAAAAATATATTTATGACTTTACGACAACCTAGAAGAATAAAATATTATATTCTTTTGAGTTTGAAAAGCTCTATCACGAATGAAATCCATTTTCTGCTACATCATTTATGTGTCCGAATATCACATCATTCCTAGAATCCAGAAAAAATTAAATTGCCAAGCTCATAACATCTTCAAATGATGGATAAAACTTTTTATTTCTAAACTGAAAAATTTCTTCTTTGATATATCGAATACTAAAAAAATATTATGACTTGAAGACAACAAAGAAGAATAAAATATAATATTCTTTTGTGTTTGAAAAGCTCTTTCACGAACAAAATCCATTTTCTGCTACGACTTTTATGTGTCCGAATATCACATCATTTCTAGAATCCAAAAAAATTAAACTGCCAAGCTCAAAACATCTTCAAATGATAGATAAAACTTTTTATTTCTCAACTGAAAAATTAATTCTTTGCAATATAGCGATTACTAAAAATATATTTATGACTTGACGAACAGACAGAAGAATAAAATATAATATTCTCTTGAGTTTGAGAAGCTTTTTCACGAATGAAATCCATATTCTGCTACGACTTTTATGTGTCCGAATTACACATCTATTCTAAAATCCAGAAAAAATTGAAATACTTAGCTCAAAACATCTTCAAAAGATGGATAAAACTTTTTATTTCTCAACTGAAAAATTAATTCTTTGCATTTCAGTGATTACTAAATATATATTTATTACTTGATGACAACAAAGAAGAATAAAATATATTATTCTTTTGAGTTTAAAAAGCTCATATAACAAGGAAATCCATTTTTTGCTGAGACTTTTATATGTACGAATAACATATCATTTCTAGAATCCAGAAAAAATTAAATTACCAAGCTCATAACATCTTCATATGATGGATAAAATTTTTTATTTCTCAACTGAAAAATTAATTCTTAGCAATATAGTAATTACTAAAAATTTATTTATGACTTGACGACAACAAAGAAGAAAAAAATATAATATTTTTTTTGAATTTGAAAAGCTCTTTCACGAGTGGAATCCATAACCTGCTACGACTTTTAAGTGTTGGAATATCACATCATTTCTAGAATCCAGAAAAAATTAAATTACCACGCTCATAACATCTTCAATTGAGGGCAAAACTTTTTATTTCTCAACTGAAAAATTATTTCTTTGCAATATAGCGATTACTAAAAATATATTTATGACTTGATGACAACAAAGAAGAATAAAATATATAATTCTTTTGAGTTTAAAAAGCTCTTTCACGTATGAAATCCATTTTTTGCTACGATTATTATGTGTCCGAATATCATATCATTTCAAGTATCCAGAAAAAATATAATTACCAAGCTCAAAACATCTTCAAATGATGGATAAAACTTTTTATATCTTAACTAAAAATTAAATCTTTGCAATATAGCGATTACTTAAAATATATTTATGACTTGACGACAACAAAGAAGAATAAAATATAATATTCTTTTGAGTTTAAATAGCTCTTATAACAAGGAAATACATTTTTTGCTGAGACTTTTATGTGTACGAATAAAATATCATTTCTAGAATCCAGAAAAATTAAATTACCATGCTCATAATATCTTCAAATGATGGATAAAATTTTTTCTTTCTCAACTGAAAAATTAATTTTTTGCAATGTAGCGATTACTAAAAATATATTTGTGACTTGACGACAAAAAAGAAGAAAAAAATATAATATTCCTTTGAATTTGAAAACCTCTTTCACGAGCGGAATCCATAACCTGCTACGACTTTTAAGTGTCCGAATATCACATCATTTCTAGAATCCAGAAAAAATTAAATTACCAAGCTCATAACAACTTCACGTAATGGATGAAACTTTTTATTACTCAACTGAAAAATTAATTCTTTGAAACTTAGCGATAAAATAATATATTTATGACTTGACGACAACAAAGAAGAATAAAATATTATATTCTTTTGAGTTTGAAAAGCTCTTTCCGAATGAAATCCATTTTCTTCCACGACTTTTATATGTCCGAATATCACATCATTTCAAGAATCCAGAAAAAATTAAATTACCAAGCTCAAAACATCTTCAAATGATGGATAAAACTTTTTATTTCTCCAATGAAAAATTAATTCTTTGCAAAATAACGATTACTTAATATATATTTATGACTTGACGACAACAAGGAAGAATAAAATATTATATTCTTTTGAGTTTAAAAGCTCTTTCACAAGTAAAATCAATTTCTGCTACGATTTTTATGTGTCCGAATATCACATCTATTCTAAAATCCAGAAATAATTGAATTACTAAGCTCAAAACATCTTCAAAAGATGGATAAAACTTTTTATTTCCTAACTGAAAAATTAATTCTTTGCAATATAGCGATTACTAAAAATATATTTGTGACTTGACGACAACAAGGAAGAATAAAATATTATATTCTTTTGAGTATAAAAGCTCTTTCACAAGTAAAATCAATTTCTGCTACGATATTTTTTTCCGAATATCACATTATTTCTAGAATCCAGAAAAAATTAAATTGCCAAGATCAAAACGTCTTCAAATGATGGATAAAACATTTTATTTCTCGACTGAAAAATTAATTCTTTGCAATATAGCTATTTCTTAAAATATATTTATAACTTTGCGACAACATCGAAGAATAAAATATAATATTCTTTTGAGTTTGAAAAGCGCTTTCACAAATGAATTCCATTTTGTTCCATCACTTTTAATTGTCCGAATATCACATTATTTCTAGAATTCACAAAAAAATTAAATTACCATGCTCAAAACATCTTCAAATGATGGATAAAACTTTTTATTTCTCGTCTGAAAAATTAATTCCTTGCAATATAGCTATTTCTTAAAATATATTTATGACTTGACGAAAACAAAGAAGAATAAAATATAATATTCTTTTGAGTTTGAAAAGCGCTTTCACAAATGAAATCCATTTTATTCCATGACTTTTATGTGTCCGAATATCACATCATTTCTAGAATACAGAAAAAATCAAATTGCCAAGCTCAAAACATCGTCAAATTATGGATAAAACTTTTTATTTTCAACTGAAAAATTATTCTTTGCAATATAGCTATTTCTAAAAATATATTTATGACTTGACGACATCAAAGAAGAATAAAATATAATATTCTTTTGAGTTTGAAAAGCTCCTTCACGAATGAAATCCGTTTTCTGCTACGAATTTATGTGTCCGAATATCACATCATTTCTAGAATCCAGAAAAAATTAAATTGCCAAGCTCATAACATCTTCAAATGAGGGATAAAACTTTTAATTTCTCAACTGAAAAATTTATTCTTTGCAAAATAGCGATTACTGAAAATATATTTATGACTTGACGACAACAATGAAGAATAAAATATAATATTCTTTTGAGTTTAAAAGCTCTTTCACGAATGAAATCCATTTTCTGCTTTTACTTGTATGTGTCCGAATGTCACATCTATTCTAGAATCTAGAAAAAATTTAAATATCTCGCTCAAAACATCTTCAAATGATGGATAAAACTTTTTATTTCTCAACTGAAAAATTAATTCCTTGCAATTTAACGATTACTAAATATATATTGATGAATTTACGACAACAAAGAAGAATTAAATTATAATATTCTTTTTAGTTACTAAGCACTTTTACGAATGAAATCCATTTTCTGCTGCGACTTTTATTTTTTTAAATATCACAACAGTTCTAGAATCTAGAAAAAATTAAATTATCAAGCTCAAAACATCTTAAATGATGGATAAAACTTTTTAATTCTCAACTGAAAAATTAATTCTTTGCAATATAGCGATTACTATAAAAATATTTATGACTTGACGACAACAAAAAAGAATAAAATATAATATTCTTTTGAGTTTAAAAGCTCTTTCACGAATGAAATCCTTTTTCTGCTACGACTTTTATTTTTCCGAATATCACATCAGGTCTAGAATATAGAAAAAATTAAATTGCCAAGCTATAAACATATTCAAATGATGGATAAAACTTTTTATTTCTCAACTGAAAAATTATTTCTTTGCAATATAGCGATTACTAAAAATATACTTATGACTTGACGACAACAAAGAAGAATAATATATATATATTTCTTTTGAGTTTAAAAAGTTCTTTCACTAGTGGAATCCATTACCTGCTACGACTTTTAAGTGTCCGAATATCACATCATTTCTAGAATCCAGAAAAAATTAAATTACCAAGCTCAAAACATCTTCAAATGATGGATAAAACTTTTTATTTCTCAACTGAAAATTTAATTCTTTGCAATATATTAAATACTAAATATATATTTATTACTTGATGACAACAAAGAAGAATAAAATATATAATTCTTTTGAGTTCAAAAAGCTCTTTCACGAATTAAATCCATTTTTTGCTACGATTATTATGTGTCCGAATATCATATCATTTCAAGTATCCAGAAAAAATATAATTACCAAGCTCAAAACATCTTCAAATGATGGATAAAGCTTTTTATATCTTAACTAAAAATATAATCTTTGCAATATAGCGATTACTAAAAATATATTTATGACTTGACGACAACAAAGAAGAATAAATATAATATTCTTTTGAGTTTAAATAGCTCTTATAACAAGGAAATTCATTTTTTGCTGAGACTTTTATGTGTACGAATAACATATCATTTCTAGAATCCAGAAAAATTAAATTACCATGCTCATAACATCTTCAAATGATGGATAAAATTTTTTCTTTCTCAACTGAAAAATTAAATCTTTGCAATGTAGCGATTACTAAAAATATATTTGTGACTTTACGAACACAAAGAAGAAAAAAATATAATATTTTTTTGAATTTGAAAACCTCTTTCACGAGTGGAATCCATAACCTGCTTTGACTTTTAAGTGTCCGAATATAACATCATTTCTAGAAACCAGAAAAAATTAAATTACCAAGCTCATAACATCTTCACGTAATGGATGAACCTTTTTATTACTCAACTGAAAAATTAATTCTTTGAAACATAGCGATAAAAAAAATATATTTATAACTTGACTACAACAAAGAAGAATAAAATATTATATTCTTTTGAATTTGAAAAGCTCTTTCACGAATGAAATCCATTTTCTTCCACGACTTTTATATGTCCGAATATCACATCATTTCTAGAATCCAGAAAAAATTAAATTACCAAGCTCAAAACATCTTCAAATGATGGGTAAAACTTTTTATTTCTCCAATGAAAAATTAATTCTTTGCAAAATAACGATTACTTAATATATATTTATGACTTGACGTCAAAAAAGAAAAATTAAAATAGAATATTCTTTTGATTTTAACATGCTTTTTTAAGAATGAAATCCATCTTTTGCTGCGACTTTTATGTGTCCGAATATCATGTCATTTCTAGAATACAGAAAAAATTAAATTACCACGCTCAAGACATCTTCAAATGATGGATTAAACTTTTTATTTCTCAACTGAAAAATTAATTCTTTGCAATATAGCGATTACTAAAAACATATTTATTACTTGACGACAACAAAGAAGATTAAATTATAATATTCTTTTGAGTTTGAAAAGCTCTTTCACGAATCAAATCCATTTTCTGCTACGACTTTTTTGTGTCCGAATATCACATTATTTGTCGAATCCATAAAAAATTAATTTACCAAGCTCATAACATCTTCAAATGATATAAAAACTTTTTATTTCTCAACTGAAAAATTAATTCTTTGCTATACAGCGATTACTAAAAATATATTTATGACTTGACGACAACAAAGAAGAATAACATATAATATTCTTTTGAGTTTGTAAAGCGCTTTCACAAATGAAATCCATTTTATTCCATGACTTTTATGTGTCTGAATATCACATCATTTCTAGAATACAGAAAAAATCAAATTGCCAAGCTCAAAACATCGTCAAATTATGGATAAAACTTTTTATTTTCAACTGAAAAATTAATTCTTTGCAATATAGCTATTTCTAAAAATATATTTATGACTTGACGACAACAAATAAGAATAAAATATAATATTCTTTTGAGTTTGAAAAGCTCCTTCACGAATGAAATCCGTTTTCTCCTACGACATTTATGTGTCCGAATATCACATCATTTCTAGAATCCAGAAAAAATTAAACTGCCAAGCTCATAACATCTTCAAATGAGGGATAAAACTTTTTATTTCTCAACTGAAAAATTTATTCTTTGCAAAATAGCGATTACTGAAAATATATTTATGACTTGACGACAACAATGAAGAATAAAATATAATATTCTTTTGAGTTTTAAAGCTCTTTCACGAATGTAATCCTATTTCTGCTTTGACTTTTATGTGTCCGAATATCACATCTATTCTAGAATCTAGAAAAAATTTAAATATCACGCTCAAAACATCTTCAAATGATGGATAAAACTTTTTATTTCTCAACTGAAAAATTAATTCCTTGCAATATAACGATTACTAAATATATATTGATGAATTTAAGACAACAAAGAAAAATTAAATTATAATATTCTATTTAGTTACCACGCTCTTTTACGAATGAAATCCATTTTCTGCTGCGACTTTTATTTTTTAGAATATCACATCAGTTCTAGAATCTAGAAAAAATTAAATTATCAAGCTCAAAACATCTTAAATGATGGATAAAACTTTTTAATTCTCAACTGAAAAATTAATTCTTTGCAATATAGCGATTACTATAAAAATGTTTATGACTTGACGACAACAAAAAAGAATAAAATATAATATTCTTTTGAGTTTAAAAGCTCTTTCACGAATGAAATCCTTTTTCTGCTACGACTTTTATTTTTCCGAATATCACATCAGTTCTAGAATCTAGAAAAAATTAAATTGCCAAGCTAAAAACATCTTCAAATGATGGATAAAACTTTTATTTCTCAACTGAAAAATTGATTCTTTGCAATATAGCGATTACATTAATTATATTTATGTCTTGAAGGCAACAAAGAAGAAGAAAATATAATATTCTTTTGAGTTTGAGAAGCTCTTTTACGAATGAAATCCATTTTCTGCTACGACTTATATGTGTCCGAATATTACATCATTTCGAGAATCCAGAGAAAATTAAATAGCCAAGCTCAAAATATCTTTAAATGAAAGATAAAACTTTTTACTTCACAACTGAAAAATAAATTCTTTTCAATATATTGATGACTAAAAATATATTTATGACTTGACGACAACAAAGAAAAATAACATATAATATTCTTTTGAGTTTGAAAAGCGCTTTCACAAATGAAATCCATTTTATTCCATGACTTTTATGTGTCCAAATATCACATCATTTCTAAAATCCAGAGAAAATTGAATTACCAAGCTCTAAACATCTTCTAAAGATGGAGAAAACATTTTATTTCTCAACTGAAAAATTAATTCATTGCAAAATAGAGATTACTAAAAATATATTTATGACTTATCGAAAACCTAGAAGAATAAAATATTATATTCTTTTGAGTTTGAAAAGCTCTATCACGAATGAAATCCATTTTCTGCTACATCATTTATGTGTCCGAATATCTCATCATTCCTAGAATCCAGAAAAAATTAAATTGCCAAGCTCATAACATCTTCAATGATGATGGATAAAACTTTTTATTTCTCAACTGAAAAATTTCTTCTTTGATATATCGAATACTAAAAAAATATTTATGACTTGAAGACAACAAAGAAGAATAAAATATAATATTCTTTTGTGTTTGAAAAGCTCTTTCACGATTAAAATCCATTTTCTGCTACGACTTTTATGTGTCCGACTATCACATCATTTCTAGAATCCAAAAAAATTAAACTGCCAAGCTCAAAACATCTTCAAATGATAGATAAAACTTTTTATTTCTCAACTGAAAAATTAATTCTTTGCAATATAGCGATTACTAAAAATATATTTATGACTTGACGACCAGACAGAAGAATAAAATATAATATTCTCTTGAGTTTGAGAAGCTTTTTCACGAATGAAATCCATTTTCTGCTACGACTTTTATGTGTCCGAATATCACATCTATTCTAAAATCCAGAAAAAATTGAATTACTAAGCTCAAAACATCTTCAAAAGATGGATAAAACTTTTTATTTCTCAACTGAAAAATTAATTCCTTGCAATAAAGTGATTACTAAATATATATTTATTACTTGATGACAACAAAGAAGAATAAAATATATTATTCTTTTGAATTTAAAAAGCTCATATAACAAGGAAATCAATTTTTTGCTGAGACTTTTATATGTACGAATAACATATCATTTCTAGAATCCAGAAAAAATTAAATTATCAAGCTCATAACATCTTCATATGATAGATAAAATTTTTTATTTCTCAACTGAAAAATTAATTCTTTGCAATAAAGTAATTACTGAAAATATATTTATGACTTGACGACAACAAAGAAGAAAAAAATATAATATTCTTTTGAATTTGAAAAGCTCTTTCACTAGTGGAATCCATTACCTGCTACGACTTTTAAGTGTTGGAATATCACATTATTTCTAGAATCCAGAAAAAATTAAATTACCATGCTCATAACATCTTCAAGTGATGGATAAAACTTTTTATTTCTCAACTGAAAAATTATTTCTTTTCAATATAGCGATTACTAAAAATATACTTATGACTTGTCGACAACAAAGAAGAATAACATATAATATTCTTTTGCGTTTAAAAAGCTCTTTCACGAGTGGCATCCATTACCTGCTACGACTTTTAAGTGTCCGAATATCACATCATCTCAAGAATCCAGAAAAAATTAAATTACCAAGCTCAAAACATCTTCAAATGATATAAAAACTTTTTATTTCTCAACTGAAAATTTAATTCTTTGCAATATAACGAACACTTAATATATATTTATTACTTGATGACAACAAAGAAGAATAAAATATATAATTCTTTTAAGTTAAAAAAGCTCTTTCACGAATGAAATCCATTTTTTGTTACGATTATTATGTGTCCGAATATCATATCATTTCTAGAATCCAGAAAAAATTAAATTACCAAGCTCACAAACTCTTTAAATGATGGATAAAACTTTTTTTTTCTCAACTAAAAATTAAATCTTTGCAACATAGCAATTACTAAAAATATATTTATGACTTGACGACAACAAAGAAGAAAAAAATATAATATTCTTTTGAATTTGAAAAGCTCTTTCACGAGTGGAATCCATAACCTGCTACGACTTTTAAGTGTTGGAATATCACATCATTTCTAGAATCCAGAAAAAATTAAATAACCATGCTCATAACATCTTCAAGTGATGGATAAAACTTTTTATTTCTCAACTGAAAAATTATTTCTTTGCAATATAGCGATTACTAAAAATATACTTATGACTTGACGACAACACAGAAGAATAATATATATATTTCTTTTGAGTTTAAAAAGTTCTTTCACTAGTGGAATCCATTACCTGCTACGACTTTTAAATGTCCGAATATCTCATCATTCCTAGAATCCAGAAAAAATTAAATTGCCAAGCTCATAACATCTTCCAATGATGGATAAAACTTTTTATTTCTCAACTGAAAAATTTCTTCTTTGATATATCGAATACTAAAAAAATATTTATGACTTGAAGACAACAAAGAAGAATAAAATATAATATTCTTTTGTGTTTGAAAAGCTCTTTCACGAATAAAATCCATTTTCTGCTACGACTTTTATGTGTCCGAATATCACATCATTACTAGAATCCAAAAAAATTAAACTGCCAAGCTCAAAACATCTTTAAATGATAGATAAAACTTTTTATTTCTCAACTGAAAAATTAATTCTTTGCAATATAGCGATTACTAAAAATATATTTATTACTTGATGACAACAAAGAAGAATAAAATATATTATTCTTTTGAATTTAAAAAGCTCATATAAAAAGGAAATCCATTTTTTGCTGAGACTTTTATTTGTACGAATAACATATCATTTCTAGAATCCAGAAAAAATTAAATTATCAAGCTCATAACATCTTCATATGATAGATAAAATTTTTTATTTCTCAACTGAAAAATTAATTCTTTGCAATATAGTAATTACTAAAAATATATTTATGACCTGACGACAACAAAGAAGAAAAAAATATAATATTCTTTTGAATTTGAAAAGCTCTTTCACGAGTGGAATCCATAACCTGCTACGACTTTTAAGTGTTGGAATATCACATCATTTTTAGAATCCAGAAAAAATTAAATTACCATGCTCATAATCTTCTTCAAGTGATGGATAAAACTTTTTATTTCTCAACTGAAAAATTATTTCTTTGCAATATAGCGATTACTAAAAATATACTTATGACTTGACGACAACAAAGAAGAATAATATATATATATATATTTCTTTTGAGTTTAAAAAGTTCTTTCACTAGTGGAATCCATTACCTGCTACGACTTTTAAGTGTCCGAATATCACATCATTTCTAGAATCCAGAAAAAATTAAATTACCAAGCTCAAAACATCTTCAAATGATGGATAAAACTTTTTATTTCTCAACTGAAAATTTAATTCTTTGCAATATATTAAATACTAAATATATATTTATTACTCGATGACAACAAAGAAGAATAAAATATATAATTCTTTTGAGTTCAAAAAGCTTTTTCACGAATGAAATCCATTTTTTGCTACGATTATTATGTGTCCGAATATCATATCATTTCAAGTATCCAGAAAAAATATAATTACCAAGCTCAAAACATCTTCAAATGATGGATAAAGCTTTTTATATCTTAACTAAAAATATAATCTTTGCAATATAGCAATTACTAAAAATATATTTATGACTTGACGACAACAAAGAAGAATAAAATATAATATTCTTTTGAGTTTAAATAGCTCTTATAACAAGGAAATTCATTTTTTGCTGAGACTTTTATGTGTACGAATAACATATCATTTCTAGAATCCAGAAAAATTAAATTACCATGCTCATAACATCTTCAAATGATGGATAAAATTTTTTCTTTCTCAACTGAAAAATTAAATCTTTGCAATGTAGCGATTACCAAAAATATATTTGTGACTTTACGACAACAAAGAAGAAAAAAATATAATATTTTTTTGAATTTGAAAACCTCTTTCACGAGTGGAATCCATAACCTGCTTTGACTTTTAAGTGTCCGAATATAACATCATTTCTAGAATCCAGAAAAAATTAAATTACCAAGCTCATAACATCTTCACGTAATGGATGAACCTTTTTATTACTCAACTGAAAAATTAATTCTTTGAAACATAGCGATAAAAAAAATATATTTATGACTTGACGACAACAAAGAAGAATAAAATATTATATTCTTTTGAGTTTGAAAAGCTCTTTCACGAATGAAATCCATTTTCTTCCACGACTTTTATATGTCCGAATATCACATCATTTCTAGAATCCAGAAAAAATTAAATTACCAAGCTCAAAACATCTTCAAATGATGGATAAAACTTTTTATTTCTCCAATGAAAAATTAATTCTTTGCAAAATAACGATTACTTAATATATATTTATGACTTGACGACAACAAAGAAGAATTAAAATAGAATATTCTTTTGATTTTAACATGCTCTTTTAAGAATGAAATCCATCTTTTGCTGCGACTTTTATGTGTCCAAATATCATGTCATTTATAGAATACAGAAAAAATTAAATTACCAAGCTCAAGACTCAAGACTCAAAACAAGACAAGATGGATAAAACTTTTTATTTCTCAACTGAAAAATTAATTCTTTGCAATATAGCGATTACTAAAAACATATTTATTACTTGACGACAACAAAGAAGATTAAATTTTAATATTCTTTTGAGTTTGAAAAGCTCTTTCACGAATCAAATCCATTTTCTGCTACGACTGTTTTGTGTCCGAATATCACATTATTTGTCGAATCCATAAAAAATTAATTTACCAAGCTCATAACATCTTCAAATGATATAAAAACTATTTATTTCTCAACTGAAAATTTAATTATTTGCAATAAAGCGATTACTAAAAATATATTCATGACTTGACGACAACAAAGAAGAATAACATATAATATTCTTTTGCGTTTAAAATGCTCTTTCACGAGTGGCATCCATTACCTGCTACGACTTTTAAGTGTCCGAATATCACATCATTTCTAGAACCCAGAAAAAAATAAATTACCAAGCTCAAAACATCTTCAAATGATGTAAAAACTTTTTATTTCTCAGCTAAAAATTTAATGCTTTGCAATATAACTAATACTAAATATATATTTATTACATGACCACAACAAAAAAGAATAAAATATATAATTCTTTTGAGTTTAAAAAGCTCTTTCACGAATAAAATCCATTTTTTTCTACGATTATTATGTGTCCGAATATCATATAATTTCTATATTCCAGAAAAAATTAAATTACTAAGCTCAAAACATCTTCAAATGATGGATAAAACATTTTATTTCTTAACTAAAAATTAAATCTTTGCAATATAACGATTACTAAAAATATTTTTTTGATGACTTGACGACAACAAAGAAGAATAAAATATTATATTCTTTTGAGTTTGAAAAGCTCTTATAACAAAGAAATACATTTTTTGCTGAGACTTTTATGTGTACGAATAACATATCATTTCTAGAATCCAGAAAAATTAAATTACCATGCTCATAACATCTTCAAATGATGGATAAAATTTTTTCTTTCTCAACTGAAAAATTAAATCTTTGCAATGTAGCGATTACTAAAAATATATTTGTGAATTTACGACAACAAAGAAGAAAAAAATATAATATTTTTTTGAATTTGAAAACCTCTTTCACGAGTGGAATCCATAACCTGCTTTGACTTTTAAGTGTCCGAATATAACATCATTTCTAGAATCCAGAAAAAATTAAATTACCAAGCTCATAACATCTTCACGTAATGGATGAACCTTTTTATTACTCAACTGAAAAATTAATTCTTTGAAACATAGCGATAAAAAAATATATTTATGACTTGACGACAACAAAGAAGAATAAAATATTATATTCTTTTGAGTTTGAAAAGCTCTTTCACGAATGAAATCCATTTTCTTCCACGACTTTTATATGTCCGAATATCACATCATTTCTAGAATCCAGAAAAAATTAAATTACCAAGCTCAAAACATCTTCAAATGATAGATAAAACTTTTTATTTCTCCAATGAAAAATTAATTCTTTGCAAAATAACGATTACTTAATATATATTTATGACTTGACGACAACAAAGAAGAATAAATTATTATATTCTTTTGAGTTTGAAAAGCTCTTTCACGAATGAAATCCATTTTCTTCCACGACTTTTATATGTCCGAATATCACATCATTTCTAGAATACAGAAAAAATTAAATTACCAAGCTCAAGACATCTTCAAATGATGGATTAAACTTTTTATTTCTCAACTGAAAAATTAATTCTTTGCAATATAGCGATTACTAAAAACATATTTATTACGTGACGACAACAAAGAAGATTAAATTATAATATTCTTTTGAGTTTGAAAAGCTCCTTCACGAATGAAATCCGTTTTCTGCTACGACATTTATGTGTCCGAATATCACATCATTTCTAGAATCCAGAAAAAATTAAATTGCCAAGCTCATAACATCTTCAAATGAGGGATAAAACTTTTTATTTCTCAACTGAAAAATTTATTCTTTGCAAAATAGCGATTACTGAAAATATATTTATGACTTGACGACAACAATGAAGAATAAAATATAATATTCTTTTGAGTTTAAAAGCTCTTTCACGAATGTAATCCATTTTCTGCTTTTACTTTTATGTGTCCGAATGTCACATCTATTCTAGAATCTAGAAAAAATTTAAATATCACGCTCAAAACATCTTCAAATGATGGATAAAACTTTATTTCTCAACTGAAAAATTAATTCCTTGCAATATAACGATTACTAAATATATATTGATGAATTTACGACAACAAAGAAGAATTAAATTATTATATTCTTTTTAGTTACTAAGCTCTTTTACGAATGAAATCCATTTTCTGCTGCGACTTTTATTTTTTTAAATATCACATCAGTTCTAGAATCTAGAAAAAATTAAATTATCAAGCTCAAAACATCTTAAATGATGGATAAAACTTTTTAATTCTCAACTGAAAAATTAATTCTTTGCAATATAGCGATTACTATAAAAATATTTATGACTTGACGACAACAAAAAAGAATAAAATATAATATTCTTTTGAGTTTAAAAGCTCTTTCACGAATGAAATCCTTTTTCTGCTACGACTTTTATTTTTCCGAATATCACATCAGTTCTAGAATCTAGAAAAAATTAAATTGCCAAGCTAAAAACATCTTCAAATGATGGATAAAACTTTTATTTCTCAACTGAAAAATTGATTCTTTGCAATATAGCGATTACATTAATTATATTTATGTCTTGAAGACAACAAAGAAGAAGAAAATATAATATTCTTTTGAGTTTGAGAAGCTCTTTTACGAATGAAATCCATTTTCTGCTATGACTTATATGTGTCCGAATATTACATCATTTCGAGAATCCAGAGAAAATTAAATAGCCAAGCTCAAAATATCTTTAAATGAAAGATAAAACTTTTTACTTCACAACTGAAAAATAAATTCTTTTTAATATATTGATGACTAAAAATATATTTATGACTTGACGACAACAAAGAAGAATAAAATAAAATATTCTTTTGAGATTAATAAGCTCTTTTAAAAATGAAATCCATTTTCTGCTACGAAATTTATGTGTCCAAATATCACATCATTTCTAAAATCCAGAAAAAATTGAATTACCAAGCTCTAAACATCTTCAATAGATGGAGAAAACATTTTATTTCTCAACTGAAAAATTAATTCATTGCAAAAAAGAGATTACTAAAAATATATTTATGACCTTACGACAACCTAGAAGAATAAAATATTATATTCTTTTGAGTTTGAAAAGCTCTATCACGAATGAAATCCATTTTCTGCTACATCATTTATGTGTCCGAATATCTCATCATTCCGAGAATCCAGAAAAAATTAAATTGCCAAGCTCATAACATCTTCAAATGATGGATAAAACTTTTTATTTCTACTCTGAAAAATTTCTTTTTTGATATATCGAATACTAAAAAAATATTTATGACTTGAAGACAACAAAGAAGAATAAAATAAAATATTCTTTTGTGTTTGAAAAGCTCTTTCACGAATAAAATCCATTTTCTGCTACGACTTTTATGTGTCCGAATATCACATCATTTCTAGAATCCAAAAAAATTAAACTGCCAAGCTCAAAACATCTTCTAATGATAGATAAAACTTTTTATTTCTCAACTGAAAAATTAATTCTTTGCAATATAGCGATTACTAAAAATATATTTATGACTTGACGACCAGACAGAAGAATAAAATATAATATTCTCTTGAGTTTGAGAAGCTTTTTCACGAATGAAATCCATTTTCTGCTACGACTTTTATGTGTCCGAATATCACATCTATTCTAAAATCCAGAAAAAATTGAATTACTAAGCTCAAAACATCTTCAAAAGATGGATAAAACTTTTTATTTCTCAACTGAAAAATTAATTCTTTGCAATAAAGTGATTACTAAATATATATTTATTACTTGATGACAACAAAGAAGAATAAAATATATAATTCTTTTGAGTTCAAAAAGCTCTTTCACGAATGAAATCCATTTTTTGCTACGATTATTATGTGTCCGAATATCATATCATTGCAAGTATCCAGAAAAAATATAATTACCAAGCTCAAAACATCTTCAAATGATGGATAAAGCTTTTTATATCTTAACTAAAAATATACTCTTTGCAATATAGCGATTACTACAAATATATTTAAGACTTGACGACAACAAAGAAGAATAAAATATAATATTCTTTTGAGTTTAAATAGCTCTTATAACAAGGAAATTCATTTTTTGCTGAGACTTTTATGTGTACGAATAACATATCATTTCTAGAATCCAGAAAAATTAAATTTCCGTGCTCATAACATCTTCAAATGATGGATAAAATTTTTTCTTTCTCAACTGAAAAATTAAATCTTTGCAATGTAGCGATTACTAAAAATATATTTGTGACTTTACGACAACAAAGAAGAAAAAAACATAATATTTTTTTGAATTTGAAAACCTCTTTCACGAGTGGAATCCATAACCTGCTTTGACTTTTAAGTGTCCGAATATAACATCATTTCTAGAATCCAGAAAAAATTAAATTACCAAGCTCATAACATCTTCACGTAATGGATGAACCTTTTTATTACTCAACTGAAAAATTAATTCTTTGAAACATAGCGATAAAAAAATATATTTATGACTTGACGACAACAAAGAAGAATAAAATATTATATTCTTTTGAGTTTGAAAAGCTCTTTCACGAATGAAATCCATTTTCTTCCACGACTTTTAAGTGTCCGAATATAACATCATTTCTAGAATCCAGAAAAAATTAAATTACCAAGCTCATAACATCTTCACGTAATGGATGAACCTTTTAATTACTCAACTGAAAAATTAATTCTTTGAAACATAGCGATAAAAAAATATATTTATGACTTGACGACAACAAAGAAGAATAAAATATTATATTCTTTTGAGTTTGAAAAGCTCTTTCACGAATGAAATCCATTTTCTTCCACGACTCTTATATGTCCGAATATCACATCATTTCTAGAATCCAGAAAAAATTAAATTACCAAGCTAAAAACATCTTCAAATGATGGATAAAACTTTTTATTTCTCCAATGAAAAATTAATTCTTTGCAAAATAACGATTACTTAATATATATTTATGACTTGACGTCAAAAAAGAAAAATTAAAATAGAATATTCTTTTGATTTTAACATGCTCTTTTAAGAATGAAATCCATCTTTTGCTGCGACTTTTATGTGTCCGAATATCATGTCATTTCTAGAATACAGAAAAAATTAAATTACCACGCTCAAGACATCTTCAAATGATGGATTAAACTTTTTATTTCTCAACTGAAAAATTAATTCTTTGCAATATAGCGATTACTAAAAACATATTTATTACTTGACGACAACAAAGAAGATTAAATTATAATATTCTTTTGAGTTTGAAAAGCTCTTTCACGAATCAAATCCATTTTCTGCTACGACTTTTTTGTGTCCGAATATCACATTATTTGTCGAATCCATAAAAAATTAATTTACCAAGCTCATAACATCTTCAAATGATATAAAAACTTTTTATTTCTCAACTGAAAAATTAATTCTTTGCAATACAGCGATTACTAAAAATATATTTATGACTTGACGACAACAAAGAAGAATAATATATAATATTCTTTTGAGTTTGAAAAGCGCTTTCACAAATGAAATCCATTTTATTCCATGACTTTTATGTGTCTGAATATCACATCATTTCTAGAATACAGAAAAAATCAAATTGCCAAGCTCAAAACATCGTCAAATTATGGATAAAACTTTTTATTTTCAACTGAAAAATTAATTCTTTGCAATATAGCTATTTCTAAAAATATATTTATGACTTGACGACAACAAATAAGAATAAAATATAATATTCTTTTGAGTTTGAAAAGCTCCTTCACCAATGAAATCCGTTTTCTGCTACGACATTTATGTGTCCGAATATCACATCATTTCTAGAATCCAGAAAAAATTAAACTGCCAAGCTCATAACATCTTCAAATGAGGGATAAAACTTTTTATTTCTCAACTGAAAAATTTATTCTTTGCAAAATAGCGATTACTGAAAATATATTTATGACTTGACGACAACAATGAAGAATAAAATGTAATATTCTTTTGAGTTTAAAAGCTCTTTCACGAATGAAATCCATTTTCTGCTTTTACTTTTATGTGTCCGAATATCACATCTATTCTAGAATCTAGAAAAAATTTAAATATCACGCTCAAAACATCTTCAAATGTTGGATAAAACTTTTTATTTCTCAACTGAAAAATTAATTCCTTGCAATATAACGATTGCTAAATATATATATTGATGAATTTACGACAACAAAGAAAAATTAAATTATAATATTCTTTTTAGTTACTAAGCTCTTTTACGAATGAAATCCATTTTCTGCTGCGACTTTTATTTTTTAGAATATCACATCAGTTCTAGAATCTAGAAAAAATTAAATTATCAAGCTCAAAACATCTTAAATGATGGATAAAACTTTTTAATTCTTAACTGAAAAATTAATTCTTTGCAATATAGCGATTACTATAAAAATATTTATGACTTGACGATAACAAAAAAGAATAAAATATAATATTCTTTTGAGTTTAAAAGCTCTTTCACGAATGAAATCCTTTTTCTGCTACGACTTTTATTTTTCCGAATATCACATCAGTTCTAGAATCTAGAAAAAATTAAATTGCCAAGCAAAAAACATCTTCAAATGATGGATAAAATTTTTATTTCTCAACTGAAAAATTGATTCTTTGCAATATAGCGATTACATTAATTATATTTATGTCTTGAAGGCAACAAAGAAGAAGAAAATATAATATTCTTTTGAGTTTGAGAAGCTCTTTTACGAATTAAATCCATTTTCTGCTACGACTTATATGTGTCCGAATATTACATCATTTCGAGAATCCAGAGAAAATTAAATAGCCAAGCTCAAAATATCTTTAAATGAAAGATAAAACTTTTTACTTCACAAATGAAAAATAAATTTTTTTCAATATATTGATGACTAAAAATATATTTATGACTTGACGACAACAAAGAAGAATAACATATAATATTCTTTTGAGTTTGAAAAGCGCTTTCACAAATGAAATCCATTTTATTCCAAGACTTTTATGTGTCCAAATATCACATCATTTCTAAAATCCAGAAAAAATTGAAATACCAAGCTCTAAACATCTTCAAAAGATGGAGAAAACATTTTATTTCTCAACTGAAAAATTAATTCATTGCAAAATAGAGATTACTAAAAATATATTTATGACTTATCGACAACCTAGAAGAATAAAATATTATATTCTTTTGAGTTTGAAAAGCTCTATCACGAATGAAATCCATTTTCTGCTACATCATTTATGTGTCCGAATATCTCATCATTCCTAGAATCCAGAAAAAATTAAATTGCCAAGCTCATAACATCTTCAAATGATGGATAAAACTTTTTATTTCTCAACTGAAAAATTTCTTCTTTGATATATCGAATACTAAAAAAATATTTATGACTTGAAGACAACAAAGAAGAATAAAATATAATATTCTTTTGTGTTTGAAAAGCTCTTTCACGAATAAAATCCATTTTCTGCTACGAGTTTTATGTGTCCGAATATCACATCATTTCTAGAATCCAAAAAAATTAAACTGCCAAGCTCAAAACATCTTCAAATGATAGATAAAACTTTTTATTTCTCAACTGAAAAATTAATTCTTTGCAATATAGCGATTACTAAAAATATATTTATGACTTGACGACCAGACAGAAGAATAAAATATAATATTCTCTTGAGTTTGAGAAGCTTTTTCACGAATGCAATCCATTTTCTGCTACGACTTTTATGTGTCCGAATATCACATCTATTCTAAAATCCAGAAAAAATTGAATTACTAAGCTCAAAACATCTTCAAAAGATGGATAAAACTTTTTATTTCTCAACTGAAAAATTAATTTATTGCAATAAAGTGATTACTAAATATATATTTATTACTTGATGACAACAAAGAAGAATAAAATATAATATTCTTTTGTGTTTGAAAAGCTCTTTCACGAATGAAATCCATTTTCTGCTTTTACTTTTATGTGTCCGAATGTCACATCTATTCTAGAATCCAGAAAAAATTGAATTACTTAGCCCAAAACATCTTCAAATGATGTATAAAACTTTTTATTTCTCAACTGAAAAATTAATTCTTTGCAATACAGTGATTACTAAATATATATTTATTACTTGATGACAACAAAGAAGAATAAAATATACTATTCTTTTGAGTTTTTAATTCTCAACTGAAAAATTAATTCTTTGCAATATAGCGATTACTATAAAAATATTTATGACTTGACGACAACAAAAAAGAATAAAATATAATATTCTTTTGAGTTTAAAAGCTCTTTCACGAATGAAATCCTTTTTCTGCTACGACTTTTATTTTTCCGAATATCACATCAGTTCTAGAATCTAGAAAATATTAAATTGCCAAGCTAAAAACATCTTCAAATGATGGATAAAACTTTTATTTCTCAACTGAAAAATTAATTCTTTGAAATACAGCGATTACATTAATTATATTTATGTCTTGAAGACAACAAAGAAGAAGAAAATATAATATTCTTTTGAGTTTGAGAAGCTCTTTTACGAATGAAACCCATTTTCTGCTACGACTTATATGAGTCCGAATATTACATCATTTTGAGAATCCAGAGAAAATTAAATAGCCAAGCTCAAAATATCTTTAAATGAAAGATAAAACTTTTTACTTCACAACTGAAAAATAAATTCTTTTCAATATATTGATGACTAAAAATATATTTATGACTTGACGACAACAAAGAAGAATAAAATAAAATATTCTTTTGAGTTTAATAAGCTCTTTTAAGAATGAAATCCATTTTCTGCTACGAAATTTATGTGTCCAAATATCACATCATTTCTAAAATCCAGAAAAAATTGAATTACCAAGCTCTAAACATCTTCAAAAGATGGAGAAAACATTTTATTTCTCAACTGAAAAATTAATTCATTGCAAAATAGAGATTACTAAATATATTTATGACTTTACGACAACCTAGAAGAATAAAATATTATATTCTTTTGAGTTTGAAAAGCTCTATCACGAATGAAATCCATTTTCTGCTACATCATTTATGTGTCCGAATATCACATCATTCCTAGAATCCAGAAAAAATTAAATTGCCAAGCTCATAACATCTTCAAATGATGGATAAAACTTTTTATTTCTAAACTGAAAAATTTCTTCTTTGATATATCGAATACTAAAAAAATATTATGACTTGAAGACAACAAAGAAGAATAAAATATATTATTCTTTTGTGTTTGAAAAGCTCTTTCACGAATAAAATCCATTTTCTGCTACGACTTTTATGTGTCCGAATATCACATCATTTCTAGAATCCAAAAAAATTAAACTGCCAAGCTCAATACATCTTCAAATGATAGATAAAACTTTTTATTTCTCAACTGAAAAATTAATTCTTTGCTATATAGCGATTACTAAAAATATATTTATGACTTGACGAACAGACAGAAGAATAAAATATAATATTCTCTTGAGTTTGAGAAGCTTTTTCACGAATGAAATCCATTTTTTGCTACGACTTTTATGTGTCCGAATTACACATCTATTCTAAAATCCAGAAAAAATTGAAATACTTAGCTCAAAACATCTTCAAAAGATGGATAAAACTTTTTATTTCTCAACTGAAAAATTAATTCTTTGCATTTCAGTGATTACTAAATATATATTTATTACTTGATGACAACAAAGAAGAATAAAATATATTATTCTTTTGAGTTTAAAAAGCTCATATAACAAGGAAATCCATTTTTTGCTGAGACTTTTATATGTACGAATAACATATCATTTCTAGAATCCAGAAAAAATTAAATTACCAAGCTCATAACATCTTCATATGATGGATAAAATTTTTTATTTCTCAACTGAAAAATTAATTCTTAGCAATATAGTAATTACTAAAAATTTATTTATGACTTGACGACAACAAAGAAGAAAAAAATATAATATTTTTTTTGAATTTGAAAAGCTCTTTCACGAGTGGAATCCATAACCTGCTACGACTTTTAAGTGTTGGAATATCACATCATTTCTAGAATCCAGAAAAAATTAAATTACCACGCTCATAACATCTTCAAGTGAGGGCAAAACTTTTTATTTCTCAAATGAAAAATTATTTCTTTGCAATATAGCGATTACTAAAAATATATTTATGACTTGATGACAACAAAGAAGAATAAAATATATAATTCTTTTGAGTTTAAAAAGCTCTTTCACGTATGAAATCCATTTTTTGCTACGATTATTATGTGTCCGAATATCATATCATTTCAAGTATCCAGAAAAAATATAATTACCAAGCTCAAAACATCTTCAAATGATGGATAAAACTTTTTATATCTTAACCAAAAATTAAATCTTTGCAATATAGCGATTACTTAAAATATATTTATGACTTGACGACAACAAAGAAGAATAAAATATAATATTCTTTTGAGTTTAAATAGCTCTTATAACAAGGAAATACATTTTTTGCTGAGACTTTTATGTGTACGAATAAAATATCATTTCTAGAATCCAGAAAAATTAAATTACCATGCTCATAATATCTTCAAATGATGGATAAAATTTTTTCTTTCTCAACTGAAAAATTAATTTTTTGCAATGTAGCGATTACTAAAAATATATTTGTGACTTGACGACAAAAAAGAAGAAAAAAATATAATATTCCTTTGAATTTGAAAACCTCTTTCACGAGCGGAATCCATAACCTGCTACGACTTTTAAGTGTCCGAATATCACATCATTTCTAGAATCCAGAAAAAATTAAATTACCAAGCTCATAACAACTTCACGTAATGGATGAACCTTTTTATTACTCAACTGAAAAATTAATTCTTTGAAACTTAGCGATAAAATAATATATTTATGACTTGACGACAACAAAGAAGAATAAAATATTATATTCTTTTGAGTTTGAAAAGCTCTTTCCGAATGAAATCCATTTTCTTCCACGACTTTTATATGTCCGAATATCACATCATTTCTAGAATCCAGAAAAAATTAAATTACCAAGCTCAAAACATTTTCAAATGATGGATAAAACTTTTTATTTCTCCAATGAAAAATTAATTCTTTGCAAAATAACGATTACTTAATATATATTTATGACTTGACGACAACAAGGAAGAATAAAATATTATATTCTTTTGATTTTAAAAGCTCTTTCACAAGTAAAATCAATTTCTGCTACGATTTTTATGTGTCCGAATATCACATCTATTCTAAAATCCAGAAATAATTGAATTACTAAGCTCAAAACATCTTCAAAAGATGGATAAAACTTTTTATTTCCTAACTGAAAAATTAATTCTTTGCAATATAGCGATTACTAAAAATATATTTGTGACTTGACGACAACAAGGAAGAATAAAATATTATATTCTTTTGAGTATAAAAGCTCTTTCACAAGTAAAATCAATTTCTGCTACGACATTTTTTTCCGAATATCACATTATTTCTAGAATCCAGAAAAAATGAAATTGCCAAGCTCAAAACGTCTTCAAATGATGGATAAAACATTTTATTTCTCGAATGAAAAATTAATTCTTTGCAATATAGCTATTTCTAAAAATATATTTATAACTTTGCGACAACATCGAAGAATAAAATATAATATTCTTTTGAGTTTGAAAAGCGTTTTCACAAATGAATTCCATTTTGTTCCATCACTTTTAATTGTCCGAATATCACATCATTTCTAGAATTCACAAAAAAATTAAATTACCATGCTCAAAACATCTTCAAATGATGGATAAAACTTTTTATTTCTCAACTGAAAAATTAATTCCTTGCAATATAGCTATTTCTTAAAATATATTTATGACTTGACGACAACAAAGAAGAAAAAAATATAATATTCTTTTGAGTTTGAAAAGCTTTGTTGTCGTCAAGTCATAAATATATTTTTAGTCATCAATATATTGAAAAGAATTTATTTTTCAGTTGTGAAGTAAAAAGTTTTATCTTTCATTTAAAGATATTTTGAGCTTGGCTATTTAATTTTCTCTGGATTCTCGAAATGATGTAATATTCGGACACATAAAAGTCAAAGCAGAAATAGGATTTCATTCGTGAAAGAGCTTTAAAACTCAAAAGAATATTATATTTTATTCTTCATTGTTGTCGTCAAGTCATAAATATATTTTCAGTAATCGCTATTTTGCAAAGAATAAATTTTTCAGTTGAGAAATAAAAAGTTTTATCCCTCATTTGAAGATGTTATGAGCTTGGCAGTTTAATTTTTTCTGGATTCTAGAAATGATGTGATATTCGGACACATAAATGTCGTAGCAGAAAACGGATTTCATTCGTGAAGGAGCTTTTCAAACTCAAAAGAATATTATATTTTATTCTTATTTGTTGTCGTCAAGTCATAAATATATTTTTAGAAATAGCTATATTGCAAAGAATTAATTTTTCAGTTGAAAATAAAAAGTTTTATCCATAATTTGACGATGTTTTGAGCTTGGCAATTTGATTTTTTCTGTATTCTAGAAATGATGTGATATTCAGACACATAAAAGTCATGGAATAAAATGGATTTCATTTGTGAAAGCGCTTTTCAAACTCAAAAGAATATTATATATTATTCTTCTTTGTTGTCGTCAAGTCATAAATATATTTTTAGTAATCGCTGTATTGCAAAGAATTAATTTTTCAGTTGAGAAATAAAAAGTTTTTATATCATTTGAAGATGTTATGAGCTTGGTAAATTAATTTTTTATGGATTCGACAAATAATGTGATATTCGGACACAAAAAAGTCGTAGCAGAAAATGGATTTGATTCGTGAAAGAGCTTTTCAAACTCAAAAGAATATTATAATTTAATCTTCTTTGTTGTCGTCAAGTAATAAATATGTTTTTAGTAATCGCTATATTGCAAAGAATTAATTTTTCAGTTGAGAAATAAAAAGTTTAATCCATCATTTGAAGATGTCTTGAGCGTGGTAATTTAATTTTTTCTGTATTCTAGAAATGACATGATATTCGGACACATAAAAGTCGCAGCAAAAGATGGATTTCATTCTTAAAAGAGCATGTTAAAATCAAAAGAATATTCTATTTTAATTTTTCTTTTTTGACGTCAAGTCATAAATATATATTAAGTAATCGTTATTTTGCAAAGAATTAATTTTTCATTGGAGAAATAAAAAGTTTTACCCATCATTTGAAGATGTTTTGAGCTTGGTAATTTAATTTTTTCTGGATTCTAGAAATGATGTGATATTCGGACATATAAAAGTCGTGGAAGAAAATGGATTTCATTCGTGAAAGAGCTTTTCAAACTCAAAAGAATATAATATTTTATTCTTCTTTGTTGTCGTCAAGTTATTAATATATTTTTTTTATCGCTATGTTTCAAAGAATTAATTTTTCAGTTGAGTAATAAAAAGGTTCATCCATTACGTGAAGATGTTATGAGCTTGGTAATTTAATTTTTTCTGGATTCTAGAAATGATGTTATATTCGGACACTTAAAAGTCAAAGCAGGTTATGGATTCCACTCGTGAAAGAGGTTTTCAAATTCAAAAAAATATTATATTTTTTTCTTCTTTGTTGTCGTAAAGTCACAAATATATTTTTAGTAATCGCTACATTGCAAAGATTTAATTTTTCAGTTGAGAAAGAAAAAATTTTATCCATCATTTGAAGATGTTATGAGCATGGTAATTTAATTTTTCTGGATTCTAGAAATGATATGTTATTCGTACACATAAAAGTCTCAGCAAAAAATGAATTTCCTTGTTATAAGAGCTATTTAAACTCAAAAGAATATTATATTTATTCTTCTTTGTTGTCGTCAAGTCATAAATATATTTTTAGTAATCGCTATATTGCAAAGATTATATTTTTAGTTAAGATATAAAAAGCTTTATCCATCATTTGAAGATGTTTTGAGCTTGGTAATTATATTTTTTCTGGATACTTGAAATGATATGATATTCGGACACATAATAATCGTAGCAAAAAATGGATTTCATTCGTGAAAGAGCTTTTTGAACTCAAAAGAATTATATATTTTATTCTTCTTTGTAGTCATCAAGTAATAAATATATATTTAGTATTTAACATATTGCAAAGAATTAAATTTTCAGTTGAGAAATAAAAAGTTTTATCCATCATTTGAAGATGTTTTGAGCTTGGTAATTTAATTTTTTCTGGATTCTAGAAATGATGTGATATTCGGACACTTAAAAGTCGTAGCAGGTAATGGATTCCACAAGTGAAAGAACTTTTTAAACTCAAAAGAAATATATATCTATTATTCTTCTTTGTTGTCGTCAAGTCATAAGTATATTTTTAGTAATCGCTATATTGCAAAGAAATAATTTTTCAGTTGAGAAATAAAAAGTTTTATCCATCATTTGAATATGTTTATAGCTTGGCAATTTAATTTTTTCTAGATTCTAGAACTGATGTGATATTCGGAAAAATAAAAGTCGTAGCAGAAAAAGGATTTCATTCGTGAAAGAGCTTTTAAACGCAAAAGAATATTATATTTTATTCTTTTTTGTTGTCGTCAAGTCATAAATATTTTTATAGTAATCGCTATATTGCAAAGAATTAATTTTTCAGTTGAGAATTAAAAAGTTTTATCCATCATTTAAGATGTTTTGAGCTTGATAATTTAATTTTTTCTAGATTCTAGAACTGATGTGATATTTAAAAAAATAAAAGTCGCAGCAGAAAATGGATTTCATTCGTAAAAGAGCTTAGTAACTAAAAAGAATATTATAATTTAATTCTTCTTTGTTGTCGTAAATTCATCAATATATATTTAGTAATCGTTATATTGCAAGGAATTAATTTTTCAGTTGAGAAATAAAAAGTTTTATCCATCATTTGAAGATGTTTTGAGCGTGATATTTAAATTTTTTCTAGATTCTAGAATAGATGTGACATTCGGACACATAAAAGTAAAAGTAGAAAATGGATTTCATTCGTGAAAGAGCTTTTAAACTCAAAAGAATATTATATTTTATTCTTCATTGTTGTCGTGAAGTCATAAATATATTTTCAGTAATCGCTATTTTGCAAAGAATAAATTTTTCAGTTGAGAAATAAAAAGTTTTATCCCTCATTTGAAGATGTTATGAGCTTGGCAATTTAATTTTTTCTGGATTCTAGAAATGATGTGATATTCGGACACATAAATGTCGTAGCAGAAAACGGATTTCATTCGTGAAGGAGCTTTTCAAACTCAAAAGAATATTATATTTTATTCTTCTTTGATGTCGTCAAGTCATAAATATATTTTTAGAAATAGCTATATTGCAAAGAATAATTTTTCAGTTTTCAACGAACGATTACTAAATATATATTGATGAATTTACGACAACAAAGAAAAATTAAATTATAATATTCTATTTAGTTACCACGCTCTTTTACGAATGAAATCCATTTTCTGCTGCGACTTTTATTTTTTAGAATATCACATAAGTTCTAGAATCTAGAAAAAAGTAAATTATCAAGCTCAAAACATCTTAAATGATGAATAAAACTTTTTAATTCTCAACTGAAAAATTAATTCTTTGCAATATAGCGATTACTATAAAAATGTTTATGACTTGACGACAACAAAAAAGAATAAAATATAATATTCTTTTGAGTTTAAAAGCTCTTTCACGAATGAAATCCTTTTTCTGCTACGACTTTTATTTTTCCGAATATCACATCAGTTCTAGAATCTAGAAAAAATTAAATTGCCAAGCTAAAAACATCTTCAAATGATGGATAAAACTTTTATTTCTCAACTGAAAAATTGATTCTTTGCAATATAGCGATTACATTAATTATATTTATGTCTTGAAGGCAACAAAGAAGAAGAAAATATAATATTCTTTTGATTTTGAGAAGCTCTTTTACGAATGAAATCCATTTTCTGCTACGACTTATATGTGTCCGAATATTACATCATTTCGAGAATCCAGAGAAAATTAAATAGCCAAGCTCAAAATATCTTTAAATGAAAGATAAAACTTTTTACTTCACAACTGAAAAATAAATTCTTTTCAATATATTGATGACTAAAAATATATTTATGACTTGACGACAACAAAGAAGAATAAAATAAAATATTCTTTTGAGATTAATAAGCTCTTTTAAAAATGAAATCCATTTTCTGCTACGAAATTTATGTGTCCAAATATCACATCATTTCTAAAATCCAGAAAAAATTGAATTACCAAGCTCTAAACATCTTCAAAAGATGGAGAAAACATTTTATTTCTCAACTGAAAAATTAATTCATTGCAAAATAGAGATTACTAAAAATATATTTATGACTTATCGACAACCTAGAAGAATAAAATATTATATTCTTTTGAGTTTGAAAAGCTCTATCACGAATGAAATCCATTTTCTGCTACATCATTTATGTGTCCCAATATCTCATCATTCCTAGAATCCAGAAAAAATTAAATTGCCAAGCTCATAACATCTTCAAATGATGGATAAAACTTTTTATTTCTCAACTGAAAAATTTCTTCTTTGATATATCGAATACTAAAAAAATATTTATGACTTGAAGACAACAAAGAAGAATAAAATATAATATTCTTTTGTGTTTGAAAAGTTCTTTCACCAATAAAATCCATTTTCTGCTACGACTTTTATGTGTCCGATTATCACATCATTTCTAGAATCCAAAAAAATTAAACTGCCAAGCTCAAAACATCTTCAAATGATAGATAAAACTTTTTATTTCTCAACTGAAAAATTAATTCTTTGCAATATAGCGATTACTAAAAATATATTTATGACTTGACGACCAGACAGAAGAATAAAATATAATATTCTCTTGAGTTTGAGAAGCTTTTTCACGAATGAAATCCATTTTCTGCTACGACTTTTATGTGTCCGAATATCACATCTATTCTAAAATCCAGAAAAAATTGAATTACTAAGCTCAAAACATCTTCAAAAGATGGATAAAACTTTTTATTTCTCAACTGAAAATTTAATTCTTTGCAATAAAGTGATTACTAAATATATATTTATTACTTGATGACAACAAAGAAGAATAAAATATATTATTCTTTTGAATTTAAAAAGCTCATATAACAAGGAAATCCATTTTTTGCTGAGACTTTTATATGTACTAATAACATATCATTTCTAGAATCCAGAAAAAATTAAATTATCAAGCTCATAACATCTTCATATGATAGATAAAATTTTTTATTTCTCAACTGAAAAATTAATTCTTTGCAATAAAGTAATTACTGAAAATATATTTATGACTTGACGACAAAAAAGAAGAAAAAAATATAATATTCTTTTGAATTTGAAAAGCTCTTTCACTAGTGGAATCCATTACCTGCTACGACTTTTAAGTGTTGGAATATCACATTATTTCTAGAATCCAAAAAAAATTAAATTACCATGCTCATAACATCTTCAAGTGATGGATAAAACTTTTTATTTCTCAACTGAAAAATTATTTCTTTTCAATATAGCGATTACTAAAAATATACTTATGACTTGTCGACAACAAAGAAGAATAACATATAATATTCTTTTGCGTTTAAAAAGCTCTTTCACGAGTGGCATCCATTACCTGCTACGACTTTTAAGTGTCCGAATATCACATCATTTCAAGAATCCAGAAAAAATTAAATTACCAAGCTCAAAACATCTTCAAATGATATAAAAACTTTTTATTTCTCAACTGAAAATTTAATTCTTTGCAATATAACGAATACTTAATATATATTTATTACTTGATGACAACAAAGAAGAATAAAATATAATATTCTTTTGAGTTAAAAAAGCTCTTTCACGAATGAAATCCATTTTTTGTTACGATTAATATGTGTCCGAATATCATATCATTTCTAGAATCCAGAAAAAATTAAATTACCAAGCTCACAAACTCTTTAAATGATGGATAAAACTTTTTTTTTCTCAACTAAAAATTAAATCTTTGCAATATAGGAATTACTAAAAATATATTTATGACTTGACGACAACAAAGAAGAAAAAAATATAATATTCTTTTGAATTTGAAAAGCTCTTTCACGAGTGGAATCCATAACCTGCTACGACTTTTAAGTGTTGGAATATCACATCATTTCTAGAATCCAGAAAAAATTAAATAACCATGCTCATAACATCTTCAAAAGATGGATAAAACTTTTTATTTCTCAACTGAAAAATTATTTCTTTGCAATATAGCGATTACTAAAAATATACTTATGACTTGACGACAACAAAGAAGAATAATATATATATTTCTTTTGAGTTTAAAAAGTTCTTTCACTAGTGGAATCCATTACCTGCTACGACTTTTAAGTGTCCGAATATCTCATCATTCCTAGAATCCAGAAAAAATTAAATTGCCAAGCTCATAACATCTTCCAATGATGGATAAAACTTTTTATTTCTCAACTGAAAAATTTCTTCTTTGATATATCGAATACAAAAAAAATATTTATGACTTGAAGACAACAAAGAAGAATAAAATATAATATTCTTTTGTGTTTGAAAAGCTCTTTCACGAATAAAATCCATTTTCTGCTACGACTTTTATGTGTCCGAATATCACATCATTACTAGAATCCAAAAAAATTAAACTGCCAAGCTCAAAACATCTTCAAATGATAGATAAAACTTTTTATTTCTCAACTGAAAAATTAATTCTTTGCAATATAGCGATTACTAAAAATATATTTATTACTTGATGACAACAAAGAAGAATAAAATATATTATTATTTTGAATTTAAAAAGCTCATATGAAAAGGAAATCCATTTTTTGCTGAGACTTTTATTTGTACGAATAACATATCATTTCTAGAATCCAGAAAAAATTAAATTATCAAGCTCATAACATCTTCATATGATAGATAAAATTTTTTATTTCTCAACTGAAAAATTAATTCTTTGCAATATAGTAATTACTAAAAATATATTTATGACCTGACGACAACAAAGAAGAAAAAAATATAATATTCTTTTGAATTTGAAAAGCTCTTTCACGAGTGGAATCCATAACCTGCTACGACTTTTAAGTGTTGGAATATCACATCATTTTTAGAATCCAGAAAAAATTAAATTACCATGCTCATAATCTTCTTCAAGTGATGGATAAAACTTTTTATTTCTTAACTGAAAAATTATTTCTTTGCAATATAGCGATTACTAAAAATACACTTATGACTTGACGACAACAAAGAAGAATAATATATATATATTTCTTTTGAGTTTAAAAAGTTCTTTCACTAGTGGAATCCATTACCTGCTACGACTTTTAAGTGTCCGAATATCACATCATTTCTAGAATCCAGAAAAAATTAAATTACCAAGCTCAAAACATCTTCAAATGATGGATAAAACTTTTTATTTCTCAACTGAAAATTTAATTCTTTGCAATATATTAAATACTAAATATATATTTATTACTCGATGACAACAAAGAAGAATAAAATATATAATTCTTTTGAGTTCAAAAAGCTCTTTCACGAATGAAATCCATTTTTTGCTACGATTATTATGTGTCCGAATATCATATCATTTCAAGTATCCAGAAAAAATATAATTACCAAGCTCAAAACATCTTCAAATGATGGATAAAGCTTTTTATATCTTAACTAAAAATATAATCTTTGCAATATAGCAATTACTAAAAATATATTTATGACTTGACGACAACAAAGAAGAATAAAATATAATATTCTTTTGAGTTTAAATAGCTCTTATAACAAGGAAATTCATTTTTTGCTGAGACTTTTATGTGTACGAATAACATATCATTTCTAGAATCCAGAAAAATTAAATTACCATGCTCATAACATCTTCAAATGATGGATAAAATTTTTTCTTTCTCAACTGAAAAATTAAATCTTTGCAATGTAGCGATTACCAAAAATATATTTGTGACTTTACGACAACAAAGAAGAAGAAAATATAATATTTTTTTGAATTTGAAAACCTCTTTCTTGAGTGGAATCCATAACCTGCTTTGACTTTTAAGTGTCCGAATATAACATCATTTCTAGAATCCAGAAAAAATTAAATTACCAAGCTCATAACATCTTCACGTAATGGATGAACCTTTTTATTACTCAACTGAAAAATTAATTCTTTGAAACATAGCGATAAAAAAAATATATTTATGACTTGACGACAACAAAGAAGAATAAAATATTATATTCTTTTGAGTTTGAAAAGCTCTTTCACGAATGAAATCCATTTTCTTCCACGACTTTTATATGTCCGAATATCACATCATTTCTAGAATCCAGAAAAAATTAAATTACCAAGCTCAAAACATCTTCAAATGATGGATAAAACTTTTTATTTCTCCAATGAAAAATTAATTCTTTGCAAAATAACGATTACTTAATATATATTTATGACTTGACGACAACAAAGAAGAATTAAAATAGAATATTCTTTTGATTTTAACATGCTCTTTTAAGAATGAAATCCATCTTTTGCTGCGACTTTTATGTGTCCAAATATCATGTCATTTCTAGTACACAGAAAAAATTAAATTACCAAGCTCAAGACTCAAGACTCAAGACAAGACAAGATGGATAAAACTTTTTATTTCTCAACTGAAAAATTAATTCTTTGCAATATAGCGATTACAAAAAACATATTTATTACTTGACGACAACAAAGAAGATTAAATTTTAATATTCTTTTGAGTTTGAAAAGCTTTTTCACGAATCAAATCCATTTTCTGCTACGACTGTTTTGTGTCCGAATATCACATTATTTGTCGAATCCATAAAAAATTAATTTACCAAGCTCATAACATCTTCAAATGATATAAAAACTTTTTATTTCTCAACTGAAAAATTAATTATTTGCAATAGAGCGATTACTAAAAATATATTCATGACTTGACGACAACAAAGAAGAATAACATATAATATTCTTTTGCGTTTAAAATGCTCTTTCACGAGTGGCATCCATTACCTGCTACGACTTTTAAGTGTCCGAATATCACATCATTTCTAGAACCCAGAAAAAAATAAATTACCAAGCTCAAAACATCTTCAAATGATGTAAAAACTTTTTATTTCTCAGCTAAAAATTTAATTCTTTGCAATATAACGAATACTAAATATATATTTATTACTTGACCACAACAAAAAAGAATAAAATATATAATTCTTTTGAGTTTAAAAAGCTCTTTCACGAATGAAATCCATTTTTTTCTACGATTATTATGTGTCCGAATATCATATAATTTCTATATTCCAGAAAAAATTAAATTACTAAGCTCAAAACATCTTCAAATGATGGATAAAACTTTTTATTTCTTAACTAAAAATTAAATCTTTGCAATATAACGATTACTAAAAATATTTTTTTGATGACTTGACGACAACTAAGAAGAATAAAATATTATATTCTTTTGAGTTTGAAAAGCTCTTATAACAAAGAAATACATTTTTTGCTGAGACTTTTATGTGTACGAATAACATATCATTTCTAGAATTCAGAAAAAATTAAATTACCAAGCTCATAACATCTTCAAATGATGAATTAAATTTTTTTTTCTCAACTGAAAAATTAATTCTTTGCAATATAGCGATTACTAAAAATAAATTTATGACTTGACGACAACAAAGAAGAAAGAAATATATTATTCTTTTGAATTTGAAAAGCTCTTTCACGAGTGGAATCCATAACCTGCTACGACTTTTACGTGTCCGAATATCACATCATTTCTAGAATCCAGAAAAAATTAAATTACCAAGCTCATAACATCTTCAAGTGATGGATAAAACTTTTTATTTCTGACTGAAAAATTATTTCTTTGCAATATAGCGATTACTAAAAATATATATATGACTTGACGACAACAAAGAAGAATATAGTATAATATTCTTTATAGTTTGAATGGGTCTTTCACTAGTGGAATCCATTACCTGCAACGACTTTTAAGTGTCCGAATATCAAATCATTTATAGAATCCAAAGAAAATTAAATTACCAAGTTCAAAACATCTTCAAATGATGTAAATGTTTTTATTTCTCAATTGAAAAGTTAATTCTTTGCAATATAACGAATACTAAATATATATTTATTACTTGACGACAACAAATAAGAATAAAATATATAATTCTTTTGAGTTTAAAAAGCTCTTTCACGAATGAAATCCATTTTTTTCTACGACTTTTATGTGTCCGAATATCACATTATTTCTAGAATCCAGAAAAAATTAAATTACCAAGCTCAAAACATCTTCAAATGATGTAAAAACTTTTTATTTCTCAACTGAAAAATTAAATCTTTGCAATATAGCGATTACTTAAATATATATTTATGACTTGACGACAACAAAGAAGAATAAAATATAATATTCTTTTTAATTTGAAAAGCTCTTTCACGAGTGGAATCCATTACCTGCTACGCCTATTAAGTGTCCGAATATCACATCATTTCTAAAAACCAGAAAAAATTAAATTACCAAGCTCTAAACATCTTCAAATGATGTAAAAACTTTTTATTTCTCAACTGAAAAATTAAATCTTTGCAATATAGCGATTACTTAAAAATATATTTATGACTTGACTACAACAAAGAAGAATAAAATATAATATTCTTTTGAGTTTAAAAAGTTCTTATAACAAGGAAATCCATTTTTTGCTGAGACTTATATGTGTACGAATATCATATCATTTCTAGAATCCAGAAAAAATTAAATTACCAAGCTCAAAACATCTTCAAATGATGGATAAAACTTTTTATTTCTCAACTGAAAAATTAATTCTTTGCAATATAGCGATTACTAAAAATATATTTATGACTTGAAGACAACAAAGAAGAATAAAATAATATATTCTTTTGAGTTTGTAAAGCTCTTTCACAAGTGGAATACATTACTTGCAACGACTTTTAAGTGTCCGAATATCACATCATTTCTAGAATCCAAGGAAAATTAAATTACCAAGCTCAAAACATCTTCAAATGATGTAAAAGAGTTTATTTCTCAACTGAAAAGTTAATTCTTTGCAATATAACGAATACTAAATATATATTTATTACTTGACGACAACAAATAAGAATAAAATATATAATTCTTTCGAGTTTAAAAAGCTCTTTCACGAATGAAATCCCTTTTTTTCTACGACTATTATGTGTCCGAATATCACATCATTTCTAGAATCCAGAAAAAATTAAATTACCAAGCTCAAAACATCTTCAAATGATGTAAAAACTTTTTATTTCTCAACTGAAAAATTAAATCTTTGCAATATAGCGATTACTTAAAAATATTGTTATGACTTGACGACAACAAAGAAGAATAAAATATAATATTCTTTTGAGTTTAAAAAGTTCATATAACAAGGAAATCCATTTTTTGCTGAGACTTTTATGTGTACGAATATCTTATCATTTCTAGAATCCAGAAAAAATTAAATTATCAAGCTCAAAACATCTTTAAATTTGGATAAAACTTTTTATTTCTCAACTGAAAAATTAATTCTTTGCAATATAACGATTACTAAAAATTTATTTATGACTTGACGACAACAAAGAAGAATAAAATATAATATTCTTTTGAGTTTGAAAAGCTCTTTCACGAATGAAATCCATTATCTGCTACGACTTTTATGTGTCCGAATATTACATCATTTCTATAATCCAGAAAAAATTTGAATTACCAAGCTCAAAACATCTTCAAATAATGGATAAAACTTTTTATTTCTCAGCCAAAAAATTAATTCTTTGCAAAATAGCGATTACTAAATATATATTTATGACTTGACGACAACAAAGAAGAATAAAATATAAATTTCTTTTGTGTTTCAAAAGCTCTTTCACGAATGAAATCCATTTTCTGCTACGACTTTTATGTGTCCGAATATCACATCATTTCTAGAACCCAGAAAAAATTAAATTGCCAAGCTCAAAACATCTTCAAATGATGGATATAACTTTTTATTTCTCAACCGAAAAATTAATTCTTTGCAATATAGCGATTACTAAATATATATTAATGACTTGACGACAACAAAGAAGAATTAAAATATGATATTCTTTTGAGTTTAATAAGCTCTTTTACGAATGAAATCCATTGTTTTCTGCGACTTTTATGTGTCCGAATATCACGTCATTTCTAGAATACAGAAAAAATTAAATTACCAAGCTCAAAACATCTGCAAATGATGGATAAAACTTTTTATTTCTCAACTGAAAAATTAATTCTTTGCAATATAGCGATTACTAAAACCAAATTTATGACTTGACAACAACAAAGAAGAATAAAATATAATATTCTTTTGAGTTTAATAAGCTCTTTTACGAATGAAATCCATTTTCTGCTACGACTTTTATGTGTCCGAATGTCCCATCATTTCTAGAATCCAGAAAAAATTAAATTATCAAGCTCAAAATATCTTCAAAAGATGGATAAAACTTTTTATTTCTCAATTGAAAAGTTAATTCTTTGCAATATAGCGATTACTAAATATATTTTTATGACTTGACGACAACAAAGAAGAATTAAAATATAATATTCTTTTGAGGTTAATAAGCTCTTTTACGAATGAAATCCATTTTCTGCTACGACTTTTATGTGTCCGAATGTCACATCATTTCTAGAATCCAGAAAAAATTAAATTATCAAGCTCAAAATATCTTCAAAAGATGGATAAAACTTTTTATTACTCAATTGAAAAGTTAATTCTTTGCAATATAGCGATTACTAAATATATTTTTTTGACTTGACGACAACAAAGAAGAATTAAAATATAATATTCTTTTGAGGTTAATAAGCTCTTTTACGAATGAAATCCATTTTCTGCTACGACTTTTATGTGTCCGAATATCACATCATTTCTAGAATCCAGAAAAAATTAAATTACCAAGCTAAAAACATCTTCAAATGATGGATAAAACTTTTATTTCTCAACTGAAAAATTGATTCTTTGCAATATAGCGATTACATTAATTATATTTATGTCTTGAAGGCAACAAAGAAGAAGAAAATATAATATTCTTTTGAGTTTGAGAAGCTCTTTTACGAATGAAATCCATTTTCTGCTACGACTTATATGTGTCCGAATATTACATCATTTCGAGAATCCAGAGAAAATTAAATAGCCAAGCTCAAAATATCTTTAAATGAAAGATAAAACTTTTTACTTCACAACTGAAAAATAAATTCTTTTCAATATATTGATGACTAAAAATATATTTATGACTTGACGACAACAAAGAAGAATAACATATAATATTCTTTTGAGTTTGAAAAGCGCTTTCACAAATGAAATCCATTTTATTCCATGACTTTTATGTGTCCAAATATCACATCATTTCTAAAATCCAGAAAAAATTGAATTACCAAGCTCTAAACATCTTCAAAAGATGGAGAAAACATTTTATTTCTCAACTGAAAAATTAATTCATTGCAAAATAGAGATTACTAAAAATATATTTATGACTTATCGACAACCTAGAAGAATAAAATATTATATTCTTTTGAGTTTGAAAAGCTCTATCACGAATGAAATCCATTTTCTGCTACATCATTTATGTGTCCCAATATCTCATCATTCCTAGAATCCAGAAAAAATTAAATTGCCAAGCTCATAACATCTTCAAATGATGGATAAAACTTTTTATTTCTCAACTGAAAAATTAATTCTTTGCAATATAGCGATTACTAAAAATATATTTATGACTTGACGACCAGACAGAAGAATAAAATATAATATTCTCTTGAGTTTGAGAAGCTTTTTCACGAATGAAATCCATTTTCTGCTACGACTTTTATGTGTCCGAATATCACATCTATTCTAGAATCCAAAAAAATTAAACTGCCAAGCTCAAAACATCTTCAAATGATAGATAAAACTTTTTATTTCTCAACTGAAAAATTAATTCTTTGCAATATAGCGATTACTAAAAATATATTTATGACTTGACGACCAGACAGAAGAATAAAATATATTATTCTCTTGAGTTTGAGAAGCTTTTTCACGAATGAAATCCATTTTCTGCTACGACTTTTATGTGTCCCAATATCTCATCATTCCTAGAATCCAGAAAAAATTAAATTGCCAAGCTCATAACATCTTCAAATGATGGATAAAACTTTTTATTTCTCAACTGAAAAATTTCTTCTTTGATATATCGAATACTAAAAAAATATTTATGACTTGAAGACAACAAAGAAGAATAAAATATAATATTCTTTTGTGTTTGAAAAGCTCTTTCACGAATAAAATCCATTTTCTGCTACGACTTTTATGTGTCCGATTATCACATCATTTCTAGAATCCAAAAAAATTAAACTGCCAAGCTCAAAACATCTTCAAATGATAGATAAAACTTTTTATTTCTCAACTGAAAAATTAATTCTTTGCAATATAGCGATTACTAAAAATATATTTATGACTTGACGACCAGACAGAAGAATAAAATATAATATTCTCTTGAGTTTGAGAAGCTTTTTCACGAATGAAATCCATTTTCTGCTACGACTTTTATGTGTCCGAATATCACATCTATTCTTAAATCCAGAAAAAATTGAATTACTAAGCTCAAAACATCTTCAAAAGATGGATAAAACTTTTTATTTCTCAACTGAAAATTTAATTCTTTGCAATAAAGTGATTACTAAATATATATTTATTACTTGATGACAACAAAGAAGAATAAAATATATTATTCTTTTGAATTTAAAAAGCTCATATAACAAGGAAATCCATTTTTTGCTGAGACTTTTATATGTACTAATATCATATCATTTCTAGAATCCAGAAAAAATTAAATTATCAAGCTCATAACATCTTCATATGATAGATAAAATTTTTTATTTCTCAACTGAAAAATTAATTCTTTGCAATAAAGTAATTACTGAAAATATATTTATGACTTGACGACAAAAAAGAAGAAAAAAATATAATATTCTTTTGAATTTGAAAAGCTCTTTCACTAGTGGAATCCATTACCTGCTACTACTTTTAAGTGTTGGAATATCACATCATTTCTAGAATCCAGAAAAAATTAAATTACCAAGCTCACAAACTCTTTAAATGATGGATAAAACTTTTTTTTTCTCAACTAAAAATTAAATCTTTGCAATATAGCAATTACTAAAAATATATTTATGACTTGACGACAACAAAGAAGAAAAAAATATAATATTCTTTTGAATTTGAAAAGCTCTTTCACGAGTGGAATCCATAACCTGCTACGACTTTTAAGTGTTGGAATATCACATCATTTCTAGAATCCAGAAAAAATTAAATAACCATGCTCATAACATCTTCAAAAGATGGATAAAACTTTTTATTTCTCAACTGAAAAATTATTTCTTTGCAATATAGCGATTACTAAAAATATACTTATGACTTGACGACAACAAAGAAGAATAATATATATATTTCTTTTGAGTTTAAAAAGTTCTTTCACTAGTGGAATCCATTACCTGCTACGACTTTTAAGTGTCCGAATATCTCATCATTCCTAGAATCCAGAAAAAATTAAATTGCCAAGCTCATAACATCTTCCAATGATGGATAAAACTTTTTATTTCTCAACTGAAAAATTTCTTCTTTGATATATCGAATACAAAAAAAATATTTATGACTTGAAGACAACAAAGAAGAATAAAATATAATATTCTTTTGTGTTTGAAAAGCTCTTTCACGAATAAAATCAATTTTCTGCTACGACTTTTATGTGTCCGAATATCACATCATTACTAGAATCCAAAAAAATTAAACTGCCAAGCTCAAAACATCTTCAAATGATAGATAAAACTTTTTATTTCTCAACTGAAAAATTAATTCTTTGCAATATAGCGATTACTAAAAATATATTTGTTACTTGATGACAACAAAGAAGAATAAAATATATTATTCTTTTGAATTTAAAAAGCTCATATGAAAAGGAAATCCATTTTTTGCTGAGACTTTTATTTGTACGAATAACATATCATTTCTAGAATCCAGAAAAAATTAAATTATCAAGCTCATAACATCTTCATATGATAGATAAAATTTTTTATTTCTCAACTGAAAAATTAATTCTTTGCAATATAGTAATTACTAAAAATATATTTATGACCTGACGACAACAAAGAAGAAAAAAATATAATATTCTTTTGAATTTGAAAAGCTCTTTCACGAGTGGAATCCATAACCTGCTACGACTTTTAAGTGTTGGAATATCACATCATTTTTAGAATCCAGAAAAAATTAAATTACCATGCTCATAATCTTCTTCAAGTGATGGATAAAACTTTTTATTTCTCAACTGAAAAATTATTTCTTTGCAATATAGCGATTACTAAAAATACACTTATGACTTGACGACAACAAAGAAGAATAATATATATATATTTCTTTTGAGTTTAAAAAGTTCTTTCACTAGTGGAATCCATTACCTGCTACGACTTTTAAGTGTCCGAATATCACATCATTTCTAGAATCCAGAAAAAATTAAATTACCAAGCTCAAAACATCTTCAAATGATGGATAAAACTTTTTATTTCTCAACTGAAAATTTAATTCTTTGCAATATATTAAATACTAAATATATATTTATTACTCGATGACAACAAAGAAGAATAAAATATATAATTCTTTTGAGTTCAAAAAGCTCTTTCACGAATGAAATCCATTTTTTGCTACGATTATTATGTGTCCAAATATCATATCATTTCAAGTATCCAGAAAAAATATAATTACCAAGCTCAAAACATCTTCAAATGATGGATAAAGCTTTTTATATCTTAACTAAAAATATAATCTTTGCAATATAGCAATTACTAAAAATATATTTATGACTTGACGACAACAAAGAAGAATAAAATATAATATTCTTTTGAGTTTAAATAGCTCTTATAACAAGGAAATTCATTTTTTGCTGAGACTTTTATGTGTACGAATAACATATCATTTCTAGAATCCAGAAAAATTAAATTACCATGCTCATAACATCTTCAAATGATGGATAAAATTTTTTCTTTCTCAACTGAAAAATTAAATCTTTGCAATGTAGCGATTACCAAAAATATATTTGTGACTTTACGACAACAAAGAAGAAAAAAATATAATATTTTTTTGAATTTGAAAACCTCTTTCACGAGTGGAATCCATAACCTGCTTTGACTTTTAAGTGTCCGAATATAACATCATTTCTAGAATCCAGAAAAAATTAAATTACCAAGCTCATAACATCTTAACGTAATGGATGAACCTTTTTATTACTCAACTGAAAAATTAATTCTTTGAAACATAGCGATAAAAAAAATATATTTATGACTTGACGACAACAAAGAAGAATAAAATATTATATTCTTTTGAGTTTGAAAAGCTCTTTCACGAATGAAATCCATTTTCTTCCACGACTTTTATATGTCCGAATATCACATCATTTCTAGAATCCAGAAAAAATTAAATTACCAAGCTCAAAACATCTTCAAATGATGGATAAAACTTTTTATTTCTCCAATGAAAAATTAATTCTTTGCAAAATAACGATTACTTAATATATATTTATGACTTGACGACAACAAAGAAGAATTAAAATAGAATATTCTTTTGATTTTAACATGCTCTTTTAAGAATGAAATCCATCTTTTGCTGCGACTTTTATGTGTCCAAATATCATGTCATTTCTAGAATACAGAAAAAATTAAATTACCAAGCTCAAGACTCAAGACTCAAGACAAGACAAGATGGATAAAACTTTTTATTTCTCAACTGAAAAATTAATTCTTTGCAATATAGCGATTACAAAAAACATATTTATTACTTGACGACAACAAAGAAGATTAAATTTTAATATTCTTTTGAGTTTGAAAAGCTTTTTCACGAATCAAATCCATTTTCTGCTACGACTGTTTTGTGTCCGAATATCACATTATTTGTCGAATCCATAAAAAATTAATTTACCAAGCTCATAACATCTTCAAATGATATAAAAACTTTTTATTTCTCAACTGAAAAATTAATTATTTGCAATAAAGCGATTACTAAAAATATATTCATGACTTGACGACAACAAAGAAGAATAACATATAATATTCTTTTGCGTTTAAAATGCTCTTTCACGAGTGGCATCCATTACCTGCTACGACTTTTAAGTGTCCGAATATCACATCATTTCTAGAACCCAGAAAAAAATAAATTACCAAGCTCAAAACATCTTCAAATGATGTAAAAACTTTTTATTTCTCAGCTAAAAATTTAATTATTTGCAATATAACGAATACTAAATATATATTTATTACTTGACCACAACAAAAAAGAATAAAATATATAATTCTTTTGAGTTTAAAAAGCTCTTTCACGAATGAAATCCATTTTTTTCTACGATTATTATGTGTCCGAATATCATATAATTTCTATATTCGAGAAAAAATTAAATTACTAAGCTCAAAACATCTTCAAATGATGGATAAAACTTTTTATTTCTTAACTAAAAATTAAATCTTTGCAATATAACGATTACTAAAAATATTTTTTTGATGACTTGACGACAACAAAGAAGAATAAAATATTATATTCTTTTGAGTTTGAAAAGCTCTTATAACAAAGAAATACATTTTTTGCTGAGACTTTTATGTGTACGAATAACATATCATTTCTAGAATTCAGAATGATGGATAAAACTTTTTATTTCTTAACTAAAAATTAAATCTTTGCAATATAACGATTACTAAAAATATTTTTTTGATGACTTGACCACAACAAAAAAGAATAAAATATATAATTCTTTTGAGTTTAAAAAGCTCTTTCACGAATGAAATCCATTTTTTTCTACGATTATTATGTGTCCGAATATCATATAATTTCTATATTCCAGAAAAAATTAAATTACCAAGCTCATAACATCTTCAAATGATGAATTAAATTTTTTTTTCTCAACTGAAAAATTAATTCTATGCAATATAGCGATTACTAAAAATAAATTTATGACTTGACGACAACAAAGAAGAAAGAAATATATTATTCTTTTGAATTTGAAAAGCTCTTTCACGAGTGGAATCCATAACCTGCTACGACTTTTACGTGTCCGAATATCACATCATTTCTAGAATCCAGAAAAAATTAAATTACCAAGCTCATAACATCTTCAAGTGATGGATAAAACTTTTTATTTCTGACTGAAAAATTATTTCTTTGCAATATAGCGATTACTAAAAATATATATATGACTTGACGACAACAAAGAAGAATATAGTATAATATTCTTTATAGTTTGAATGGGTCTTTCACTAGTGGAATCCATTACCTGCAACGACTTTTAAGTGTCCGAATATCAAATCATTTATAGAATCCAAAGAAAATTAAATTACCAAGTTCAAAACATCTTCAAATGATGTAAATGTTTTTATTTCTCAATTGAAAAGTTAATTCTTTGCAATATAACGAATACTAAATATATATTTATTACTTGACGACAACAAATAAGAATAAAATATATAATTCTTTTGAGTTTAAAAAGCTCTTTCACGAATGAAATCCATTTTTTTCTACGACTTTTATGTGTCCGAATATCACATTATTTCTAGAATCCAGAAAAAATTAAATTACCAAGCTCAAAACATCTTCAAATGATGTAAAAACTTTTTATTTCTCAACTGAAAAATTAAATCTTTGCAATATAGCGATTACTTAAATATATATTTATGACTTGACGACAACAAAGAAGAATAAAATATAATATTCTTTTTAATTTGAAAAGCTCTTTCACGAGTGGAATCCATTACCTGCTACGCCTATTAAGTGTCCGAATATCACATCATTTCTAAAAACCAGAAAAAATTAAATTACCAAGCTCTAAACATCTTCAAATGATGTAAAAACTTTTTATTTCTCAACTGAAAAATTAAATCTTTGCAATATAGCGATTACTTAAAAATATATTTATGACTTGACTACAACAAAGAAGAATAAAATATAATATTCTTTTGAGTTTAAAAAGTTCTTATAACAAGGAAATCCATTTTTTGCTGAGACTTATATGTGTACGAATATCATATCATTTCTAGAATCCAGAAAAAATTAAATTACCAAGCTAAAAACATCTTCAAATGATGGATAAAACTTTTTATTTCTCAACTGAAAAATTAATTCTTTGCAATATAGCGATTACTAAAAATATATTTATGACTTGAAGACAACAAAGAAGAATAAAATAATATATTCTTTTGAGTTTGTAAAGCTCTTTCACAAGTGGAATACATTACCTGCAACGACTTTTAAGTGTCCGAATATCACATCATTTCTAGAATCCAAGGAAAATTAAATTACCAAGCTCAAAACATCTTCAAATGATGTAAAAGAGTTTATTTCTCAACTGAAAAGTTAATTCTTTGCAATATAACGAATACTAAATATATATTTATTACTTGACGACAACAAATAAGAATAAAATATATAATTCTTTCGAGTTTAAAAAGCTCTTTCACGAATGAAATCCCTTTTTTTCTACGACTATTATGTGTCCGAATATCACATCATTTCTAGAATCCAGAAAAAATTAAATTACCAAGCTCAAAACATCTTCAAATGATGTAAAAACTTTTTATTTCTCAACTGAAAAATTAAATCTTTGCAATATAGCGATTACTTAAAAATATTGTTATGACTTGACGACAACAAAGAAGAATAAAATATAATATTCTTTTGAGTTTAAAAAGTTCATATAACAAGGAAATCCATTTTTTGCTGAGACTTTTATGTGTACGAATATCTTATCATTTCTAGAATCCAGAAAAAATTAAATTATCAAGCTCAAAACATCTTTAAATTTGGATAAAACTTTTTATTTCTTAACTGAAAAATTAATTCTTTGCAATATAACGATTACTAAAAATTTATTTATGACTTGACGACAACAAAGAAGAATAAAATATAATATTCTTTTGAGTTTGAAAAGCTCTTTCACGAATGAAATCCATTATCTGCTACGACTTTTATGTGTCCGAATATTACATCATTTCTATAATCCAGAAAAAATTTGAATTACCAAGCTCAAAACATCTTCAAATAATGGATAAAACTTTTTATTTCTCAGCCAAAAAATTAATTCTTTGCAAAATAGCGATTACTAAATATATATTTATGACTTGACGACAACAAAGAAGAATAAAATATAAATTTCTTTTGTGTTTCAAAAGCTCTTTCACGAATGAAATCCATTTTCTGCTACGACTTTTATGTGTCCGAATATCACATCATTTCTAGAACCCAGAAAAAATTAAATTGCCAAGCTCAAAACATCTTCAAATGATGGATATAACTTTTTATTTCTCAACCGAAAAATTAATTCTTTGCAATATAGCGATTACTAAATATATATTAATGACTTGACGACAACAAAGAAGAATTAAAATATGATATTCTTTTGAGTTTAATAAGCTCTTTTACGAATGAAATCCATTGTTTTCTGCGACTTTTATGTGTCCGAATATCACGTCATTTCTAGAATACAGAAAAAATTAAATTACCAAGCTCAAAACATCTTCAAATGATGGATAAAACTTTTTATTTCTCAACTGAAAAATTAATTCTTTGCAATATAGCGATTACTAAAACCAAATTTATGACTTGACAACAACAAAGAAGAATAAAATATAATATTCTTTTGAGTTTAATAAGCTCTTTTACGAATGAAATCCATTTTCTGCTACGACTTTTATGTGTCCGAATGTCCCATCATTTCTAGAATCCAGAAAAAATTAAATTATCAAGCTCAAAATATCTTCAAAAGATGGATAAAACTTTTTATTTCTCAATTGAAAAGTTAATTCTTTGCAATATAGCGATTACTAAATATATTTTTATGACTTGACGACAACAAAGAAGAATTAAAATATAATATTCTTTTGAGGTTAATAAGCTCTTTTACGAATGAAATCCATTTTCTGCTACGACTTTTATGTGTCCGAATGTCACATCATTTCTAGAATCCAGAAAAAATTAAATTATCAAGCTCAAAATATCTTCAAAAGATGGATAAAACTTTTTATTTCTCAATTGAAAAGTTAATTCTTTGCAATATAGCGATTACTAAATATATTTTTTTGACTTGACGACAACAAAGAAGAATTAAAATATAATATTCTTTTGAGGTTAATAAGCTCTTTTACGAATGAAATCCATTTTCTGCTACGACTTTTATGTGTCCGAATATCACATCATTTCTAGAATCCAGAAAAAATTAAATTACCAAGCTCAAAACATCTTAAAATGATGGATAAAACTTTTTATTTCTCAACTGAAAATTTAATTCTTTGCAATATATTAAATACTAAATATATATTTATTACTCGATGACAACAAAGAAGAATAAAATATATAATTCTTTTGAGTTCAAAAAGCTCTTTCACGAATGAAATCCATTTTTTGCTACGATTATTATGTGTCCGAATATCATATCATTTCAAGTATCCAGAAAAAATTAAATTACCAAACTCACAGCATCTTCAAATGATGGATAAAACTTTTTATTTCTAAACTGAAAAATAATATTATTGCAATATAGCAATTACTAAAAATCTAATTAATACATTACGACCACAAAGAAGAATTAAAATATAATATTCTATTGAGTTTGAAACGCTCTTCAACGAAAGAAATTCAATTTATGCTGCGACTTTTAAGTTTCTAAATATATCATCAATTCTAGAATCCAGGAGAAAATTAAATTTTTATACTCACATTTGCTTAAAATTGTAGATATCACTTTATATTTCTTATTTGAAAAATCAAGTCTTAGCAATATAACGATTACGAAAAAAATATTTTTGCCCTTACGAGCACAAAGATATATTAAAATATAATATTTTATTGAGTTTGAAACGCTCTTTAATGAATGAAATCCATTTTCTGCTACGACTTTTATGTGTCCGATTATCACATCATTTCTAGAATCCAGAAAAAATTTAATTACCAAGCTCAAAACATCTTCAAATGATGGATAAAACTTTTTATTTCTCAACTGAAAAATTAATTCTTTGCAATATGGCGATTACTAAAAATATATTTATGACTTTACGACAACAAAGAAGATCTAAAATATAATATGCTAATGAGTTTGAAACAATGAAGTATTAAAATAAAATATTCTTTTGATTTGAAACGCTCTTTTACGACTGCAATCCATTTAATCTACGACTTTTTAGCGTGCGAATATCACATCAGTACTAAACTCCAGACAAAATTAAATTACCATGGTCAAAACATTTTCTAGTAATGGATAAAACTTTTTATTTCTCAACTTACAAATAAATTCATAGCAATATAGCGATTTTTAAATTTATTTTATGTTCTTACGAGAACCATAAAGTATTAAAATATAATATTCTATCGAGTTTGAAACGCTCTTTTACGAATTAAAACTATTTTATGCTACGACTTTTAAGTGTCCGAATATCACATCATTACTAAAATCCAGAAAAAATTAAATTACCAAGCTCAAAACATCTTCAAATGATGGATGAAACTTTTTACTTCTCAACTGAAAAATTAATTATTTGCAATACATCGATTACTAAAAATATATTTAAATCCTTATGTGCACAAAGTTCTAAATCCTTTGTGGGTGGCAGGCTTTCCAAGGCTGCGGTTTCAACCCCTGCGGCAGGGAGCCTGCCGACCCTTAATAGAGATTGTATTGATTATCCTTGGACAATGTCATGCATGTTTTGCTAAATATTTATTTTACAAACTTAAAATGTTTTTAAAATTACCAGATGTGAATAGAGTATGTAATATGATTGTTATGGCGGTCTGTGAAGGTTTTGGGGATTACCCTTCACTCCAGGCCAATGCCAATCCTGTGTAATATAAGGTTGAATTTTTAATAACATTTGTTAATTTATGCATATATATTATAATATTCAAAATATTTACAAATGCTAAAATGTTAAACTTTTGGCCATAAATTTTTATTATATTGGGTACTTTATGTGCTATGAAATATGGTTGATGTGCATTTAAAGGAATTTTTGAAGGTTTGTTTGCTTTTCAGAATTTGTTACTTCGATTGTCATTGACAATTATTTTTATTACCTACTCTATGCGGTTGATTTCTGGGTTTTTAATTGTATTTTCATTTTTAAATTTATTATTGCCTGTCGTGCAGTGAGCATGTTATTGATATATTATTCTACAAAGGCTGAGATCATTGCAATTACAATTTTCTAGTCTGATGAATTACAACATGTAAAGGCATGTTTACATGATGCAAATACCCATGCATGAACGTGGCTGGACAGATACATGGGCAAATGCTCCAAGTTAGATCTGGAGCTATTTTAAGGCCATATGTTCAAACATTTGTGCAAATTTGGGTGTTTACACAGAGCAACTTCAACTGTGAATGTGTTCATTTATGTAATTGGGTATATGCATTGTGCAAACACAGCTTAAGATTTTTTTATGAGCTTGCATCACATAAAAATCCCACATATTTGGCTCTGTGTCTGGTTAAAAATATGACCTTGGAGACATTTTTGAGATAAGGGTTGTTGAAATCCCCTGTAATCATGGCAGAAGAAAAGTTATATCCACATTGTTGCTTTGACTTTGTAAGATTCAGTAAATTCTTAGCACTTCTCAACCATTTACCATTTCATTAAAAATACTTTTCATATTTAACATCAATTATTAATGTAATAACTATTAAATAACCTTTCGCCTCTCCCACTTCCTCACTATTTAAAATAAATTCAAAGGGTGCCTAGTGCCCATCCTCTCACACTATACTTAACTCCCATGTCTTCGTCTGTTATTTTGAATTAGCTTCTTCCCGCGCTATTCGCTGTCTCTGCATGAACTGCATCAGAAATTTTTGATGCCTTGATGCGCTCATTAGCTTGCCGGAAATGCTCGCTGCGGGCCGCTTTAGAGCGCTCCAAAGTGCGATTCGGAATGACCCGAAGGGCTTTGATGCGCATCATGCGTGTTTTGGAATGAACCCTGGGTCCTACACTGCTGAAAACAAAACAACTAGGGAGTACATGAATTTCACTGGTGTACAAAATGGTAGGAATCACTAAAATTCAAGTCACAGAACCCTTTTTTAACTTTTTTATTCAAGTGAACGTCCACTGACATTTGTGATTATAATGCAAAGAATGTGCAGCTAGATCCAATTTATTGCTTGGGGTGTATTATTTTAAATACTTACTTCTTACTCCATAATGTATATTTGCATATGAGAACTAATTATGCAAATCTTTCAAGATTTAAATTATTCACCCGTAGTATTCACCTTTCTCTTCTTAAATCTGTTGTGTACAACAACATGTTGTACTAAACCACTCTTCTGATTAAATCCCTTGCCACATGTTTCACATTTGAATGACTTCAAACAAGAGTGCACAGCTGAGTGTCTGTTTAAAGTTCCCTTATCATTAAATCCTTTACCACACGTTTCACATTTGAATGGCCTAGGATTAGTGCACACAACTAAATGTCGAGAATGCTGGTCCTTTCGAGCAAATTCCTTGCCACATGTTACACAGCTGAACATTTTTGCTCCAGAGTGCAGAGCCAAGTGTCTTTTTAAATTTCTCTTATCACTATACCCTTTACCACACGTTTCACATTTGAATGGCCTAGGATTAGTGCACACAAGCAAATGTCGAGAAAGACTGTACTTTCGAGTAAATTCCTTGGCACATGTTTCACAGCTGAACATCTTTTGAGAGTGTGAGTCCATGTGCCTCATTAGCCCTTGTTTTCGTTTAAATCCTCTTCCACATGTTTTGCACTTGAATGGCTTTAAAGATGAGTGACTGATTGAGTGTTTAACTAAACCAGCCTTGAAATTAAAGCCCATTCCACATGTTTCACACTTGAAGGACTTCGGTCCACTGTGCACAAGTGAGTGCACTGATAAATTACTCTTTGTCCTAAAGCTCTTTCCGCATGTTTCACACCTGAAAGGCTTCAAATCAGAGTGCGTACCTAGATGTCGTGTCAACAACTTCTTCAGATGAAACTCCTTTGCACACTTCTCACACTTAAAAGGCTTTAAACCAGTGTGAAAGACTAAATGTTGAAGCAAATAGCTCTTCACTGCAAACTCCTTTCCGCAAGTTTCACACTTGAATGGCTTCGAACCAGAGTGAAGAGCCGAGTGTTGCAGAAACTGATACCTCCCATAAAACTTCCTCCCACAGATATCACACTGAAGTTTTTTAACAGCGTGTATGCGTAAATGTTTCACCAGAGACCTCCTGAGAGGAAACTCTTTCCCACACGTATCACATTTGAATGGCTTTGAACTATGTATAGCCAAGTGCCTTAACATATGATTCTTCATTTTGAACCTCTTCCCACACGCTTCACATTTAAATTGCTTTGCACTAACATGTAGGCATGAATGTTGCTCAAAACTTCTCTTCAAAGAATACTCATTTCCACAAATTTTACAATGGAATGGTTTTAACCCTTCAACAATCTTTGGCGGTTTTAGCGAAGAGTCATTCTGAGAAACACCCTCTTCAGGTGATACCGGTTTCTTTCTGGTAATACTGCTGACATTCACCTGCAAAGACAAGATATTTTCAAAAAGGATACAATGCATGAAGAAAGAAAAAAAGCAATCAAGTGTACATATAGAGAGAAACTCTACTTTCAGTTTTCATGAGAGGGACTAAGGAAAAAGGTATAAATCGTGGGAAAAAGTAAACTGAGGGGAAAAATTAATTGCGGGAAATCTTAACTTGCAGGAAAATGAAGCAAGTCATAACCAAATGGTTTCATAATTCTCCTTTATTAGACTATATAATACCTAAAATATAGTGGCTGCTGCTACCCATTTTACTTGGCAGGGAACTATCATAATTTATTTTTATAATTTTAAGTTAACAGGGTGAGCAGATCCTGTATCATAAGGATTTTTCTGTATAAGCCCACCAGTTTTTACATCAAGGGCATGCATTTGTCATTTTAAAAATACTAATATCATCCATGCCTTTGAGTTGGCTGCATAGGTTGTAGGCAATAAGGTTTTATTCATTTTATGTAGAGATGGGATAGTTCAAATAGTCAAATTCTTGAACACCCCGAATAATGAGATATTTGCACTATTCGATATTCAAGAACACAAATTAATAATTTCACCCTCTCGGATATCTTACACGAATCAACTGTAATGTTTTTTAAATTTGCAGCCATCGGTCGGGTCTTACATGTTACAAAGCGTTTGGTCTACCAGATTTGGCTGGTACAAATTCATTAATTTATATTTCAAACAAAATTTCATCTTTCAAGTTAAGTAAGTATAAATATATATAATCCATAATAACCTCAGGGGAATTCATGAAAAAGCAAATGAATGAATTTTCAAATGCTCGCGCGAGGTTGGTTGGTCCTCTTTTTGATTCTTCGTTGCATAGTGACACATTTTACAAATTCAATTTTTAAAGTAATTGTGATTTCTTTATTTAATTAAAGGTTTGTGATTAACTTAGTAAAATACTAATAATAATTATATCTTTAAATCTTGCACATTCTTGTAATCTTCTTAAAAAAAATGCCCATTTTATCATTCGATATTCGAGTGAGATATTCGAAAAAAATATTATACATTCGAACTAGATATTCAAATTCGAGAAAAATGCTATTCGACCCATCTCTAATTTTATGAGATGTTTCTCTAAACATATGTGAATTTCTAGATTTTTCCACAACAAAGGGCTTCAGCCTCTCACTGCCATCTGCATTTCCTCCTAACAAAACAGAGAGGTGAGCCCAAAAAAAGGGCTCTTTTTTTGTCATGAAAGTAGCAGTACTGCTATGAAAAAATTTTAATTGCACTTATCTAACAGAAAATGAAACAGGCTACAGCGGACTCCCATTAGGACGTTCCTTAACCTTTTCCACTCGGGTGTCGATTGACACTCGACATTGCATAGCTCACTACCAACTCGCATTTTGAGTGTCACTCGACACACAATTTTCCATTGTTTTAATGTGTTCCATTCACATTTTATTTGTTCATACATGTATATAAATGTTTTGATAATCTACAGCTTGATTGGGCAATATTTGTGGAGTATAAATTGTAGTATATTTCATAATATCACATTTTATTTAGAGCATCACCCATGAGATCACTGCTAATTTTTGAACCCACATTGATCATTTTCTTTATCCTTCAGATCGCCCGAAAATACATCGAAAATGGAGCAGATTTGTTTTAGTGAATAATTGTCAACGATTCTCATACCAATATATACGAATATACCAACATATACGAATGTTTGCCTTCTTCAACTTTGTTGTATTTTTTTACTTTTTCCTTCTTCTACTCACTGTGTCGTATCTCTTACTATCATCTGTTTCTGAGCAAGCCACATGTGTATTGTGTGTGAATGTGTGAAGTGTGATATTGACACAAAGAGCATAAGGTTATCCTTCTTCAGAGTGCCGGTGAGCTTAGCTGAATCAGATGTTTTTGATTACGCGTAGATGAAATACAGTAAAACCTCGCTTTTCCCCCCCTTCACAATTTACGACATTTTTGTCAAGTCCTGATGATTTATATATCTCCACCGTGTTTTGTCTTATTATTTATATACCCGTATTTACGCTCAAGAAATTTTAAATGGTGCTCCATTTACCATAGGCTGCCGAAAGGAACATGGCGGACAGCACATTACAACCATACGAGGAAAGAAATGGAAATCGGCGGAAAATCTGTGAATAAAGTTTTGGGACATTTGCTAGCGAAAGACCTTTGAATTACATTAAATTTCTTATTTGATCTATATCTCGTTTCATCTCGTACTTCCATAATTAACTCCTTTTAATTCTTCAAGAAGTAACTTCAGGTAAAAGTATAACAATTTACTGATTGTACTTGTTCCCCCGAATCTTTATATTATGTTACAAAAGGCAATATGCATCTTCCATGGTGAAACTGAATTCCGGGAAGAAGTTGGGTGTAATTACAAGAAATTAAACGATGATATTCACTTCTCTTTAACAGCAATGCTTGCGAATAATTCTACCTCACTTGTAAGCATGGTCGTACGAATACCACACTTGTAAGCGTCGTGCTCACGAATATATACACATTGCCAGTATTCGTGGTCGTTTTCATGATAATCCATGCACATAGTTTTATTCTCCTCATACAATATGAAGTTCTGCCATTCATTTTAAAGCAATTCTAATTGTAATCACTTTTTCCTTGACAGCGTCAATTGTCGTGAGACAAACAAAAGACAATGTCTCACAAACAAGAGAGGAAAACTTTGTCAATAGAGGACAAGATAAAAATTTTGGCAACAGTGTAATATGTCGTATGTAGGTTCACCCGTTTCCATAGCCAGAGAACTTGGGATTCCAATATCCACCTTGAACACTGTTGTTAAAACACGCAAAATCAATGAAACCAGTGCAGTGGAATGTGGACCTAGTGCTAAGAGGCGAAAATACGTTAAGTACTCAAAATATTATGAACTGGAAGGCATTTAGAAGGAATGGTTTCAGTGCGCCAGAGCATCTAACATACCCATCAGTGGAGTTATTCTAAAGGAAAAGGAACAGCATGTGGCAATGAGGCTAGGAATTGAAGACTTCAAGGCTTCAAACGGATGGTTAAGCCGGTTCAAAACTAGGTTCAATGTTGTGTACAAATCAATTTGCGGGGAGTCAAACAGTGTCGATCCGGAGACAGTTACACAGTGGTAGGAACATTCTGTTAGTCAGCACATTGAAGGGTATGCACCAAAAGACATTTCAATTTGGATGAGACAGGCCTTTTTTTTCAATGTGCTTCCTCATAAGACTTTATACTTTAAAGGTGAATCTTGCCATGGGGGAAAGCATAGTAAAACTCGTCTGACAGTATTGTTAGATGCTAATGATAGTTAAAAGTTAAAGCCATTTGTTATTGGAAAGTCCAAAAATCCAAGATGTTTTAAAAACATCAAGACATTTCCCACAGCCTATGCTGCTAATAACAAAGCTTGGATGACGTCACATATCTTTCAGGAACAAATGCAAGCTCTAGATGCATGATGGGTGGACAAAACCGAAAAATTGTAGTATTTTTAGACCAATGCCCAGCCCACCCAAGGAATATAAATTTGAGGAATATAAAACTGGTATTCTTCCCTGCCAATTACAGCCCCTTGATTTAGGGATCATGCATGAATTCAAAGCCACCTATCAAAGGATTCTGGTGAGAAAGGCTCTGAATCTTATAGACAGTGGGAAGGACCCTATGAGCTTCAAAGTCACAGTTTTGACTACACTACATAGCACGGTCATCGAAAGAAGTTGATGAGGGAAAAATTTCCAATTGCTTTAAAAAAGTCAGTAGTTTTTCTCAAGACTGCAACTTAGAACAGGGAAGTGAAGAACTGCTGGAAGAGGGGGGAGGAGGTGATAGAGCTATGGAAGACAATGATCAGTTGCCATTATTTGGAAATGAAATAGGTTTTTCAGACTTTGTTGGAGTGGATGAGCACTTGTTTACAAGTAACTCTCTGACAATTGATGAAGCAATTGATTTGCTTAACAGTGAAGAGGCAGCAAGAGAGGAGGATGATGATGATACAGAATCACCAAAAGAAAGCACAACCAATGCAGTTTCTGCTGTGAATGTATTGCCACTATATTTATCAAGTGTTGCAGGTAGAACGAATTAGAGTAATTGGACAGAATAGAGAAGAAAGTAGAATCAATTGATACAAATAGAATGAGGAAACGCTATGATGGAATGATAATGAATGATTGATAATGGAATATTTCCAGGAGGAGGCTAAATAAACATCTATTTGTGGTGCATCATTTTTTTAAACTGAATTCAGCCCAGAAGTGTTTTATTTAAATTTTGAGAGTTTTTGGCTTAAATTTTGAGAGGGCTTTTTGAGAGTAAATATTGATACATATTGTTTTTTAATTGAAGGTTTATGTGGATTGCTAAGTCATATTTTTGTTTATTTTATCCAAAGATTCAATTATTTTTACTTTGAGAAGATTTTTATATTATGGAGTTTAAGGAATACTTCTTATTTATTAATTTATCAGCAACCACGTATGTTAAATGCTCTCTTTCTGAAGACTGACAAATTGTACAATCTATCTCACTGAGGGTTTGATATTAATAAAGATTTTTTTGTTGTCATAATTACATTTTTTTTAAACTTGCTATTCATTTAAGACATGATTCAATGGAAAAATATAAAATTTAGCTAAACTTAAATGGGTTTTTTGAATTAAATTGTGCCTACCCTCGATTTACACTTTCCCACAATTTACACTTTTTTCCCTTATCCCCCTTAAAAGTGTAAAAGAAGGGTTTTACTGTACATACTTTTTGAATGTTGGTGAGCTTAGCTGAATCAGATGTTTTTTTGTATTTACTGATAGGTTCTACACAAGTGCAACACTTGCTAAGGAGTTAAAATATAAGTGCCACCTGACAGGGACTCTGATGTCCAATAGGAAAGACAACCCAGTCCTAATAAAAAAAACCAAGCAGAAAAAAGGAGAGCTGGTTGCCTCTCGAGACAAGGACACATTACTCCTGCCATGGAAGGACAAAAGAGTGGTTACGTTACTAAGCACCTGGGACGCTTCTGAAACGGAGGTAGTGGAAAGGAGGGCACGAGGTAGTAGTGAAATCCAGAGAGTAGTCAAACCAAAAGTCGTTGTGAACTACACCAAATTTATGGGTGGTGTGGACAATGCCGATCACTATAAAAGTACCTATTGTTTTATTAGAAAGACATTGAAATGGTGGCGAAAGCTATTTTTCTGGGGCTTAGAAGTTAATGCAGTAAACTGTTGGGGATACAGGATGGGTGGTACAACTCCCAGGGGCCGACCAAAACCTTCCGACCCTACACAGTGGTTGAATTGAAAACTGCATATCATCATGCCACACCCTCAAAAAAAAACACAAGGACTGTGTGGTTTGTTCTAAAAGAAAAGTTGCCGGAGGAAGATGAGAGATAATTTACTTTTGTGAAACATGTCAAAACAATCCAGGGCTTCATGTGGGAGAATGTTTTAGGAAGTACCATTGATGGGAAAAATAACTATGGTAGGTACGTTTTGGTTACCTCTTTAGCACCTTTGGAGGACCAAACCAAATTTTTAGGAAAAATCCTAGGAAAAATCTCATATGTTAATCAGACGACGGATAAATCTCAAGAGGTTTACTTCTCACATTAAAAAAGATCACGATTGCTTACAATAATATTTTGATACGTACATCATGGTAAAAAAGTGTTTATGAAGTAAAAAAAAAGCAATCTCAAACATTAGAATAGCCTATTCAACACGTGACAAGGACCCCACAAGCATCATGTTTTATCATTGTTGCCTATGAGATCAAAACTGCTTAGCTAAGCACTAGATCGCTGATGAGACCTTTTCATTTGGGACCTTATTGGTGACATCACAAGCTGAGGCTCGAAGTTTCCTGGCACCTAAGATAGCATTAGTATTTTTTAAATTAATTTTTCTTCACTCTGAGATCATCCCCACAGGGGACCCTTATTTGCTTGCCATGGTTCTTTGGACTCATGAGTTGACTCTTTTAAGATAGACATTGTAACTAGGGTGTCTCATTTGTTTAGCTCGATTGCAGAGTTTTCCATTTCCTATTCAGTAAAAATTAAAAAAAGAAGGCAATGAAATACAACTATTTTAAGTAGTACAATTCAAGAAAACTTCTAGATTTCTGTCCATAAATAATAATGACACCATTTTCTTTCATAGGATTAGTACACGAATAAGGTAAAGAAAATAAAGAAATAGCTCCCAGCTTATCAAACATGCAGTACAGGTTTTACACTAACTCATTAACTCATGACTAACAAATAAGTTTTCAATGCAACATCAGTAGCAAATAAGTGCATGATAGTTACTCAAAAAACTCAAAGAATAAATCCACATAAAGTCAAGTTAAGTATGAATATTTAAAAAAAAAACTTAAGAGTTTAGCATGGCTTTGAGAGGACACAATGATGAATTAGTATGACTGGTGTGGCCTGTGCCAGCCATGCAGCATGTGTGAAGTTGGTCCAAAGGATGATAACATGACATCACTTCCTTAATGCAGAGAAAATTTAGAACTGCTAGAATGCCTCAAAGTGGATTAAAGCATGGGCTACGTCTCATTTCACAACTAGATTTAAAGTTAGGTTTTCATTTATGTAGTTCGATTTTTATCTTGCTAAGTTGGCAAGTAGGTAAAAGAAGATAGATTTAAAACTGACATCCCATTTGTTCTAAAGCAGATTACGGATAAATATTCTAAATAAGGATGAGTCGAATCCAAATGTCAATTCTTGATTCCACCTATTCTCAGGATTATAATCGGTATCGAGAATGGATCGCTTAAAGTCAATTCCAATTCCATCTATGTATTCCAGATAGATAAGGATTGGATTGGATATTTGGGGAGGCGACCAATGACTAAGGTTATTTGCGCCAGATTAATTATTGGACCAGAGGGCTAGATTGCTGAGGATATTAGCAATGGCAATTGATTAGCTCCCAGATACCATCACTGACTCCATGCAGTGCATTAAAACATCTTAATTGGTGACTATCCTTTTCAGAAGCATGATAAAAGAGCCCACACAGAATCAGAGAAAAAGAATGGAAGAATTGTAAAAGTGCTAACTTAAAACATATAATTCACTAGAAAAAATGAGAATTTAGCATTAGTTGTTGATGAACAAAATGCTGATATTATGTGTCTAACTGAATATTGACTTAAGGCAGCTGAACTTTCTATCATGAATATTGAGAGTTTTCACCTTGCCCACATCTGAGAAAAATTTCAAAAGCAGTGGTTTACTACATAGATGTATTAAGATTGATTGGATATTTGGGGAGGTTGGATATTTGACTGCTAAGGTCATTTCCACCATAGGGAATAGGTAAGGGAAGAAGGGTGGATAGAAACCCAGCGTTGGCATTAGCTTGCTCTTAATGAAAGGTGCCAAGGGGACCACGCTTTAATGTCTCATCCAACAGATGGAGTACTGTACTTGAAGTGCCCTCCACAACACACTCAAGTAGGAATCGGATTTCCTGAAAAACATCCTCCTCTGCAGGGTTATGAACCCTGGCTGTCTGTATGGTTAGCCAGTACTCTAGCCACCACACCAACCCAATCTCCCTCCAAAGAGATAAATATTCTAATCAAACTTCATTTATCACATCATATTTGTCTCAGTAATTTTGGGTTTAGGCTATCAATTTGTACTTTTTATCTACCTGAATAAGCTGAGGATATATTTGCTATTTGTTAATTAATATACTCTTTGAGCGACTTAATTGTCTATGTTATTTTATTTCAGCCAATACTTGAATTTAAATAATAGTCGTACGCTACTGGTGCATCAATATCCCACAGTCTGTTATTAGGAATAAGAATCAATGGAATCGAGAATCGATTTGAAAGAGTCGGAATCGAAAAAAAGTGGAATCGACTCATCGCTAATTCTAAACATACCCTAAGAAACAAAACAATAACACCAACAATAATTCAATAACCTCTTCAAGTCACCCCTCATTCAAACATCAACACGAATCCCTTTCACAGTTGACCATACTCACCCTATGCGACAACTTCTTCCTAGAACTGACCTCCTCTGGTTCTTTGTGATCTAGTCTCGCCTGATCCCCACCACATGGTAGCCTCTCGAGGAAAGTACCAAGGTCATCCACAGGTGGTGATGGTTCAGTGACAAGGCACAATCTTTTGCTGCGTGAGCGGAGTTTCCTCGGCTCATCAGCCTTCCCAGAGTCCCTGTGATCAACTAGGACACTGCCATCCTGCCCCTCTGGATTACGTCTGAATTCAGCTGAATCCTTTCTCTCAATGTCTTGTGTCCCCTGCTGTCCAAGAGAAAGACATCCATGAATCATTGACTCAGGAATGCCTCGAGCTTGGCCAACTTCATTTCCAACAGGGACCTCTTCCTGAGCTTGCTTCACATCCTCCTTGGAGAACTTGTTGGGCAGAGGATTGGTATTAGCTGAACCACTAATTGACTGTACCTGGAGGAGTAATGATATCAATGTTATTCTTTCTATCTGCCTCAGTATCCCTGAATAAGACTTTTTGAGCCATAGCTAATTATTTCAAACACCATGTTGCATCTAAAAATGATTTTCAAGATCAAATAATAATAATAATTTTTATTTGACATTAAGCAATACAATGCAATAGTCATCGTCAAGAGGTATAAAAAGTAAAAACACAAATGAAAAAATATATATAAAAGGAGATCAGGAATTCAAATTTGAGGTCTGAAGTATCACACTCCTCAAATTCCTGCAATGAATAGAATGCTTTATGAAAAAACCAATGCTTAAAGGTCAATTTGAACCTAGACAGGCTGACAAACCTAGCCTCTCGGGGCAGTATATTAAAAAATCTAAGTTTAAGTACATTAAAACAATTGGCACTTTTGAATAGTCTAAAGTGAGGCACCACTAAATTGTCCCTTTTTCTTGTGAAGTGGTGATGATAGCTGGCTCCTGTCTCTAATGAGCTCAGGTTTTCTTTCACTTCACATATACCTTTATAAATATAATGATCATAGAGGGTCATAATATCCAGTTTTATAAAAAGAGGTTTACAATGGTCCATTGAGTGCGAACCTGAAATAATTCTATGCCATATGTCAGATGATAATGGAAAAGGGCAAAATAAATTTGTCACTGGTAGTCTATTGGTAGTAGGAGTTTCAGTTTCCGCAGCACATAAGTTACTTTGGATAGCTTGTCAATGGTAGAAAATATATGAGAATCCCATTTTAGTTTGCAGTCAAGTTCAAAGCCAAGTAATCTGAGACTTTGATTGTGGTTTACTTGTGGGCTAAGTGAAAATAATGCTATTTGAGTTTTATCATTGTTTAAAGCAAGTCCATTCGCAGAAAACCAATTTTGAGCTACCGACAATACAGAATTTGAAATACTGTTTGTATTCGACAAGTCTTTTACATTTTGAGCAAAAGTAATGTCATCGGCATATAGTAAAGACATGTATGGGAAATTCTTAGGGAGGTCATTTATCATGATTAAAAACAGCAAGGGACCGAGGACAGAACCTTGAGGGACACCATGTTCAAGTTTAAGAGGTGAGGATCGATTCTTGTTAATGCACACACATTGAAAACGATCCGACAGATAAGATTCAAGGAGCTTTAATTTTATGTTCCTGATACCATAGTGATGCAACTTCTGGATTAGGATTGGATGAGAGACACGATCAAATGCTTTACTGAGATCACATGCAGTTAGTTAAGGCAACAAAAGATTTTTCCTCAAAAGCGTTCAGAATGATATCAACAACATGCCAGACTGCTAAGGAAGTGGAGAAACCCTTGCGGAAACCAAACTGCGATTTTGATGGATGAAATGGATCACAACAGAGAGCAGGCAGAACAGAGACTGTCTTTTAAAGACAGGATGGAGAAAAAAGAAAATGGACAATCTTGTCTATTCATAGTTTAAACCCTCTTTAGCACTAGCTGAACACAGATGCTGTAATATTAAGTTGTTTGAGGATTTAGAGAAAATGCTCATCATCCTATACTACTTCTTCGTTTAAAAAGTACAATTTCAGCTGCAGCATTTTATGGTTAAACTGGCAGTTTTCTTCACTTGCGGAATTTGCTACACATAATAGCTATGATAAAATCAACGGCATTAACCATTAGTACAAGAAGGGAAAGACTCCATTAAGTGAGCTACACTCACCTGATTCCTCCTCTCAAGCGGCAAACATACAACATTAGACACAGGTCTCTCTTGGAATTCACCCTTGCCAAGGTCCTCACCGTAAGCCTCCTCTTCAACGAAAGATTCGCATTGGGAAACCTCATCTTTCAAATCAGTCTGAAAAAAAGAAAGCATCAACCATTCATTTGATAAGAAAAACTCAAACAATCCTTATTAGACATCACTGCAATGGATTGAAGTGTATTTTGACCAATTTAACCCTTCCGTAGGTGCGTAGGCCACAGGGGTGGCTCACAGTGTTTCATTTGTGTGCCATTTCTCATAGGATGGCATAATATTAGGACAATAAGGTAAGTTTCAGCAGCTGCACATCGATGGTCGTTTGTAAAAAATTGTTGCAGGGTTAGCATTATATCGCATGCGAAAGGAAGCCTCGCGACTGACTCTGCAGCCTTTTTCTGTCAGCATTATTATATTATATATTATTTATATGACATTTAGACATTACAATCAGTTATATTAAAAGTTTTGGATATTTTATATAACTTTTATCACAATGTATGTTCGATGCTCAAAATATTTCACCACTTTTCAATGTCTTTGGGTTTTGTTCCACTAATGACTATAAATATGTTTCATAGTGAAGAAACCTATATAAACAATAGATAATAGTCAAAACTTATTGCTTGCAAAAATACTTTACAAAAAAGTTGAAAATTTTAGTCAGTAAAAAAAAATGGAATTTGGGCCACCGCCCAAATGATTTTGTTAAATGATTAGGCCCACGTGCCTAATCATTTAACAAAATTTAATGCGCTCGCTGAAGGGTTAAATGTACTTGGAAACATTCAACCCTACTTTGACAACAGGTTAAGCAGTGGAGTTAATATTACACCAGATGAATTTTATGATACATAAAATGTTTTCCTTTTCCAAGAGATTAATACAGAAACAATGTACAAAATTGTACACTAATTTTGAATGTTTTTTTGCATGTGGAATGTGTTACAATGGACATTTGCACAAATATAAGCCGTCTCCATGGCAGGGACATGATGGAAGCCAAAGTCTACCACCTTACCAGGTTTCCTATTCCAAATGGGTCAATTGCAATATTATTCACATCTCCTTGGGGGTATTGGTCTAAAATTAATCAGAAAACAGACAGCAAAAAAATAAGAAAATGTGGTGAACACAATCAATAAAATTCTGTACGTAAGAAACTAGTTCTCAACTACAATATTTCAGCTTCTGGTTGGAAATGACTGCTTCCCCTAGCTCACAGAAAAGTTGATCCAGATTATACGAGACCAACTGCTCCCTTGCCAACATTTGCACCAGAGGAAAGTTTCCTCATTTTCTTCCACAGATAGTGATGGCAAAAGGATGACATCTACATCTACAAACTACCCTGGGAGCCAACGCATGGGCGTATGGCAGGGGGGTGTTAGGACACCAGCCGTGTAAAGATGTAAGGGATAAGGTTTTGGGTGGTGAAATGGTATGAAATTATACTTAGTGGAGATCAGTTTTTATACATAGGGAGAAATAGGGAGCCACAGCTGAAAGGTTACAACTATATTGCCACAGGGTGTCAAAATGACCCCTAGGAAATGACTGATTTGCATCCATTCCTATGATTGTCATCCGAGGGGTCACTATGCCATGAATTTTCATAATTTTTGAATGTTTTCTTACTTCTAAAATGACACCCATCCAGGCATTGCCCTTTCTTAGCTGCGGATGAATACAACTGCCCCACAGATTGGAGTCACTTTGACCGCACAGCTATTATAAAGACATTCATTCTCACATCCATTTAAAATAAGAATCACCAATGGCTACTAGAGAGATTGATCTACACATATTTGTAATGGATGTATCAGTGAATCACATTTTTTCCCTGCATAACCCCCACAAGACATTAGAATTAGGTCTCTCTTGGGGCAAGATTCATAACACCATTTCCATTTGTCACACTCACAGTTGACTTTTTCTGGCCATTCAGAGAATCTAACGAAGTAATCACATTCACAGAGATGTCAAATATGAAAACTACCACTGGAAGAGTAATTGACGAAGAAGACTAATTAAGAAATAAGGGATTGACTTCTGTCCAACCCATCTCCATATGTAACCATCTCACAACCCTCTACTCCACCTCCTCCCAAGGCACCTGCCATGAGATGATAAAATGAAAGGCTGATAAAATATCTACAGTGCCACGGCAGCATTTTAAGACTTATTCCTGGCCACTACAACTGACTCACTGCAGCAATCAAAACAAACCAGTCAAGCCATTTTAGGCACTGAGTAGAGAATGAAAGTGGCAACTTCAGGCACCAAACAACCACATGTGAATCTTAAAAAAATGATTTATCCCTCTTAGTTTACCAAGGAAAAAACCACCAAAAATGCATTAACTTCAAGTGACATTCATTCATTCTTCATTGCAAGCTTCTAAAACATAGAGTTTCCAGAAACTGTTGAGTAAAATTAACACAAGGAAAGTACTGATTGAGCTGATAAAATGCACTCCTAAAAAATTAAGGGTAGAGCTCTGGATTTTATCAGATGGCATTCAAACCTTTATAGATACTTGACCAGCCCACACATTTTATAAAGTTAAATATGTGGGTTATTAAAACAATAATCATGAAAAAACATTACATCACAATTCCTCAATGTCTAACAAAATTAAGAACTTAAATGTGTCGTTTCAATGGAATGAGCTCAGTTAATTTATGTACGATTTCTCTTAAAGCAAGCACTTAATAACCCAAGTATCTGGCGATTCTCAATGCAAAACCCGACCCACATCAAAGGCCTGAGGTCGACGATGACATACCTAATGACCTAAAGAGCCGTCTAAAAGGCTTCAATCGCTAGTGACAGCATTACATCATACAATCAAATGCAAATATTTATGTTACTAATGATTCCAGTGAAAAACGAAAGGCACCACGCCAAAGATGATTTCAGCACTCGTACCAAGGTTACCCCCTGCATTCCATTCCTCACCATTCCATCCCCTTCCAGGCGGCAGGCGTGGATAATTATGTCATCTTAAAACATATTAATAAGCACTCTAGCCAAAGTTTAAAACTTATACTGAATATACAGATTTTTTTTGACAGATACAAAATAAATTATGAGTAGCCTACCATGGGTTTACTAAATAATCCGAGCCACTTGAATTAACAACACACACAATTTAAGTAATTTTCATTTTTTGAAGTAGCCTAATGAACAGACCCATCATCTCATAACATCTCATAACATAGGGGACAAGTGAATTGAATGAAAAGAGTAAAATTAACATGCAAGAGACAAACAGCCGACAGGGAGAAGATATGTCATTTGGTTAAGAAAAAGGTGGTGCAGTATCTAAAGGAGGTTACACTGCAACTGCGAGTCAAAACAAATTCTAACTTATATTCAACTGGTTGAAAAATTCCTGCTTTAAGTTCTCCTGATTTACATTAGCAAGTGAGAGTCAACCTTATTTCTCTTACCTCAAATCAAACCAGTGCTCTAGTCGATTCCATAGACCTCCCTACAAATGTCCTCGGGTCTCACCGGCGTCACCTGCACCGCTCAAAACTCAGTTTAAAATATAAGACACTGTTCCAGTTTAAAAGGTGTTTATTAGAAGGGCTGTAGACATCCTCTCTATTTCACTATCAAGTATCATTCGCCCGAGGTTATCTTCACCTAGTGTTCCCTCATCATCTACGTATAAATTAGCTGCTCTACTACCATTGTCATATAACTCCTCCACATATTCTTTCCACTGATCTTGAATATCTTCCTCCTCAATTAATATTCTGCCTCTCTTGTCCTTAATCTTTGGTACTGTTTTACCTCTCTTACTTCCAGATAGCAATTGTACTCTAGCGTATAATGCACCAACTTCCCCTTCTGTTTGTAGTTTCTCCATTTCCTTGCATTGCCTTTTCCACCAATTTTGCTTCGCCCGATTGGTTATTTGCTGCAGTTGATTATTTAACTCCTTGTATTTCGCCTTACCTATGCCGGTGTTGACGTTTTTCCATTTCCTTCTCTCCTCCATTTTCCTCATCATATCTTCTGTAACCCACTACTTCTTTACCCTCCTTGTTTCCACTGCCCCTATTGTTTTCTCAGCCGCTCTTACAATGCCTGTTTTTATATTATCTCATTTTTCCTCATTGTTCCTATTTCCTTAACTTTGCCCATATTCCCTTCCATTTTCTCTTGCTATTCCCTCCTTTTTCCCCTTTCAACGCTTCCATGTTCCACTGATTCATCCTCCTACTTTCATTAAGCTTTTTGAATCTAAATTCACAATTCATCATAACTAAATTATGTTCTGAGTCTGCATCAGTCCCCGGATAGCTCCGCGAGTTTTTCACACTGTTCCTACATCTTTGCCTACTAACTGTAAAAAAAAACAAGATACCTGAGTTTGAGATGCTCTATCGTCCAAACGAGAAAACTGATTTCAATTCAGTAAAATTCATAAGTTCATTTCTACGTTGGATGATGTACTTTAAAAAAACCCCCTGCCCATTAGTATTTTCTGTACTTAATTCTTTCTCAAAAAAGTACCCATTTTTGCTCGTAAAATCCAGTTGTCCAACTTTGATTTAAGAAAGCCAAATCTATTCCTAACTGTTTGCAGAAAACTAATTGTTTATATCTCTAAAATTGAATAAGTTATTGGCGACAACACAAACCTCTGCTAACTTCGAAACTAATGACTCAATTGAAAATTGATTGAGACTGTTGTGTGCTCTGTAATGTAAGCAATACGGGTACTTAGATCATGTAGAGTCATTGGTACAGCCAATTTTGTCTGTTATTTATTGGCATGTTTTGCATAGTGTACATGTAGCTCTGCTGCAGTGGAGTAAGGGGAAAAGAGCTGCGTGGTGGCCACTCACTCGCCAGTAGAGCGGTTCATTTAAATGTCAATTCACATAAGTAAGGTAAAAGTGCGTGTCTATACTAAGCGTGTGTCCGTTCAAGACATTTCAGGGTGAGTTATTACCAATATGCCTTTAGCTGTGCGTTTCACTGTCATGAAAACTATAACTGAAACACATGCACATCTGCATCTGGTGTGAGCTACACATTATTTCGAAACACAACTGATGAAACCTTTTGCAATCAATTCCCATCAGCATTTTTCATGTGGGCTTTGGACCACCAAAGGCTGCTTTATAAATGATTTTCATGGTATATTACCACACATCAGGCATTAAATCTACAATTTACATATGTACATATATATCCCGCTCACAAATTATTCGAAACCACTCAATCGGAATCACGTTGACACTACTCCCTTTTTTGGCTGCAGTGGCTAAATTTACTTTCGCAATTTTATTTTCAATGAAAGCCCATATAAGTTCAATTGCTTTTAACCCGCAATGAGTAACTGTTGTCCAAATTAGTTGTATGTCACTCCTTAATTCCTTTACTATCGTCTCTAACTTCCGGACTGTAGGCACAAAATACTGCCGTGCATAGCTAATCAATGCAGATTTTGTAAGTGATTCCAACTTCTCACTATCATCAGAGAGCAGGCAATTTTTTCCCACCAGCCATGCTATATCTGCCTTTTTCCAAGACATCAATGGATTTCTGGTTTCAGGGTCATTCATAGTATGGTGAGGTGCTTGGTCAATAACAACATCGGACTTCAGCGGCAGGAGTAACAAAATTTTATGAAACCATTCTTCGTTATGTTTGGCATTTATTTCCGAGTGGTAATCTTCTCCGCCCTTACGGCCAACAAAACTCAGTTCCCCACTCTCTAAGAAACTGTCCTCACTGCCAATGTGCAAAATTATTACTCTTTTCCCAGCTCCGGATGGTGTCTTAAATCCCCCGCGCCAGCCATTCACCTCCTGAATTTGTTCGCAGTACACATTGTAGTTCTGATGGGATTGATTGAGAACGTTTTTCACTCAGCAATATTTCACTGAATGACGCTGAGAACACCATGTCTCATCCGTATAAGAAATTTTGTTGCCATTGTTCCATTAGCGTCTGATTCGCCACAAAAAATTGTGGTGGGTTGCTGCAATGGTCACGGATTCCGTCATTACTGGCTTCTTGCTCAAATTTTTATTTTTAACACCTATGTCTGTCCAACAGAATTGACGTTAACTTTGTGAAAGAGAAACACAGGCAATCAGGAACATTTTCTAACAAGTCATCCACCAGCTTGCGTAGTGTTGGGAACATGTTCTTCAAGTAAAAACTATACACTGTAGGAAATGGCATTCGGAAGCTGAACCTCCCTGAAGATGGAGGACAAGTCTTTCTCCGAGACATTTGGCCCCATGGACCTGCTCACCCGGTAGAAGACCCAAGAAACCTTTACCTATACACTGTTCTCTGAATTACACCTATTGTGAAGTTGTCAATGAAGATCTTTGGCCTTCCCAGCATGCAAAGCCTCTTCTTTGCAGTAGAATTGTCGTCACTAGAGTTCTCCTTGTCACAATCCTTTTGCTAGGTGGCGATTGTTTTTACAGGTATCACGCTGATTCCAAGGCAGTCAGACACAGCTTGGTACATGGGGTAATGCTTATTCGAACTTTTTTATGCTTCACATTGGAAGAAACAAATGGCACTCACAATCATTTGGACTTATGTCTCCAAGAAACTCGTTCTTGGACGCATGATGGAGAGTACAGTGTTAATAGCAAGATAATGCCTACTAGAAGCAAACATTTTGAATTAAGCAGGGCATGAATCATAAGCTGCCAGGTTACTGTGAGTCACAAGGCACACTGTGGAAACTATGCATGGCTCAGAGAACACATCTTTTGTTACGGTCTCCTTCGCTAGGCAGAGAGCCAGCAATATCCAGCCCTCAAAATAAAAATAAATAACAGAAAATTATATATAATAATGATATTAACTCTACATCATCTAATTACAGTTGAGCACCCCTAATCCGGCAATATTTCCAAGGCATACTTCGTGGAAAACAAACTTTTTTGCCGAACAATTTACTTCGTATTTACTGAAACTGTAACCCATTCTAACAACAATTCTCCCATTCAAGAACGAGTATCGGAAGATTTTTTGCATACAATGTTGTCTATATTACTTATTGTGTCAAATGGAGTTATTTTTTCTAAACTTAACTATTTTGAATTTTAGGAATTTGTATAATTAGAAATTGTGTACTTATTTTTTTCCACTTACAATTAGATATATTTTTTCCAAAAAGATTACCCTAATTTTCTGTACTGCCCTTACCAGAATTTCCACTGCAAGTGGATCACGTAAAAACCCACGTTTCTCTCGTGGTTCATCCTGGTAAAGGTGCTCCCCTTGGAAAATCACTTCTTCCACCAGGGATTCACTCGAGATGTTTTCCCCTTCCACATCAATCTGAAATACAGAATCATCCCGAGATGTAAAAACATAAAAGGTAACATATAAGGTTATTTTTTCCAAACTTAACTATTTTGAATTTTAGAAATTTGTATAATTAGAAATTGTGTACTTATTTTTTTCCACTTAGATATATTTTTTCCAAAAAGATTACCCTAATTTTCTGTACATAGTAGGCATTTTTTTCTGCGAAAATTCATCAAAAAAGTAGAGTGCATACTGTACATGGTTACAAACTTATCACATTTTTATTTAGCCTGTACTTCACATTCAAAGTAATCTCAACATACTTACAGGCATTCGATTTTACAATTATTAATAATTTATTAATTAAAATGAAAATTTACAATACAGTGCCTCTTGTCTTTCACACTGTTAGCACTGAATCCTTCGAATTCAAAATCACTATCCTCACTTGTTTCGAACAGTTCATGTGAAGCACTGACATCACTCTCACTGGTGGCATATATTGCGTCGCCAAGGACATCATATTTGTCCTCCTCATCATCCACTATGCATTCTTCATTCCCTGAGCAAAACGTAGTCAGACCCATCTATTGCATTCGTAAGGCAGCATTTTTTAAAACCTCGCTTGATCACAGATTAATCAATGGCATCCTATGACTCTTTAATCCACTGACTAATTAGCGATAACTCCGGTTTCTTTGATTTTCCTGAAGTTGTCAAAGAATGTGGTCCGGAATAAAGCCCACTCATTCCACTTTTTATGCATCTGTGTCTTAAACAGGCAGTTGCAACTGACATCCATCACCTGCAACTGGCTTGTCATCCCTCCAGGAATTATGATGAGATCTGTGCCATTCTTCTACAATATATTCTTGATGCATGGCATTCAATGGCATCTAAATTCATCTAGGACCAACATACAACACCTAAAATCTTATACAGCCACAGTCATGGTCAACAGCTCCATTTGTCAGCTGTCGGTGAATCGGGGGAAATCCTCAATTCTTTGCATCTGCTGTGCCAATTTGTTTCACAGGCCATGTGTTAAGTTATCATCTGCAGATTTAGAATATCTATTGAAAAACAAAATGCAATAGACTTGTAAGGATTGTGAACACAAAAACGGTCTATCCCAGTGAATAATGGTCCAGCAAGTCCACAGTGTAAGGACCCAGAAGGAGACAGCCAGGGACTGAAGAGCATGTTCCAGGAGATGTTACAGGGATTGCAGTCTCTCAAGGAGGAGCAGAGGGAGCTGAAATCAGCACTTCAAAGTAATGGTGATATTTTGTCTGAACAATGCGCAAAATTGAGTGAAATTGTAGCCGAGCTAAATAAGTGAAAGTTATCCTTTGAGAACATTCTGGAAGAGAATGGGGTCCTTAAAAGCAAAGTAAGTGACCTTGAAATCTCTCCCAATCAGCAGTAGGGGAGGTATGTTCCTCCTAGGACAGCCTTGACCTTGAGCTCAACAACGACGCAGTATCCCCACCCGTACCCCGCCCAGTCTCTCTATGAGATCCGCGTTCTATTAGTTCCGTATACGTCATCTAACGTTGACTCAATAACCCACTCACTCTCAATGTGGACCGTCAAGGCAACCTCGTACGTAAACATCTAAACATCTCATCATCGTAAACCCGGAGGACTCCCTCAGAGAGTTTTTTGGTGAGTACCAACCGGAAGTCCATCTCCGGGATTTTGACTATTATATATCTTTAAAGTCCATGATAATTAAAACTTATTAAAACCTATTATATATTGATCTGAGAGCCTCAAAACTCATTACAAGGGAATTTCCAACAACTAGCATTGATCCCTGATATTTTTCTCGGAAGAACCCTTTTCAGGGTATCTAAGGGTATTCAGGGTACAAGAAAATCATTTTCGTCTGGACACCCCCTATATACCGCTTTAGGGGTCGATCAGGGTCGGGAGTACTCACTACTAGTAGTGAGTATTTTCCCCCAAGTTTCAGACCGATGGGACCAACGGTTTTGGCCCTAGGGCCAAAAAACCCGAAATTTTCGGGAATTTTTCTTAATAACTTATATAGCCTATGTAGTCGCTCAATTATTTTTTCACAATCAGGGTTGATATTTTTAAGCTGGTCATTTCCAGAGGTCTATCCATAACGAAATATATGGATAATGTTTCTTTAACCTACATATATTCGCATCCGGTGTTTAAGGTCGTACAAAAAATACCTTTCAAATTGACTTACGGAACGAACTTCATAGGTGTTTTGGATGTGATATCAATGTATATTAACATCTATTAGGCCTCAAACTTTACGATGAACCCAAGTTTATCCATGCTGACATTGAGAAGTAGAGTTTAACGATTTGAAGTGTAATTTTGAAATCAGTGTACGCAAGAATAAAGATTCGAGAGAAATTTAAGATGGACTGTAGCGAGTATCCTGGTGGTCTGCGTATAGAACACCGAAATTTAGTCATATGGGAAACAATGAGGTGGTTTCATTTTTTCTTGATTCAGGATAAGCGATTATTTTAAAGAATAAACGCATGTAAATCCAAAATAACTTACCATTGAGCACGATTTTTAAAGCGATCAATCTACTGGCTACTTACCTCGCCCATAAAGGCATTTCATATCTATAATAATAAAACTCTTAATGATGGAATTCGAGCATGGAGCTTTCGGCTATCTGCCTCCCGAATATTGGTACTTCCTGGTTCTGTTGAATATATTTTACTACTTTACAATGGAGGAGACAAATGTTTGAAGCCTAAAACTAGCAACCAATGAGGAGGAGGTGGTGGGGTGGGCGGACGGGAGAGAGGGGGTGGGGGATGCCTCCTAGTGATGAAAGACGAAAGTTCAAATGTAAATACAGTCGACAGATTGTAAATAAACACGTCTCAACGGTTTTGTCATGAATAAACATGGGTTTTACATACAATTAATCATAATGCAGTGGATAAAAAATGTAGTAGTACACGTGGGACGTAATTATAAACTTTTTTAATATCGTTCGGTCAACAGATATATTTAATTCCTCTCAAAATTTAACTATACAAATGTACAATTCACTTGTTAGCACTTCGTGAATATCGCTATACGGAAATTTAATAATAATGCGAGGTGACTTCATGAGTATTCCCGATGACCATCGTTGTAGTGTATGTAAAAAGGTATGCACCAACCGCCTTCTTGAACTGATTCTTATATTTCAATCCAAGTCCCCAATTTTTGAGTCCTCGTAGACGTATACCCGGTTTGCAGCCTGGTACGAGGCAAGTACTGTTTGAATAAGACATTCTAAATTCTTTATTTAAGCGGAACGGGCTTAATGCATTCAAATTAGAATCAGAGTCTGGCAAACATCGTCGTTGGCACACGATGAACGTTTCATAAACCTCTTACACATTTTCTATAATAGATATCTCCTCTCTAACATTTAAAAAGTAACTTTACAATAACAACTGAAAAGACTCTGATCGAGGTGGCGCTAAGAACTGGGCAAACTAAAAGTGGAAATTTAGGCAACACATAGCCTAGGCAACAATACCAAATATCCAAATCCATAATATATATTCATGGAACTAAATTTGGAAATTGTGACAACACGTTACCTAGGCAACGATTCCAAAAGTTTAAATCTATAATATTTATTCATGGCCATACCTTTGACTTGTGACTTCCCTATCTAAGTTGTGATACTTCTGAGATTTCTAAAGCACTAAAAATTTAGTTAGTAACTGCATTCATCACAAAAAATAAACAAAACATCCTTCAACAAGTCTAAATTACACTTAGAACATGCTATTAATGATACGATCGTTACTCACTCACCACTTGAAAATAGCACAAAGAGCCAAAAAAGTACCTAATTGAATATATTCTCATTTACAAAATTACTAAGGTAGCCAACTATAACTAAGGTAGATTTGTCAATATTAGCGTGATAATAATAGAATAATAACTAATTCTAGAATAGTAAAAATTTATATCACAGTCATGATTGTGACAAACCAAAATACCTTGTTATAAACCAGAAAAGAGTGGAGACGGTGAGATATTTCCAAAGTTAGATATGACTTGCCTACCCGTCGCATTTCAGAATTCAAAGGAGCTTGAAACGTGAGTTCAAACTTTACATGAATCCAACAGTTATAGTCGTGGAATGTATATATTAGATTTATTTGAAAAAGAAATACCATGGACTGAGTAAAACTAGGAATAAGAGAACTATTTATCCTTGAGTTGCTGGGCGGGAAGTACCAGCCGTGTCTTGCGAATTTGCGATTTTCGTTAGGGAACGAGATTCTTTTGATTCCTTATAATGCGGATGCAATAAAGAATTTTGAGAAAATAGAAAACATTTTTTTTAAATTACTTTTATATTTATTTATTTATTATGATATTTATTATTTCACATATTTAGTGGAATAATTAGGAACCTCAACATGAGAATCTTTGAAAAAACCTGTTAAAAAGTTAAAACAAGGAATTAGTATAGATAACTTTGTTTAATAAGATGAAATATGATAATCACCGCTTCACTATTGACTTAAAGAAAATATCGGAAACGTATGCTGGAAAAAACATTGAATTAGCTCTCATAAATTTATTGAATATTGAAGAAAAAATTTAATATAATTTTTCTAAAATTTTTTCTTCTGAGTAAACGCGCGGTAACTTGGTTCGAAGACTAGAGATTGTGTGTAATCGCTCGTTAACGGATTCTCAGCAAACTGTATTAGTTCATGAGAAGGATCTTTAGTTTTTGTATGATGCAACTGCGTATAGTGGGTGGGATTTTGTAGGGGGTGGTAGAGAAGCGCAACACTTTTAGGAAATGAATATAGCTTAACTATCATTCTTTATAATCTAAGATCATGTATCGATAAATGCTTCCTCTTTGATATTATTTTTTTTTAATTTCTCGCTTCTTTACAGAGAAGGGATTGGCTGCTTTGCAGAATACCTCTACTAATCCGGAGAAACTTCTGAAAAATCTGGGGAATTCTACAGTCTCTACGCTTTAAGTAAATCGTTAGGACAGGCTCTGTACAGATTCCTCACCCCAATTCCATCATACACCCCTCATGGTAATCGTCTGTTTTGGGGTACTTTGTGTTAATTGCGTTTGTGTGTGTGTGTGTTGGCTATGACCCCGTCAGAGGCTTTAAGGCTGGTTTGCAATTTATCCACGTGCATAAGTGTCGTTGTTTTACATGTTGATTGGCCTGGTATTCTGAAGTAAGAAAAGCTAGTATACGATTATTTTTTTCATCGATATAAAAGGTTCGCTCTCCTCGCGCTCGTAGCGCGAAAGTGATATCACGAAGCAATTTCTCACCGCCATTAGCAATTCTACCTATTCAACCATCCGGTAGTAGTGTCGATTTTGAGAGGTGGAGATTCGAAGTGTCACTTATCGAGTGAATGGTACGTGCAAGTCCTTTGCGCGTGCATGACTGTATGTTTAACCGTTGATGTGGAATTAATTTCCTCGTTAGTTGGATATTGATGATCTCTCAACCCCTGACATCGGGAGTTTAAAACTAAAGTTGGGAAATCATCGTGAGATGAGTGCCATTATCGAATTCCAAGGGTTTACCACTAATGATAAAAGCTACATGGTCAAGGAATTGACCATTAGTGATGTTCAGCGTACTTGTTGCAATACCTGGCTATTCAAATTCCTGTTTGGGATACTTTTCACGAGAGAGGCTTCTTGGTTTAAAAAAATGACTATCACAGCTTGTCATAATATGAAAGAGATATTGAGTATTTGCAATTGGAGAGCATTGTGAGACAATACACCCAACGTTTCAAGTTTCTCTCCACAAAGGGTGCGGAAAAGGCTGCTTCTCTTAGAAAACTATTGTCCGTGGGCATTTGCGTAGCAAATCTGGAATTGAATGGAGGCCCCCATCCTTAAAGACATTGTCAACAAATGAGTGCTGTTTCATTGACGCTCATTCTCAAAGTAATTTACAATGTGCCAGGAAAAATGCTCACAAGCTGGCTGACTGGTGTTCTTGTAATAAAATTTTGAAAAAAAAAAATAAATTTTTGAAAACTTGTATTCCCTGTTTTATTTCACCTCAACACCTTTATTTACATTTAATATCAGATGGTATAACGCTCATGGGCGGGAGCGTCCTCCATAGCTGGTTTGTTGTCCTTTCGCTTATTATTGACAACAGCATAATGCGACCTCGAAGAAAGAGGAGGGGGAAGAGGAGGGATTATGCGTCAGACGCGGTGATCGGGAATGATGTAATGGCGAAAAAAAATTACGTTGCAGCTGAGCAAGTTGAAACTTGAGGCCGGAGTGGAGCTCAAGTTTGTCGATGCAGTATAGGCCATGCACCTAACAATCTGTGCGAATGTTGTGAACTATTCCATCAATGAATACCACGCACGGACGTTTTCCTGGGTTGCGAGATATTATACATTTCAGACTGCTGCGGTCCTATTATAGATTCAATCGTAGTTACAATGATTGCACGAATGTCACGTACGAACGTTGCGAGATATTATACATTTCGGTCTGCTGCGGGCCTATTGATCATTCTATATCACGACTAGATTCTTCTAGATCATTCTAGATCACGACTATAACATGGGTAACCAGTCACTCACTGATTAACTTTCCAATTTAAGCTATATTTTTATCTCTTCAAATGAAGGAGTTATTAAGAAAAATTCCCGAAAATTTCGGGTTTTTTGGCCCTAGGGCCAAAACCGTTGGTCCCATCGGTCTGAAACTTGGGGGAAAATACTCACTACTAGTAATGAGTACTCCCGACCCTGATCGACCCCTAAAGCGGTATATAGGGGGTGTCCAGACGAAAATGATTTTCTTGTACCCTGAATACCCTTAGATACCCTGAAAAGGGTTCTTCCGAGAAAAATATCAGGGATCAATGCTAGTTGTTGGAAATTCCCTTGTAATGAGTTTTGAGGCTCTCAGATCAATATATAATAGGTTTTAATAAGTTTTAATTATCATGGACTTTAAAGATATATAATAGTCAAAATCCCGGAGATGGACTTCCGGTTGGTACTCACCAAAAAACTCTCTGAGGGAGTCCTCCGGGTTTACGATGATGAGATGTTTAGATGTTTACGTACGAGGTTGCCTTGACGGTCCACATTGAGAGTGAGTGGGTTATTGAGTCAACGTTAGATGATGTATACGGAACTAATAGAACGCGGATCTCATAGAGAGACTGGGCGGGGTACGGGTGGGGATACTGCGTCGTTGTTGAGCTCAAGGTCAAGGCTGTCCTAGGAGGAACATACCTCCCCTACTATCAGCTAGATCAGAAGTTGTTAAGAAACTCTCTCGAAATCTGACGTATCCCCATCAGGCCAGGGGAGGGCCCCTGTAGTTTGCTGAGGGACGTTGGAGCGGCCCTTGCAGTCTCTGTCGCTATCGAGGACATCGACTATTGCTATAGATCACGCCCTCAATCAGCCACCGATGACTCATTGCAACCACCAAGTCTAATAGTCAGATTTGTGCGGCAGTCAACCAGGGACATGCTAATTCAACATAAGAGAGTGAAGAGAGATCTTACAACGCGTAATTTAGGTTGGTCAGAGACAAAGGTTAGTACTGTATATGTGAACGAGGCTTTGACTCACTTTTACAAAAGGCTCTCCACCCAAGCGCGGGCTTTGTGAAAGGAAAGGAAAATTAAGTACGTTTTGGTGAGGGCAGGGAATATTTTGTGTCGTAGAGAGGACAAGGAGGAGGTTGTGGTGATTACATCTATGGAGGATCTGCTAAAGTTTCAATAGCAATTACTGTCCTGTGGCCTCTCTTTAACTAGTTTCACTATACTTGTTAGAAAAAATATAAAATTTATTATGCTTTGTACTTACTGTCGGCGCAGAAATTATGTGCACTCGAGTTTGGGTACAAATAAAAAGTTAACTTAAAGACGTACAGAAAACCTAACGACACCATCATTTTTCTTATTCATTTCTACGTTATTTAAAGGCAAATTGGAATTTTTTGATCAATTTTTATATTTTTTACTACAGTTATAACGTAAAAAGTACCGGTTATTTACGGCGCGCGGGAAAAGCTCCGACTTTGACACCTTGCAACTCAAACACAAGTTCGTCAATGACAACTATATTCCTGTAAATGGAGGATAGACATGTTTGCTATAGATTGTGTGAGTTTCAGCTTTGTAGGTTTCATATAATCAAAGTTATTATTAATTATTTAAAATTATTGCATTTCAAAACTGGGGCATCGTAAGAATTCGTTCTTGGTCTCGTTGCAATTGGCACGTCTTGAACATTTCCAATATGTTATTGTCCAAAACATCTATAAGCGCGTTTAATTTAAATTGAGTGATATTTATAATGGACGAAGTAAGAGGTCCCGTTAGGCGAAACGCCTAGCCGAATCGGTGCTGTGTTGCCGCGTTCACCCGCTCGGGCCCCCATCGCTCGGCGCCTGCCTAAGACGGCCTGGAAGGCGGCCCTGGTTAACAATGTAATCGCATTCCTTACCCTTTCTCTCATTCTCATTTGCAAGTTAATTTTGGCGATGATTCACGTGAGGTATTTAGTCATCACTCATGAAAGCAGTGGTTTATCACGGCCACTAGCCTACTGTGCACGATAGTATGCAGTTTCCCTCAAGATTTTGTGGAGTGAACTACACTGAAGATGCCTCCGAGATCTCTGTTTTCAGAGAGCGAAATCAGAATGTTACGTAGGAGTTGCGGCCCGATGTGGAATTGGTGTGGCTACCGGTGGCACATTATGAGCTAAACGCAATCGAGTTGATATGGGCGTATGTTAGGAATAAAGAGGCAAAAGTCAATCGAGCAAATGCTGACGAGAAGGGAAACGGGGAAAATGTGTTTCGAGATCTCTGCGATGAAGCTCGGACGGCCCGAGCGGGTGAACGCGGCAACACAGCACCGATTCGGCTAGGCGTTTCGCCTAACGGGACCCCTTACTTCGTCCATTATAAATATCACTCGATTTAAATTAAACGCGCTTATAGATGTTTTGGACAATAACATATTGGAAATGTTCAAGACGTGCCAATTGCAACGAGACCAAGAACGAATTCTTACGATGCCCCAGTTTTGAAATGCAATAATTTTAAATAATTAATAATAACTTTGATTATATGAAACCTACAAAGCTGAAACTCGCACAATCTATAGCAAACATGTCTATCCTCCATTTACAGGAATATAGTTGTCATTGACGAACTTGTGTTTGAGTTGCAAGGTGTCAAAGTCGGAGCTTTTCCCGCGCGCCGTAAATAACCGGTACTTTTTACGTTATAACTGTAGTAAAAAATATAAAAATTGATCAAAAAATTCCAATTTGCCTTTAAATAACGTAGAAATGAATAAGAAAACTGATGGTGTCGTTAGGTTTTCTGTACGTCTTTTCGTTAACTTTTTATTTGTACCCAAACTCGAGTGCACATAATTTCTGCGCCGACAGTAGCTATGTGCATTTTCACGGTAATTGTTCATATATCATGAGGATGAACATTCATCGACGTTCAGTTTACTGCATGTACAGAGGGTGGAAGTCTTACTTTGTGATTATGATATTGATGAAGATATTATGTCTTTTGATGGTCTATGTACATTTAACTAATTATGGTATATATGTCACAAGGGCTAACATTATTTGGGATGCAGAGTACAACATGCACAGAGGGTGCAAGTTTTGCATTGTGAATGTGGTATCTTTGACGTTGACAGTTAAGATTATATGATCTCTCGGTTCCTGTAATAAAACTGAGAGTATTGCAACTATCATTATAAAATGTTTTCTTTCTCGGCCTACCTATTGGAGATATTTCATTATTTGTTTGCAAAATGAATGACTTGCAAGTTTGCCTTGTTAACGTGCAGTTGTTGAGAGCCCACTTTGACGAATTTGAGAGTCACTTTCTGGAGCACTCATTCCACATCATTGCAATCTCCGAGACGTGGCTTAAACCCACTGTTTCCTCTAAAGAAGTTTCCCTACAATCCCTATGGGATTGATTGGAAAAAGTGGGAGGGGAGTTGCGGCATTCATTCGAAGCGACTTCCAAGTGCGCCAGCTCGGGGCTTCACCGAGGCGACAATGCTGTGCCATCGAATACCTCATCTTAGAAATCACTGTAGAGAGAAACAAGATCCTTCTGATGGTTGTTTACCGTCCACCAAAAACGAGTTTCTATGCTGAGTTAGAGGAAGTTCTGTTTGGAATAATGCCCTTGTACGAAAATATAATTGTTACGGGTGACTTTAATGTCAATTTTGAAACCGAAAATCTGGATAGACTGTATTTATCTAGTCTCTTCTTCTCTCTTAGTCTCCACCTTGTTCCATTTAGATCAACACATCATCTAGCCAAAAGGAGCTCGTGGCTGGACATAATTGTAATGGATCAGGCGGATAAGGTCTCTAAACACAGTCAATATCCTGTTACTTTTCTATCCTTCCATGACTTGATTTATATCTCCTATACTCTGTCAGTTTGGGAAAAACAAGAAAAAACCTGTAGCGGCCGTAACTACGATAACATAAACTCGGAAAATCTCACCAGAGAACTTGAGATGCAAAACTGGACAGAGATTTTTGAAGTGGAAGGTATCGATAACAAGATTGTTGGATAAATATGCACTATTGAGATTCTTCCAAACCAAGTATGAACCTGCCCCTTGGCTTACACCTGAAGTACAACTCCTGATGAAAGAAAGAGATCGCGAGAGAAAAAAATTTATAAGATCAAAAAATCCATTCTCTCATGATCGCTTTAAAATCCTTAGGAATAAAATAGCCTGCCTAATTAAATTCCATAAAAATAAGTTCCATGAGGAAAAACTTAGCAGTGCAATGGACTTCCAAAGTCTTTGGTTGGACTTGCATAAATAGAGAATCATAAGTCGAAGAAGAACACCTACTAGTATTCCTTATTTGGAAGATCTCAATGATTTCTTTTTACTGTTACCTCATACATATCAATCTCACCCGGCCTCTAATAATTTGATACTGTTTGAGGATAAGAATTTTTATTTAACTATGCCACTTCCTACCACTGTAAGACAGGAAATTCTTCATACGAAATCTAATGCTATCGGTCCTGACGAGATTCCAATTAAGTGTATTCATCTGTGTTTAAATGAAATTCAATCTGTTATTCAACACATTTATGAGTACAGTTTATTGAACTCATGCTTCCCTTCTCGCTGGAAAAAAGCATTTATTTGGCCAATTCCAAAGGTGACCAATCCCAAAGAAGTATTGCACTTCAGACCCATCTCCAAACTCAGTGCGCTTTCTAAAGGACTAGAAAGAATTGTTGCCTCACAAATTTCAGAATACCTTTCAAAGAATAACCTCATTGACCTACAACAACCAGGATTTAAAACAAATCACAGTACTCAAACAGCACTCCTCAAAATAACTGAAGACATTAGATTGAATAGAGAAAATAGAATATTGACCATATTAATCTTATTGGATTTTAAAAAAGCTTTCGACTCCATCGACCATGAAATTTTGCTTCAGAAACTTATTGATTTGAATTTCTCAGCAAGCTCCTTGAATTGGTTTCAATCATACCTGACAGGCCACATGTAGGCTGTCAAAGATGATGACGGTATAATTTCCCCCTGGAAACCAATATCCACCGGATTACCTCAGGGCTCAGTCCTGTCACCACTATTGTTCTCTATTTTTCTAAGAGAAATACCAAAGTGCATTAGACATTGTGACTACCACCTATATGCTGACTATATGCAAATTTATATCTCTTGCCCCTCTTCCCTACAGCATGACACAATCAGGAAGGTGAACGAAGATATCAATAGCATTTGCACTTGGGCTAACAATAATAATAATAATATCTTTATAAACCCTGCTAAAACAAAAGCAATCATTATTGGGAGTAACAAACCCATTAAAGATGTAAGTGAAAACATCCCCAAAATAACCGTTCAACATTAGAAGATTGAGTACTCTAAATCGGTATTAGATTTGGGTGTAAAAATTGATGAAACTCTTTCTTGGAATGAGCACGTGATGGATATTTGTAACAAAACATTCAAAACTCTGGCCCAACTTGACCAAAAGACATCGAAACAGCCTGCCCATCGGAATTCGCCTGAAATTGGTTACTACGCTTATACATCCATACTTTGATTACTGCTGTGCAGTATATAATGACTTGAGCGAGAAATTAAACCATAGGCTGCAGAGAACCATGAATGTGTATGGTTTATCTGTGAATACCTATGACCTGCATAATGCATACTGTTATGACCACATCAGTATGCATTATGAGAAAGCAAAACTGGTCAAAACTAAGACAAGAAGAACATACTTTACTGCAAACCTGACCCGTAAAATAATAACCACGAAAACACCCAAATATCTTTATGCACGATTCAGTTTTTCAGGAGAGATCAAACAAAGAGATACCCGCGCCCCACTTGACCACCTGTACCTTCCACAACACCGAACTACTTCTTTTCGTAACTCATTTCTGGTACAAGCAACCCGCATCTGGAAACCTCTGGAAATTAGGCTCGCACCTAAGTTTCAGAGAAAAATTGTACTTGTACCTTTTACGTAATAAGAATTGTTGAAAATAATATTATAAATTGTACAGTAAAATACCGATTTTGAATTAAATAATCCATCAGTAAAGTAATGCTTACTGGGGTGGATGTTGGTGCGATGAAGGTCGGTGACGAGAGTTGTCATTTTTGGTGCCCCGGCCAACCGCCCACCTCAAGCGAGTTACAAAGTGTATCGGCATGCGTGCCTACTGGTCATAGCATAAATTGCCCAATATTATTATTATTATTATTATCATCATTACTTGTTTCTATGTAATGTAGCACCTAAGAGAGTGAAACCATTATTTTTTTCCTTTCTTTTTTGCCAACAGTGTTAAAGTTCTTAAATTTTTGTAATTGTTTTTCTGTGATTTATGTAAAAGTAACTGGGAGAGTGTGTTTATTTCTAAAAATGTAATTTGGTTGAACCTAGAGTCTGAAGGACTAGGTTCTTGAAATAAATTCTATTCTAAAAACCACATATTTGCACCACACATTTCACAGCCAATCTTCGGTGGGATTTTCATCCATCCAGCCTTTTTATTTGCACATATGAGAATATTCTGCGGCCATATAACATTCTAAGGGAGAGTTTTTCTTTTAAATGTTACAGAGAAATGTAACATCTTCAAATTACAGAGTAACGTATCTTCCACTGGTAGACTGGATGGAATCCGCCACAAACGGGCATTAAATGAGGCCAATTGAATACAGACATTGGTACTTTTCAGCGACAGTAAAGCAATTCTATCATTTATTGACAAATATTTCCATAGGAACGCATGGAAGTTTTGGAGGGGAAGAACCTATCACAGATAAATCACCATATTGAGAAACCAAAGGGGTATACAACCATCCATAGGCATTATTACCGCTTGCGCAGGGATCTTTCGGGCGCTGAACAGCATGACGGACAATGGCATAGAATGCCGTACTCTAAAAGCTGACTGCGTGTTATACATGGTATGTTAATTCTTACATTGTGCTCGCCATGATGTCTTATAGTATGTGTAGTATAGTATAGGTGCATATTATAATCTGAAAATTACAGTATTTCCTCACGTGCATTTTTCTACCATCATTGTCTACAAATTTACTGTAAAAGGATGGAGTTACACCAAACTTTAGACATAATGTGTACCTCACTGTTCTCCTGAACTGAGAGATTTTAACTGGAAAAACAGTCTTTTACTCACCCTCCTGTTAACTGGGATGGCACAAAAGATACTCTACAAAAAAACAAAAAAGTAAAACAAAGATACTCCTGTCCAAAAAAACCTTACCACTTCGAAACCAAAAAAATTCTAAGTCCCGAGTTGGCATTGATGTAGCAATGCTGAACCATGCCCCCTAGCGCAGGAAAGCAAGAAACGCACATAATGTAAACAATTCTCTTTTGGCTATAACTCAGGCGTGGCTCCGTGTACCAACTCAGATCCAAGCGGCAATTTTAATATATTGAGCTCTCAAACAGAAAATAACGCGATTAAATGATGGGAAATAGGACTACGATGGGGCAGCCCGAGAGGTACACAACTTCAAAAACAAGTGTACACTGCATTTCTATCATTTCTGACCATTTCTATCCGTTTCTATTCATTTCTGTCCATTTCTATCCATTTTTGTCCATTTCTATTCATTTCTGTCCATTTCTGTCCCTAGACCATTTATCAACAAGCGTACACCATTTCTCAGAAGTGCATACCCCTCGTCGCAGCCACTATACCTAAATCCAAGGCTTCACTATGAATAAACCCGTGTTTGCTCCTGCCATTCTCCATATTTCATGGGACAATAGAACAAAGAAGTTACCAAGATTTTATGAGGGTATAGCCGTCCCCACAATTGATATAATTTTGCTTTTTAAACGGTTTATTTATAATTTTGAAACATGACCCAATCAGGGGAGTAGCTCAACAATATAACATTGTAATGTACTAGCTGTGCCCGGCATACGTTGCAACATCGGTCCCTAAAAAAAATTTGAGACCTACTATCCGCTGCAAAATTCCGTCACCCGAGTTTGAAGACCAATATCTCAAGGCGGCTCAATCGATTTTAAAATGAAGTATGCTATAATATATGCTCCATGCAGTTCAGTGTGCTCTTTTTGCAAAATAAACGTTAAAACCAATGAATACGTCTAAGATTTTATAAGTGGATTCATGATGATGAACTTGATAGATTGAAGAAGATCCAAACCGCGATTTTCAGGGATGCGCAGAATGGAAAATAACGCAGTCTTGCAATTTCATCAATTACTACAATACTAATACACTAAATAATATGAAACTTCATATGACTGTTTAGAAAGATCTTTGATACAATATTTGTGAAGGAAATTCTGATACCTTGAAAAAAGTTGTTATTACAAAGCCATAATTGCGATGCATCTGTCCGGTACCCTGAAAAATGCACTAAAATTCTGTTTTTAAGCACACACTAAAATCAGTATTAATGGTAAAAAGTTTTGTATACCATCACTAAACTCAGAAATAAACAAGCTTTGATTTGGTGTACTTCAGTTTAAAATCGATTGAGCCGTCTGCGAGATATTAGTGATAAAACTCTGGTGAAGGAATTTTGCAATTGCAATGGATAGTAGTCCAATGAATTCCTCGTACCTGCACAGAATTCGTAACGTACAAATAATGGCATGAGTTTCCATTCCATGCCTACGCTGTGGTTTGCAAGTAAATTAAATATTCTATTGCTGAAGTAGCGCAAAAATTCAAAATTTAAAAGCTTAAAAATCCATTCATAGGAAATAGCGACGTGTATACGAAAATTGAGTGTAAATATTAAATAAAAAATGCAAACAAAGAGACTATTACACCAAATCTTATTCCAGTACAAATAAAGTACATACTTTTTAACACAAATTGTCTAACTAACATGATGGAGCAACTCGTAACTGATCTGCTTCGTTGCTTGCCTGTCGTTCCTCGCGTCTGTGAGAAGCTCGTGTGCCAAAACTCATTTGTTGAAGCAACTCACGCTTTACCTAGTCTACAATGGTTTTAATAATTGAGAAACCTTTGCGGATGTGCGCACAACAACTCACCAAAGTTTCAGCCGAGAGGTATGCAACTCTGAGAACTGGTATACGCTTGTTGAGAAATGGTCGTGGGATATAAAGGGACAGAAATGGCTATAAATGGACAACAATGGACAAAAATGGATAGAAATGGCCAGAAATGCATAGAAATGGAAGGAAATGGATAGAAGTGCGGTGTATGCTTGTTTTTCAGGTTGCGCACCCCTCAGAAATGGACAAAGATGGATAGAGAATGGACAGAAATGGATATAAATGCGGCATACACTTGTTTTTGAAGTTGCGTACCCCTCGGTTTCAGCGTAATCTGAGGAATGGTATTGGAATGCATAGACGTTGAACAAACAAACATTTTTATTTATTAGATAAGACCTGTGATGAACTACTAAGACACATCAACCCAAAGAAGCCGTCATCCGTGAAATAACGTCATGTGAAGCATATTTATAATTTTATGCACAAATAAGCCAGAAAACTGAAATCTTGGAACAAAATCCCCACGGAAGCCCTGCCTTTAATTTAATTCCAAGACGTTGATGGGGTAAATTCATGAAATTTTACTGGAACCAACTTTCATCCATTAATTACTATGATTAATTCCTTGAGTAACCAGGCCTTGATACATTACATTTGATATATCATTACTGCTATCCCTGATTTCCACGAGATAAATAACCAATTGAATCAGATTTCAGTGTGATAGCATGAGTAACTTTGAGTCCTTGTGAATTTGATATGCCGATATGACATAACATCGGCATGAACTGGATCCTGATGCGCTCTATTTCAAAATCACCTGACGTCTAGAAGGATCTAACAACGGAAATACTACTCTGCGAAAACTTAATGACACATCAGGATTTTACCACAGAAAGGAGTTAGGTTTCAGCCTCCGCAGTGGGAGATTTTTTCAGTGACCCCTACCTCTTCCAAAGTTCTCCTTGAGTTAATTTTACAAAATTACGCTTCAAACAGTCCTCTTTCGTTTTCGTGTTTTATGCTCCACAGCAAAGTCAAGCATAGCAGTCTTTTCAGTGGTCAGTTAAGCAGTCTTCTAAGTCACAGAGGGGAAAAAAAAAACTAGGAATGGAGAACACTGGATCTGGAATATCTCCATGATGCTCATTTAGGATGAAGTTTCTCTTTCACACTATCGTGAATAAAAAGTTCCAAAAATCGTGGAGTAATTCGGATATCACTTCTTAAATACGAGGTATTTCAGTAGCTTCTATGTTTTAGCTTACTGAAGTCGGCATATAAGGACGCGATTGGATAAAATGGCATCCAGCATAACACCTGCAACGCGAAGAGATTACGCATATAAGGATTAAAAAAATAATCCTGGTGAGTTTTGCCAAATATAATTATAAGCACGAATCATCAAAGTGAAAAGGAACTTGGTCATGAGTTAATGTTTCTTACCCGAACTTCAATGGGCGGTGAAACTGCTTAGCTTGGATCGAAATAATATTTCTTCCCAATTTCGTTTATCCAGTAGGCGATGAGGGAGAAACAACAAAACCTGTGAAGGATTTTTTTACCTGATGATTGAGCGATTAAAGAAAGGGTGATTGGAAGCGCGGTCGGGCCAGCTACTGTCATAACTGCGTAGATGAAGAAACATCGATAAGAATTGGATTGGTGAAGCGCTGTCATTCTAAGTGAAGGCATGTCCTGGGCGGCAGTTGAAGCGTTCATTCTTTCTCCACAAACCGTGATCTGAGGTTCTATTTTCTTTGATATCAGTCTCCACGACCTCCACATAAATATTCCATTGGTCCAAAAAATATCGCCATTTGGAACCAGAAACTAAGTACACTCAGAGATGATTAAGATATAAACTTAATAATAATAAGTTCATATCATAATCATGAACTCTTAATCGTGAACTATCCAATTTATGCTTACAGGTTTCTGTTGTTCCGGCGGATTGGAAGAATGCTATCATAGTTCCGTTGTACAAAGGGAAGGGAGGAAAGACCGAATGTAATAATTATTGGGCCATTAGTTTATTGAGTATCCCGAGAAAAGTGTTCAGTAAAATATTAATTGAAAGAGTGAGGAATATTACTTCGGACAGAATATGGGGTGTGCAGTGTGGGTTTATGCCTGGGAGAGGATGTAGTGACCAACTTTTTGCACTTGAACAAGTGATAGAAAAATGTATGAGTGTCCGAAAGAAAGTGTACTGAGCATTTGTCGATTTAGAGAAGGCATATGACAGAGTAAACAGAAAGAAGTTGTGGAAGGTTTTGAGAGACTATGGAGTGAATGGACAGTTATTGAATGTTATGATGGTGATGTATGACCATAGTAAGGCAAGTGTAAGAGTTAACCCGGTTCTGAGTGATTGGTCTGTAATAAAAAAGGGTGTAAAGCAAGGATGCGTAATACCTCCATGGCTGTTTCATGTCTTAATGGATGTGTTAGAGATGCATGTAGTGAAAACGACGGTGTTTTGGTTGGAAATGTAAACGGGCGAGTTCTACTATATGCGGATGATACTGTTTTGATCTCAGACAGTCAACAGGGATTACAGAAGCTCCTAGATAAGTTTTGTGAATCAACGGAGAGAATGGAATTGAAGGTAAATGCGTGCAAGACTACATTAGTAGTTTTGGATAAGGAGAATGGGGAGAATAACTATATGATGAGGGCGAATGGTGAAGTAATTGAACAGGTGGATGATTTTGTGTACTTAGGTAAGATGTATGCGAAAGATGGAAGAATAGATGAGGAGATAAAGAGACGTGCGAATGATGGAAGGAAAGTGGTAGGTAGCATGTGGAGCATATCAAGGATTGAGTGCTTGTCTAAGGAAGCGAAAATTGCCATCTACAAAAGTGTACTTCTTCCCACTTTGCCATATGGTAGTGAAACACCGGTATGTCAGGATAGACATGAGAGTAGACTAAACGCCGTGGGTATGAGTTACCTGAGGAGTATTTGCGGCAAAAGTAGGATGGATAGGGTCAGGAATGAGTGTGTAATAAATGAATGTATGGTTAGATGCTCCAGTAATGGATGTGTATGAAAGGAGTGTGCTTCATTGGTTTGGCCATGTTGCAGATGGATGGATGAGAGTCGAATAACGAAAAAGATATATGGGAGTAGAATGAATGGTGCGAGAGGTAGAGGTAGGCCGAGAAAGTTGTGGTTGAATGTGGTTGAGGAAATTCTTAGGAGGAGGAATATTAGGAGTCTTAAAAATAGGAGGGCGTGTATGAAACAGTGTATGGGGGTAAATGAGGATAGGTCAGTATGGAGAAAATTATTGAAGCAGAGTTAGGTGTACAATTATGTATTAATGAGTGAAACATTTTGACTGTGCCTACCCCGGAAGGGAACGGCGTGATGGGTATATGTATGATTAGTATATGGAAAATGTCCAGATCACGCCCAATTTGTTGTCATGCGATTAGTAATTGGAACGAAATATAATTTCTTCTCAAGTTCGTATATCTAGCGGGCGACGGGATAGAAACTACAAACAATGGTCTGTGAAGGATTTTTTTAACTGGAGTGAGTCTTTTGCTCATTTTATCTGTGATTGAGAGCGATTAAAAGGGTGATTGGAAGCGCGGTCGTGCCAGCTACTGTCCTAACTGCGTAGATGTTAGAAACAATGCCCATACCAGTTGCACGTGTTGATTAGCGGCAGATTAACAAAGCTTAAGTCTTATAAAAAATGCAGAACTTGCTTTATATATGCCCTCTAAAGAGGGCGAAAATTTTGCAAAGAAAATGATATCAAACTAAAAATCATTTGCATAGGGAACTAAGTGGTGATAGTTATTTCACAAATGTTTGTGACATCCAGCTTATGATTTAAAGGCATTATTTCAAATGCTTTCTTGAATAATGACTGTAAATCGTTTTAAAACGTCTCCAAAGACCAGAGAAGTCAGAGGGAAATATTTTTGGCGATTTATTAAAAAGGTTCGAATATACGAAACTTGAAAATAAGAAGTGCCGATTTTTCGGTCTCGCCGACTTCGTATTATCAAGTTGCCAATGTACTCATAGTTGAATGGAAGACTTTACCTACAATAGGATGAATTCACATTAATTTATTTATCAGTCACGTCCAAATCAGCAATAAATTTTAGTTATGCAGAGTCTTCTGAATTGTTTCACACCTGCTTATATGCTTTGAACAGGAAACTGAGAGGATACTGTTTGTATTCTCTACATCATGTGCAACACTTTATCCCCCTCCCTCCCCCTCGCTGAATTTCAATGGGAACCCACCGCTGGTTTAATGTAGAACGAATACACGCGACCATCGCATGGATGGTGATAAGGCCACACTGGCTGATATCGCTGCAATGTTTCACCGAAAGTTTTTCTCTCCTTCAGTAAAATAATTTAGTATAAGGCCATCTTGAAATCAAGGAATATCGCGTTGACTTGCTTTTTCATTTCATCTGATTTTAGGATATCATGGAAGAAGAGTGCACGCTGTGTTATACAGGACCTGCCCCAATGGAAGCCATGCTGACTGCTATGTAAGAAGTTACTATTATCCAGGAATGTCATAATATTGCTGGCCACTTTGTGTTTGAGGATCTTGCATAAAAGTGATGTTAACAATATGGGCCGGTAATTTCCTGAGTCACCCCTATTTCCTTTTTTAAATATTGGAACGACAAGTCCATCCAAGACAAGGAATAGTCCATCAAATCATCTAACAGCTTATTTATATATACCCTGAGATACACTTTTTCTGAATCCAAAAATGCAATATATATTTTCTTTTTGACGTCCATATATTTGCCTTTGTTAAAGTAAAACACAGCTGATTAGGGGCTGTCCATAATCCAGGTAGCCAAATATAGGCCACTTTTTGACCCCCCCATTGAGGACACTTATAGACTTCATCCGCCCCCCCCCCCCCCCCCCCCCCCGTTTCAGCACCAAGCAGGCGGCACTGGCCACCAACACAATGTCCTCGCAATCGTTCGCAACACTGAGTGTGCCATGGCAATGTCACTCCTGCCGCGTTGGGTCAACCATTGCCTACGTAGACATCCCTCCAACCTCCCTACTCCCCAATGTGGACCTTCGTTGACAACCCTCATACCCCCCCAACCCCTCTTTGGTGTCTATGTGGATTATGGACAGCCCCTTACTACATCCCCTCCTAGGCATTAACCCATACTGTACAAACCTATCCTGTCAATAGCAATATCTCTTACTTTGTTGAATGTTAAAAAAATGATATAATATAGAAGTAGTAAATGGCCATAGCATAAAGAACAAGCATGCCAATGTTGAGCAAAGATCTGAAAATGCAGGTATAATTATTGGAGGGCTAGATTGCTGAGGATATTAGCAATGGCAATTGATTAGCTCCAAGATGCCATCACTCACTCCATGCAGTGCATTAAAACATCTTAATTGGTGACTATCCTTTTCAGAAGCACGATAAAAGAGCCCACACAGAATCAGAGAAAAAGAATGGAAGAATTGTAAAAGTGTTAACTTTAAACATATAATTCACTAGAAAAAAATGAGAATTTAGCATTAGTAGCTGATGAACAAAATGCTGATATTGTGTGTCTAACTGAATATTGACTTAAGCTAGCTGAACTTACAATCATGAATACTGAGGGCTTTCACCTTGCCCACATCTGGGGAAAGTTTCAAAAGCAGTGGTATAATAGATGTATTAAGAATAGTTGAGAGGAAGAAAGTAATGGTCTCCACAGAGAACAAAGAGGGAAATATAGCCCAGAGTAAACCACACTCACCTCATTTTTCATCTCAAGTGGCAAACTGACAACATGAAACACACGTCTCTCTTGGATCTCACCCTTGCCAAGCTCCTCCCTGTAAGTTTCCTTTTCGATCAGAGATTCACTTGGGATATCCTCTTCTTTCAAATCAATCTGAAAAAAGAGAGCATTAACAGTTGATGCTACAAGAAAACCTCAAACAGTTTTTATTAGAAATCACAACAATTTATTGAAGTGAATTTTCCCCAAATTAACCCATTGACTTAAAGAGAGAGATTTGCTGGCCTGCGAGACTTGGGCCTAAATTAAAGAGCAGGCAATTCGCTGGTTGTATACTGTGTTGTCTTGTAACTGGAATAATTAATTAAAGGGATGAAATTTTGAGGTAAAATCTTTACTGTTGTTTTGCAGATGTCAGTTACCACTCTCAAACTGAGCACACACTGTTTCTTTACTCAAGTAGCATTTTCCCTTTCTACCAGCCATTTTCAGGAGAACAAGCACAAACAAAATAATCCTGTTTGTGCAAAGTTCCACAGAGAAAAAATCATCTGCCTTGACTGGGATTCAAACCCAGATCCCTCAATTTCCGGGTTCGAATCCCGGAAATTGTGCATTTCGGGTGACTCCATAAAAGCCTAACTCCGTGGCTAGTCCCGGATAGCTTTAAATCTGTAAAATAATCTCATGCACAATGCTGAACTAATCTTCTGAATACGAAACTTGAGGCTTATAAGCCATTGAAATTCTCGAAGGAACTGCTGTCTTACTCAGCAATAATTTACAACTGGACATAATGAAAAGGAAAATGATAACAAAATGTTTGCTTCTTGGGATTGGGATTCTTGGGTTTGCAGCAAGATTATGTCATATCATTCAGTGCATCCCTTATCTTGGAAAACAAGGGTCTCATCTTTAAAAGCTGCGTTTAATATAACCAGAGGAAATGAATCTGATTGCAAAAATATACGGTAAGCATTGTGAGAAGAAATAAATCACCTCAAAGAAGATCTGCAAAGGAGTACATACAGCACAAGTAGCAAACACCACCATCGGCAGTGATGGCATGCAGATTGAAGTGATTGCGAAGGAGACAAACTATCTGCATACAAAGCACAGGGATGGTTGATATTCTAGAATAAACTGCTGACTAACCTTGTGATGATTCTGAATGAAGTGTGATGGAAAAGAAAATTGATAGCAAAGTAAAATCTCATGAATAGTCATTCACAGCAAGATGTTCTCATATCATTGGGCAGGTCTGACTCCTCGAAAAAGAAGTCGTCTCAAATGAGCATGCTTCCTATCCTCAGAAATTAATACAGTGGCGAACAAATCTACGATAAGCAATATTCGACAAAAACAAGCTTGCTTGCTTTACTAAGATAAGAAATTTTGTCTACAGATTTAGACACGTGAATTCAACAAAAGGTTTCTTCAAGACCACCCAAAGATCATCATAAATAAATTCATGAGAATATATGGAAAGTTTGCTCTTTAAATTTGAGATAGATTTTGTGAAATATGATTTTCCAATAATAATATAACAATTGTTGTAAAAGTTTACATAAATGCAATTGTTGCAATAATTTATTAAAATACGGTTGCAACAAATAAAAAAACCATTAATATTTACCCAACTATATAATTGAAAAAGCATAAAAACTTCTTGCTAATTACTCAATTATACTCTGAGATAAAAAATATTATTTATTACAAAAATTTGAGGAAATAAATCATAATTCTGGGTACAGAAATCACCCATAAAAATACTAAGCCAATGGGTTACATGCACTTCCATACATTCTTAATATTCAGACCCTTTGACGACAGGGTGAAGCAGTGGTAAGAGTTATCATATCATATGCATTTTAAGACCAATTGTTTTCATTTAGTGAAACAATGAGACACACATTTTATTGGCATCTATGATCTGCTGAAATACATCCATTGCAAGAGCAGTACGAATATGTTTTCTGAGTAAATGGAACAAGGTGTGAGCTAGTGTCTACTGTGTACCATCGTTACATATTTCATACTACCTGTGGATCATAATCAACATGGTTCACCACTCCTTCATGGGATTCATCTGGGCCAAGACTACCACAGCTGTGAGTCTCTTCTTCAACATGAAATTCACTAGAGTTAACACCATCACTGGCTTCCATCTGGAAAATGAAGAGCATTTAATATAATTGAACTGTATGAACACCTTACAATAAAATGTAAAACATCCTCATAAATTAGCATGGCAATCCATCATCCCTCAAACTCCCAAATATTACCCAGCTCTCATACCAATCTCCCTAATTATACACAAGACAAGGTATAACAACATCAATGGCCAAATAATTGTCAGAAAAATTTAAATGCGCACTATGTAAATATTGCCATTTCTAATATATTAAATAGCACTTGTAAAACCTTTGCAGCACTTTGAATTTGAAAAAAAATAAACAAATTCAGAATGTTTCAGTAAAGTACAGATTCTGATTTTGACTTTTCTATAATTAGCATTGAAAATAGAATTTAATTATCATACACAAAATTACCTCAAGCACCGTGCAATGAGTCCATTGTGACCCAGCGATGTTGAATGAAACTAAAGTTATGGTTCTCAGTAGTTTCAGATGAAGTTTCGGTTCATGGAACCAAACTGAAAGTAGGAACGTAAGTCCCAGAATGAAAGTGGAATGAAAATATTTGGACTACAAAAATTTTCATTCCCACCTTACCCCCATGGTTCAGACTTCCATTCTGAGGAATTGCAAAAGCATACATTGATTTTTCCAAATGACCTCCTGCCACATATGCCACTTTGAGTGTAGTTTTGGGAGCTAGTAAAGGTGTTTCATCATGTTTGGTAACAATGGAAAGAAAGCAGCATTTTTAATGCAATGAATGGTGAAAAATATTAGTCCTAGGAGAAATTGTAGAGCTGTGCGAATGCTTCGAAATCGATTCGAATCGACTCAAATCAGGCTTAATTCGAATCGATTCGCCTGCGAATCAGGATGCTTCCAAACCGGATGATTCGAAATATTCGAATCTGAAAGATTCGTCTTTGAATCGTTGCATGCATTTAAACATTGCGCTCATTCCAAAAATGGTGCGCCATCCGTTTAGAAGATGTTTTCCTCATGGGAAACGAAAATTTAAATGACCACACGTTATTCTGTGCTATTCTTTGGGCCACTATAGATAGGTATATAAGCTAATGTGAGGAACTGAAATATTGTGAAAATCTTTATTACTTTAACTGCGCATAAGCTTTTGCATTTTATTTAGATTCGAATTCGATTCGCAAGCGAATGCTTTTAGGTTGATTCAATTCGCTACCATAATTAAAAAAAAATTGTTTCGTTTCGAAATATCTTTTGGGAGATTCAATTCGGTTCGATTCGAAATGAAAATCCCTAATTCTCACAGCACTATTAAAGTGTATTCTGTGCAGGACAATATAATATCTCAACAGGTATGGAGGAGATGTGCAATGGCCCCCTCGGAGGCGATCACAAGGAATCGTTTACAAACATCCCTTCACGTACTAGCATAGCAAAAGGGTAAAACATAGGAATCCTCAGGGCATACCTACAGATTAATCTTGAAAATAGTGCAAAAATGAAACTCTCAGACATCTGAACAGCTAACATGTTATGTGCCTCAGCAGTATCCAGTGAGAATGCAGCACATACCTTAGCCACTCCTCACCTTCCCAACTGTCAAGATCACCCACAGAGATCACCATGGAAAATACAGGTGGTTTCATCCACTAAGTACATATGGACGAAATATTTGCTAAAGGCTTCAAGCAAAGCAAAAGGCAAAGAGAGAACATAAGGGGATGTGAATATTAGTTTTCCCATTACCGTTTGAGAGTCCAGCCAGGAATCTATTGGGCACCCTTGTCCTCCACTCCACAACAGTGGGTGGAAAATTAGTATTTGAATTCAAAATAAAATATAAGATCATTTTAAAAGTAAAAGGCAATATTTAGATCCTAGATAAAATTTAGGATACAAGGTAGAGTTAAAATTTGGATTCAAAATAAGATTTAAGGATGAATTTAATATTTAGATTCGAGAAGAACTGGATTCGACCCTACTCTTGTTTTAGATTTGCCTACATACCATAATTATTAATATGAGTTTAAGAAACAATCAGTGGTCTACAATTTTGCTGGAAATTGTACACTGGTGAAAGGAGACAATGCTATTTGCCTAGTTTCATGTCATCAAGTATTTCTCAGAAAATTCTCACAAACTGATAGCTAGCCCATCTCCGGTGCTGGGAAATTTGAAGGATTTTATGATACACCTGGATATTTAAAACTACTGAAAGGATAACACTAAAATGTTCACAAAACTTGTTTAATTAATGCCAATAGAAATATTTAATCTCATTAACATTTTAGCATTTTTGCAATTTTATTGATAGGTTATATTGATAAAAATGAAATATAGTTGGAAAAATTTCAGAGATAGAAACATCGTCCTTAAAGATATCAGTTATGAATATCACCAAAGGATTTTTAATCCCCATCACAACTACAAGAGAGTCTGCATAAAAACAATTATTTGTTTGAATTAGGAAAGGTTTTCAAATTTCAATGAACTGCTCAACAAAACTATTATCTGGTGAGCAACTCCATTTTCTGCAAGGAATTCCTTGCGAAACCATTAGGAAATTGTTTTGATGATTAAGTAATTCTTCGCAATGGAAGGAGGAGGAGAGTGAGGTGGGATGAGAGGGTAAGGAAGGTGAGCATTGGCTTCGTGGGAGCCAAGTAATGAATGGGTTTGGTATTTCCAAGGGTGATCACAGTGAGGGTAGATCTCAAGTCTTGTCTGATTCCTCCAGATTGAGACGGAGATATAAATACACCTGGGAGGAGAAACGTTCCAGCAATTTCAATCGCAGAGTCTCACTCTGTATTGAGAAGCGAAGGAAGATGAAAGTATGGGATGAAGTGAAGATTAGGAGGAACCTGGTGAAAATCCTGCCAAATGCCACCCCTTAATTCGTAACTGAGGCTTCCGGAGTCTCATATAGATACTTCCAACATAGTAGCTAATATGACACTCACAAAGGCCTTACTTTTGCCATGCATAGCAGTCTGCAGTTTCCTTCTGAAGTACCTCAAGGGTATCACAGTGAAAGAGCGTGAAGAGGTCCTGAAGGTTGCTGTATCTTGAGGAATTTGAGTGGCCTTAGAATACATTGGGTGACTTTACTATACTGGAGTTATTCATCAAAAGTTTATGGAGTATTTTTTCAAAAATATCCACCATTTGGATAACACAAGTAAGGAAAAACCCATCATGGATTACGGCCTGGGAAATTTACTCTGTTTACTCTGAAGGAATATTTGTCGACATATTGTTTCGTAGGGTTACTTCTAGTTTAAATGATGTCAAAGTGGTTTCTCAGCATCATCAAAATATGGCTCTCTGCAGAGTGCAGCAATAACAGAGACAAGTGGGTTACATGAATGGAATTTGGAGAACAAGATCAGGAAAAACATAATGAAGAGATTTCGAGAGAATGACATGCACTATTTAATACCTAACAAAGTGGTACAGTGATCCTCAGTTTCTGGGTAGAATGCACGCCTACTATATTGGTGGTGGAAAGGTGCAGTGGATAAGTTGGTCCTACCTACAGGAATAATGATCTAGGAGCTCATCGATTTGTTTCACCTATTTGTTAACGGGAAAATTCTAGGTGACATTGTTCAGCTCACTAATAAAAAAGCCATTAGGTTGCATTACCTGCATATGATACCATTTGATTTTTGGAATTAATTGGAAATTATTGGAAAAAAGACTATTTAGTGGACGAATTCACAGACAATGACAGAGTTATTGTCAATTTAGATTCTGACTCTGAATCCAACATCGATATGACTGACGATGAATCTCAATCTGATGACGATTCCAATTGACCAGTTTCAAATAATTTGTGAGCGAGTTCTATGTGTACACATGAAAATAGTAGCCTGACGTGTGGTAAAATACCATGAAAATCATTTTTAAGCAGCCTTTGGTGGTCCAAACCCCACATGAAAAACGCTGATGGGAATTGATTGCAGGTTTCGTCAATTATGTTCCGAAATAATGCATAGCTCACACCAGACGCATATATGAGCATGTGTTTCTATTTATATAGTTTTCATGACAGTGAAACGCACAGCTAAAGGCATATTGGTAATTACCCACCCTGAGATGTCTTGAAGAGACACACGCTTAGTATAGACACGCACTTTTACCGTACGTGAATGGGCATTCAAATGAACCACACTACTGGCGAGCCAGTGGCAACCATGCGGCTCTTTTCCCCTCACTCCACCGCAGCAAAGCTACCAGGACACTACGTGAAACATGCCCAAAAATGACAGGCAAAATTGGCTATACCAATGATACTGACTCTACATGATCTAATTACCCGTATTGCTTACATTACAGAGCACACAACAGTCTCAATCTATTTTAAATTGAGTCATTAGTTTCCAAGTTAGCAGAGGTTTGTGTTGTCTACAATAACTTATTCAATTTTAGAGATATAAACAATTAAATTTCTGCAAACAGTTAGGAATAGATTTGGATTTCTTACATCAAAATTGCAAATTATTGGAACAAAAATTACGGGTATCCCAAGCGTTCTAAGTTGGACAACTGGATTTTACGTGCAAAAAACAGGTCCTTTTTTGATTAAAAACTAACATTTTGGAGTAAACACTAACAGGTGGAGGATTTTTTAAAGTACATCATCCAACGCAGAGATGAACAAGCTCTAGTATGAATTTTACTGCATTGAAATCTGTTCCCTCGTTTGGACGATAGAGTATCTCAAACTCAGGTATCTTGCTTTGTTTTACAGACAGTAGGAGAAAGATCTGTACAGGAAGTTTGTAGTCCTTGTAATGCCTTGTAGAGCCAATGTAATGTTAATTGAGGTAATTTTTTTACAACCCTTCAACTGGATCAAAAATAGAAAAATTATGAATCAACAATGGTGGGGTTTTCACAAAAATAAAAGAATGATCCAGTGAATTTTCTTTCTAATCCTTCTTATACCAAGTACTCATCAATTTCTGGATACACCTAGGCAATGATATTGATATCTTAGTTTCTAAAAAGGGAAAGGCTGTATGAATAATCGTACAGTTTTATATATGTGGCTCGATCCCCTATTTCTGCAGAGGAAAAAAATGGTCTCATGCTCAAAAACAGACTTAAGATTTCACTTTCTCAATGAGGGGAGCTATTAATAATATGCTGTTTACAGAGCATAATAATATGCAAAAATAAAAAATACAGCTAAATGATAAAGGGTGCTTCTGATTGGGCAAGAGTCTGATTTGTTTACAACAGCTCTAGTTTTGCTGCTTCCAATAGTCATCATGATGTCATTTGCTCACGGATGGAAACAAATCAAGACCTTTGTTGGATGTGCACCAGAAGATGACACTAGAGATGGCGGGGAAATGCATGACAGTAAATGCAGTGACACCTTGCTGTCTCCTTAAATGAAATGATCTCTCATTAAATAATTACCAAACCTATATTTTGTGATTTAGATAACTATTTTGTCTATTCAATTAGAGTAGTAAAATATAGTATTTAGAAGAATTTACTTCAATTATTCGTTGTGAGAATATAAAATCCTACACGTTAACCACAAATTTCAACACAGTGAAGAAATGTAAAAGAAAAAAGAAAATAAAATGTTTCCACTACATTAAAAATATTCCATTTTTATAATTTCCCTTGCATAATTACCACTTTTGTGTTGTATAACACAAGAAGAGTCAACTTCAAGACTCAAAAATTTCCAAGCGCCATAGTGGAAAAATAACTGCTAAAAGAAAACGAAACCAAGGAGTTTTTGCAGGAGTGGAGAAGATCAGCTAAACATTGAATTCCATTGCGAATTTAAGACAACATTTAGCATGGTTACAAGTTGAGTAGCCAAAGAAAAGGAAAATCATCAGCCAAATAACAAAGGAATTAAACTATGAACATTAATAGAGGTGTTAATAATTTTCTTAGAAATTATATATTTTGCTTATAAAGCACTGGTTAACTACAAGCATATTCTACTAAAGCAAAAGTATATCATCTAAGAGAAAAAACAGTAACAGAAATACACTCACCTTTACACCAATCTGCTGTGAATTTTTCATAAGTTCAGCGGCAGACTTTAAGCACATCTCTTTAAACTCACTGAATTCCATCAGCTTCCTCACACAATCGCAACAGACTGTGTCTGGTAGCCCATCACCTTGGGCAACCTTTATCAATGAAAAATGTTTTACCATCAAGTGATAAAGCAACATTGCAACTTGAAACAGAGAAAAAATTCTGTCATCAGACAGCTACAGAACCTTGAATAGCTCAACTGTAATATTAGCTGAAGTATTTAGCACCATGATGTATGGTAAAGGAACTTAAAAAATGGGGAGGCAGCAGGCACAGCTGGGATATCCCAAGAAATGCTTAGGTGTGAGTTTAAATTATTGTCATTCGCTTGTGTGAATTCTATAATTTATGGTTGAAAGCTTGTTATACTATAAGATTGAAAGGATGTGGCATTGGTTCGAGGGGAAGGGTGGGAAGACCTTATACAACAATTAAAAATCACTTGTTCATTGAGTGGACTGGATAAAGTATTCGGTACAAAAAAGCAATTCGAAAAAGAGAGGGAGATTACTGCTGACAGGATATGGGATGTAGAGCATAAGAAAACACCAAGGAGGGGATGTAATAATTAGCTTTCTTCACTTCAACACAGAAAAATATATGAACGTCAAAAAGAAATATATTGTGCATTAGTGGACTTAGTTGGGGAATATCAGATGGTGAATAAATTAACTGTTGAAGGTTTTGATGGACTGAGCATTAATTGAATATTATGAAGGTGAAGTATGATAATGTTGATGTAAGTATGAGAGTTAATGGGGTGCTGAATGATTGGCAGGAGAAAAAACAGGGTGTGAAGCAGGGATGTGTTATGTCACCATGACTATTCAATGCTTAGCCCATTTACAGCCAAAGGTGCGAAAACGCACCATTTTTAATTATTAAGTGAAAAAATATTCACCGTTTTTTTTTAATTTTCCGTGGTAAATTATTTCATGAGATAATAAACTTATTTTTAAAACCATTTTGTTTAAAAATTTTAATGTGGTTGTTTAGCTATAATTTTTCAAATGTACTATATTTCTTGTTCATGGAGGGCTATCAACTTAATATTTTTTTATAAGTACATGAAAAATATTTATGAATCCTGACACTCGTATTATAAATGCATAATGAATCTCTAATTTATTTATTAAATAATACATTTAGGAATATACAATTTTGTTAGTTGTATTTAATGGTGCATTTTCGCACCTTTGGCGTTTAGGGTTTAGGCAGATCCAGACACTGGCATCGTACCGATTGACAAATGTAGGAAACTTTGGTCTGCTAACATTGTATACCACTATGAAATTTTTCATGGAATCCACATATACATTGTAAGGGTGTCATGTGTCATTAAATTTATTTTCCTATCTAATTGGTCCTGCTGCTTTCGACTGCAACAGTGTGGCTTCATTCAGTCGTTAGATATATTGTGAGCTAATGAATAGCTCGATACCCTGCCCGAGACCAGTCGTTTCTATACTGTGTACTGTTTCTAATACAGCTACGGTTATTCAGAAGCAGATCACCATAACATAGACATCCACAGGTTTTACCTTCCAACTGTAGAAGAAGGCTTCAAGAAAGTTGGCCACGCAGTGATATACGCACTTGTATGCTGTGATTGGGTGATCCTATAGATTCAAGATCATCAATATTTCAGACAACTATGAGAAGTATGAAAAAATGAGTCTCTTTTATATATTCAAATTTTCCGAGACTAAAACATAATTACAAAATTTTCTGATACTAAAACTTATTTACGACTACTTTAGATGGATCGTAAAAGAAGGTGTTAGTCCACTCAAAAAATCCTGGCCACTTCAGAGGAAACCCTGGATTCTGTGGATGAAGCTATGGAAGTTGTCTACATACCACCAGACGTCGACAATTTGACTGATGAAGAAGACGTCGATGACAACATTATAACCAAGGACCAGATCAACAATGACATCGTGGGAACATTTGAAACGCATTGAGGTGTTGGCATAGTGGAGAATTGGCTGAATGCGCAGGAAGAAGAACGAAAGCCATCAGTGCCCCTAAAAAAAAGGTACCAAGTCTCTGATAAAGAGTACTCATTGCCAAAATGGAAAAAAGACATTGATGTTAAATTTTTGTGCCACCCAATTTCAAAAGAAGAAGAATGAGACGAGAAAATCGAACGTCAGTTAGGAGGTATGTCTCCAGCAGACATATTTCACTTGTTTCTAGATGACGAGGTTTTGGAAAATATTATAGTTGTTTTGAAAAAGTATGCTACTGATCATAACAGGCATGAGTTTGATATCAGTATTGTAGACTAAAAACTTTCTTGGGGATTTTGATTCCATCTGGATATCATGTGCTCCCAATACAAGACATGTACTGGTCTAAAGATGAGGATAAATGCGTGGAATTAGTTTGTCGCCCCATGAGTAGGAGGAGATTTAGGAGCATCAAGGAGAATATCCACCTTTCTGATAAGTCTTCACTCCATAAAACTGACAAATTCGCCTAGTTAAGACCAATCTTTACTCTGCTGAATGCTAAGTTTTTACAGTTTGGAATTTTTTCCCACAGCCTTTTGATTGATGAGCAAATGGTTCCATATTTTGGATGCCACTCAGCAAAAATGTTCCTTAAAAATAAACCGGTTTGATTTGGATTCAAATTAAGGTGACTTTGCTCTTCTGATGGCTATCTCGTCCAATTTGTTCCATATGGGAGGGCTACATCAAATCCGGATGGAGCTAAGGTAGGGTTAGGAGCTAATGTTGTTCAAATTTCTTGGAAGTAATTCCTGAACTTTCGCAGCATCAGTTATTTTTCGACAACTTCTTTTCTTCCTGCTCCTTGTTTCAAACATGAAAGAAAGGTGAACCTTAGCAAATGGCACCATTCAGGAAAATAGAAATGGAAAGTGCCTGCAAGAAGACTCTTGGGAAAAAACCTCGAGGTTCATATGATTATGCTTTTATTTTCCCTTTAGGAAAAGCAAAAAGATTTAGCCGAAAGGAAAGAAAAGAAGTAACAATTCCCTAGCCTCTTGTCATTGGGGATTACAATAAACACATGGGTGGAGTAGATCTTCACAAAAATTCAAACGCAAATTATAGAATCAAAATCAGGGGGAAAAAGTGGTGGTGGCCATTATTTACAAATTTACTGGATAGTGTGTGTACTAATTCATGGAAACTCTATAGAAAGGCTACTGGGCACAAAATGCCCCAACTTGATTTCAGATCATATGTAGCGCTAACGCTAATCAAAGGTGACCGGGTTACCAATGACAATCAAGAAGAAACACTTGAAAAAGCACCATTTAATCCAAAAAAAGGCAGAACATCTCGAAATTCTTTGCCAATAGACATTAAAAAAGATAAAGTACGTCATATTATCGAGAGAAATGCATCGAGGAGAAGGTGCACACATTGTAACAGCCACACTGTATATGTATGTGTAAAATGTGATGTGCCCATACATCCAAAATGTTTTAATAATTTTCATAAATAAAAGGGTTGTGTCATTGTATGAATGTTTATTTTAATCCCAAATGAGGTTAAATACTATTGTATGATATTTGTTTTATCATAATTAAAATATCAAAAAAGGTAAAGATTCTAGCTTTTTTCATGGTGTGTAAACCGAAGTACCCATATTCGGCCAAAGGTGGGAAAATTCATCATTACTTTTTTAGTATAAATAATTTATTTTGGCCTCAAAATTTTCAAAATTTCTTTTCTGGCATGTATTAAGACAGAAAAAGAAGAGAAATTTCAAAATTTCTACGGAATATTAACCTTGGCCGTAATGGGTTAATGCATGAGAGATGCGTTTAGGGATGCGGCAAGTGAATTCTGGTATGAAAGCCATAGATGGCATGTAGAGCACATCTCAGAATGAATGTTTTTCTAGAAGTGAAAATCCTCAGTATCTCAGTGCTCTCATCTCATAGCCATTACATGGCAGCAAAACAAGGGTATATCAAGATAAGCATAAGATAAGGCTAAATGCAGTGAAAATGGGGTCCTTGAGAAGTTTTTGCATGAAAAGGCGGGTGGATAGGGTTGGGAAAGAATGTGGGTTGGATGCTTCAGTAATAGAAACTCATGAAAGGAGTGTGATTTGTAGTACCCATATGTACATTGGCCAATGGAGAATTGAGAATGGAAGAGGGTCAAATGACGAAACGGATAAATATAATAGTGGAGTGAATGGTGTGAGAAGGTATGCCACGAAAGGCATGGGAGAACGTGATCGAAGACACTCAACAGAGAAGAAATATTAAGAATCTGTAAGGAGAGTAAGTATGATGCACCACCTGAGTGTAAGAGAAGCGAAAGTAATTTGTATGGATAAGATGCTACGGATAAAATCATCAGTAAGGAGCAAATCCGAAAAGGAAATGATGTGATGGGTAAGTGTGTACCTCCTCTAAATCAAGATTATTACGTAGCTATGCTTAATCTGGTGAAAAAAATGGTGAGGTTGATTTTGGTTGATTTAATAAAAATTGATAATTTGAATCAACATCAGTTTCTAAAACATTAAATATTCCACATTTTACATAAATATAATGCCCAGTATAAATGCAAATAGCATCAAGTTCAGAAATATTACATCAGTCAAAGCTTTAGGTATCGATCAAGACACTGCCATCAGCTTTGTTACCAAGCTCTTGTTAAAAAAACTGAGGAAAATCACCATGTGAGTGTATTTCAATAATCGACTAGCAGGCAGCTAGCCTACTCACTCCGTGAGCATGGGTGTGTACCCGCAGGGGGTAAGTGTCCTAGTCTAAGAATAGCTCCTTGGTGAAAATGTTTTTTTTTTAACTCACTGTTCTCCTTTGTTGTTTTAAAAGCCATTTGAATAGAAGAGCACAGTAGATTCCATTTGTTTCAACCTTTACACTCTTCCACTCTCCCTTTTGGCCTTTCTCCCTTGACACTGTGTTTCCCAGCATCTGGTTGTTGCAACCACAACCCAAAAATATAACTTACACCTTTTCACGGATGGTAACCTAACACCCCCTGCCACACGTTCAAGCAGCCGCTCTTTTGGATCTTATTTAAACTGACTAAATACACTTCTTTTAATTCATGTCTCCATTTCATCTCCAAATATCTTACACCTTTGCACGGTTGGTGACCTAACACCCCCTGCCACACGCCCAAGCTATAAAAATCCAAAACTACTACCAAATCATGAAGACAGAGATTCCACATTCAACGCACCAAACCTCACTCTTCTAGCTCCAAAATTGACGGAGAAAGAAACAAAATGGATACAGAATGACTGACACGCTACAAAATTAATATATATAGATAAGCCACAGCAACTGACCCCTCGTACTGCTCAGCAGAAGAGATACTTGAGATTTGGTAATACAATTTTTACATGCATAGTTGTCTACAAGTCACCAGTGTACGTCACTCTATGGATAGTTTAGGAGTAGAGCTTAATAGAGGACACTTGAGGCCAAATTTTGGCTCCATATACTCACATCTGGAACAAATGCACCTATCTCCAACACCCCATCAATTACAAATAAGCCATTGAAAAAATGTTTTAAAATTGTTAGACACATTGATAAGCAGGTAAGGTACTGCATCAAACAATAAGTTAATTATCCAGATGTTATCAGCAACATAACACCCTCTCGCCTTATGGACCCAGGAGATTTTTATCATTCAGTCTCTAGGAACCAGAAATCTGTCAGAAATAACAGTCTCTGCGAATCACAATAATGAAAGATGATTTCAGAAAACTGAGACAAGACACAAGAAATCTGAGTAAAAAATGAGAAATTCGAAATGGGGGATTGTGATGCCCAAGCTTCAGACAAGAAATGAAAACTATATGAATATCTTTGAGAAGAGCATTGCGATTTATGGGTCCAAGGTCTGGTAAGTACATGAAAATCTGAGAAAATGACTTTTAGTTTCGGAAATGGGATTCAGCAGGGAATATTGCAGAATAACATAATAAGGTAACAAATATATGAAAAGATGAATATCACAACTATAATATGAACTACTAAGACTAATAGGCTAAGATAGTACAGGCTTGTTTGTTAAATAAATAAAGATAGGTGGCCCAAACAGATGGAGCTCTTGATTGCCACTCTTAGGAGGGGCAATAAGAGACACTAAGATACATGGGGGAGGACTCATCAGGGCCAATTCCATCAGAAACCTCCCAGACAAAGAGGGTAAAGAGAGATAATAGAGCTCCAAAAATATTTATGAGTTGTAAAAATGAGTAAATGCCAAGTGGAACCTGAAAAATCTACACCTGAACCATTACTTATGGAGAGAATAAATTTATCATTTTCTGACACAAAGCTCTAAATAGTAGATATCCATTACTGGATAAAATCGTGCACTGGAAACAAATAGGCAAAACATTCCCTTGAGGGATCGGCAACAGGCGTGGAAAAGATGGGAAGGCAGGGGCAGAGAGATAAGTGATAAGAGGTGGGAAGATATACCCTCCCCTAGTATTGTTCAAGTCAAACAGCTGTACTGTTACATTGCTCAATGGCTCATTCAGTAATTATAAATTGAGAAAAACTTTCCACTTAGAATAACTTGGGCTTATACAGCTGAGGTATGCCGGCCCTGTATTGGTTGTCACACCAATACATCCTCTACACACTCCAGAGTAATAAAGTTAACCACAAAGCAGGTAAATGTTTCCCTGATAGGATCCACCCGTTTCCCTTCATAACTCCACTTCCATAACACCTAAATATGTTGTTTGGATATGCGAGTCTAAATTACAATCCATGCACCCTAACTGGCCATCCACAATGTATTTCTGGCATGACTCGGGTGATTCCTGTAGTTCAAATCTTAAGTTGGATCAAACAAGAAATTGACTCCTAAATGTTGTATTTTTCATATATGTATTGCATGCTTCAAGATCAAAAAAAGTTATAGCATTGATGGGCACCATTTTCCAATTGAAAGACTTAATTTAAAAATAGTCCCAAAAATCAAACTTTCAAGTACTCGCATATGATGATAAATTAGTGGCAATTTAAATCGTAAACACAAATACAAAAATAGTCAGATTTATAAATGAGGAGGACTAGATGCAAACCGAAGGCCTTAACCAATACTATTTAAGGTCACGATGTTGTAATGATGCGTTGAGAAAAATACTTATTCAAAAGTAAAATCTACTTTAGTCCTAAAATAATAACAAAAAAACGCAAAATTTTCCCCTAAGCAAGCATGTGACTTTAATCCAGAGTATAATGAAGAAAGAATAAAACAATGGAAATTCACAACAAGTTACAAAAAAGTATCAAAAAGATTTGACAAAATTTCGTGTTCACAATTTTATCAATGCATTTTTCTAGTTTTACTGGTAAGTGAAAGCTTTAATTTGATACCCAAGTTAAGGCAGTAGATTCATCAACAAGCCAACACACATGAATATTCATAATCACTGTCAAAACCCACTTAGTGACATCCCGACTTATTTCTGAATGTCTGAGGTCCATTAAAGACAAAAATTACGACAGACGATTTTTGCCCTAATCTTATACATACCTAAGAAAGTAAAACTAGTAAAACTAAACAGAAAACCCGGATGATGAGGTCACACGTGTACAGTACTGGGTGATCTCGTTAGGTGACCCGACCGTCAAATAAAATTGCAACTCTGAACGCACTTTCTCTGGCGTTCCTCTTCAGTAGTATTCATTGAAAAAAGCAATCACATATTCACACCATAAATATTTAGCATTCAATGTCACCAAATACTTACGTCAACTATAAGGAGGTCATGCATGACGCTCATTATCGCCATCCCACTTGTTGCATTTGAGATGAATATATTTAAATGATATTGACAACGCTTCGTACAGAGCCTGCATATTACACCTACTTCCAAAAAATTGGGTCTAAATTCAAAAATGGTATTCACCATGATTTGAATTCATCGGTGCACTCGAAAGCTCAACGTTAGTAACCAAGTTACTAGCACAACTTGTTACGGAGTTAACAGCTGCCGGAAACCGCGCGGACTCGCGTACAGCGCTATGTAATATTCAATTGTTTCTTGTTCCTCAATATTCCGTTGGCTAGGTTTCCAGATTATTTCGCTTTAACACCACATATGTCGCTGTCATCGCTGTAGTAGCATAGGGAGGGAAACTGCGTTTAAAATACACTTGTGAAGTAACTCCGTTTCTCGATGAAATACATTAAAATTGAGCTATACTTTCGATTCCATCGGATTTTAGATTTTTACTCTTTGTAAGTGGAATTTTCAGCCAATATCGCAGATAGTAAAATGAGACTATTTGAGATTGGTTAACACTAGAACCATCCGCGGATGGCACAAAAAAGTCCCATCGGTTTTTCAACTATTCCTGGGTCTGTTCACTGTCTCATTTCTTCGGAAAAGAATTATTATATGGTAGGAGAGTTTCTAGTTGAGGGTAAAATAAATTTTAATGTCATTTAGACACAAATAATAATTTATGGTTCAGATTTTTTTAAATACATGTTCTGACTCGAAACTAAAAATTGTGTGCATAGTTTCTCATTTATTGCAAATTATGTGTAAATATCTGAAAATAGCACCACATATAAAATATTTTTCACTTGAATCAAGTGCATACTATTAATTCAACATATACAAAAAAGAGAAAACTATATCGAATTCTCTTTGGTAAAGGATGGTCCCTCGGTTGTTCAACCCAGTTAGAGAATCCATTGACGTTTCCCCCGACCCGGTGGAATACCCGAGTGATCTTCCTTCACCAGAATCACCGGGGAAAGCAAAGAACTTTCTGGGTATATAATTATGCTCCATGCAGGTACCTGTAACACTTTTATTTACTTGAGGATTGCAGCATGCAGTAGCATAAGAAATTCAGCCATACATTTCTTTCTTACTGGTTTAGAGCGTGATGCACAATTATGGTAACTTTTTCCATCTTCAAAAGATTTGCGTTATTGGCAGCGGCGAGGCAGACTTCTGCATTTGACTTGATCCAGATTACCAGGTGGTACACTGATCTCAGTTTCTACTTACACCTTTACCACCTCCTCGCAGAGTTTTGGAAGCAAATCTCTCCTTGTATTTTTGTCATTTGTAAGTTATTTCTATAATATGAGACAATGATACTGGCCGAGTATAGAATATCGTAAGACCTATAGACTGGCCCCCTTCCTCCACCAGCTTTCACTGCAAAAACAACCAACGAACCACTAAAAACGCCTACACCATATTTCGTCACATTTTTAAATTAGACAGTACCAGGGTACCAGGTTTTGCATTTATATCAGTCCCAACATGCATATCTGGAAGCCAGGAACTTAAAAGTAAAACATTCTCATTTATATTGCCCAGATAAACTACCCAGGCAGCATTTTAATGTTGGCCCAATGTCAGGCCCAATGTCAGCTATGTATTGGCCCAATGTTGGCTGCCGATGTTGGCCCAGCATTCAAATGATAACGTTGGCCAGTGGTAAAACGACATTGGCTCCCAATGTTGGCCTGACATCGGCACAACGTCGGCTGGAGACAGGATGATGTCGGTCTTATGTCAGGATGATGTCGGCCTTATTTCGGGATGATGTTGGGCCAACATCGGTTGTGTCGGCCTGATGTTGGCTGCCGATGTTGGCCTTACGTTGGTTCAATGGCGGCCCGAGAGGGAATGATGTCAGTGTTAGGGATTATGCCAGTGTTGTGGTAATGTTTGTCTTGTGTAGGAATAACATCAGTCCAGTGTGGGCAAGATTCTAGTTTTATGCGTAATAATACATCTTATAGTATTTTAAAGTAAACCAAGAAATTGTACATTATAGCCAAATGGAAGCTGGAACTTAATATGAAAATTATTAAGCATTAGTTAGTAAATGAATGGATTGAAATTTATCCATTTTAAGTAAGTACATTTCACCAAACTAGAAATTGAACCAATTCCATGCTGTAAAATCGAATAAGTTCCAAACTTCATGACAGGAATAATTTTTCATAAAATTAATTATGCATGAAGTCTGATTAAGTCCTCTTAATCAAACATAAAATGGATAAACCCATCACGCGATAGGTAAGAAAGTTCTGTGGTCACCGACAGTCTTGCAAATATTTGGTACAGAGCAAAAAGTATCAGTATATCCCAACAGACTGCTACCATGGTCAAACATATTGGTATAAATTACCATACTAATTATGAAACAGAGTAAGCTTTTAATGAAACTAATTAGTGAAATATATACAAATCATGAAAAATAGGTCTTTGCCCAAGATATTTGAGTATCCTTGATTACACGATTTCAGTTAACTCATTTACAGTAAGTATATAATGACCTAAATGGGCTTCAGCTGATTGCATCTAGTCTGAGTAGATTTATGAAAACAGCACACTCACATGAACAAATGCCCATATGAAAAATGCATATATATGCCCATATTTAAAAAAATTCCCACACATTCATTTAACATCTATACAATATTCCTTTTGGACCTTTTGAATATCTATACAACGTTAAAATATTCATGGATAACATTTACTGAGCATTTACTAAGAGCAATGAATACTTCTCCTGAAATTACAAATCATACTGTACTAATTTTACCCAAGTCAGATACCTGGAAGAGACTTTGAAATCCCTTATCAGTATTATTTAAGAGAAAAAAATAATAGTTGAAATTTTACAACTGACAAATGTTAGTGAAAATACTCCAGCCTATGAATGAAGCAAGCTCTAAGAGAAGACTCATACTGATAGCCAAAGGCCATTCCTAATAAACTGACAGCCACGACTAATGAATGATACTTAAAAAATAAATGCAGATACTTTAAACACATGTACATACCGAAATACCAGGGCAAATAATTTGTAAACACATATTAATGCAAATGGAATAGAAGGGATAACATAGCCACTTGTAAGATACTATACTTAGTGTTATTTTACATATGCTTAAACATTAAAAAGTAAACTGCAGCAAAATAGACTTTATTTGAAGATGTCAAATGCAAAACCTTCCTTAACGATCCAAAGTTTCATTGACAAGCATATTTGAAAGAGCCTAATCGAATGATTATCAATATTTTTCACAAATTTGTTGTAATTGGCTCTAGTGATAAGTTTTCATATGTTCTCATAAGATTTATAATAAGGATATTTACTTCCTGAGGCATGAATGAATGCGCTGTTGGTGTATTTAATCATCTTTTCTGAGCATTTGATACTGTGGATCATTAAATAACAATGAGGAAATGTCATGGCATTGGGGGAACTGTTTATCAATGGCCACAGTCTCATTCAAAGAACAAGAAAATGATGGTTGAAGTTAATGGGGTCAGAGACAACAGCATAATGATCAATTGCTTATCACCCATAAAAATAATAAACATCGCGATACCTCAGGATGGCATTCTTCGGGCGCTCTTATTTCTATTTTATGCAAATGATTTGCCTGGTTACGTTTTGAACAACGTCATAATTCTCTAAACAGATGTTACCTAATGACATCTTCACGGGTTAACCACCTGATTAGGCAGCTGTTGGCCGACGTTTCGATACTTTAACCACGACACTAGCACTAATCGAGGCTTGGAATCCATAGCACCGCAAAATTAAGGCAGAAAGAGAGGAGATTGGCACTAGCCAATCACATTCAACCGGACCACTTTTAGGGCAAAACCGTCATGTATACAAGGAGGCTCCGTTCTTGAAACTAACATGCCCTAAAGACGATGGCGGAGGTAGCCATCGAAACGTCGGCCAACAGCTACCTAACCTGATGGAAAACCCGTGAAGACTTCTTTTTTATTATACACCGGGAAAGAACCAAAACATATTTCAGATGATTTGTAAATGAATTCACTTTGCAATATTCCACGATGGTTGTGGAATCGGAGTTATAAAACTCTGGATCACCCACAGGCCTTTTGGAGGATGGCTGGATTAAATTTTTTTGTTCACTTGTTAAGTAAGCCAGAATATGTTGTGACATACTTCTTAAAAACATTCCATTGTGGAATATTACAAAGTAAATTCATTTACAAATCATTGCAATGTTGTTCCCCCAAGTGATGCCTGAGAATTTATTATATTATATTAATATTTCAGATGTTACTTCATCAGCAATTAGCCACACGGACACTAAATTATTGTAAGCCAAACTTAATAGCTCTGTTGAAAAAATTATTCGAATTAAATAAACTACAGGAAAATGTACACATAAACAACAATATTCAATTTAAAAAAGAGCATTTTAAATATACGTCCTACAACCCAGTTAGAATTACCTTTAAAAGGTCAAGCCATAGAAAAGGTATGCAAGTTTTAAGGTTTGACTATTGATGAACCCCTAAACTGGGAGGTCCATACTAATGTTTCATGAACCTCTTCGGCAAAAAGTAGATATGGGTACTCAGAGGAATCTCGTGATCATTAGATCTAAATGTGCTGAAATTTGTTCTTTTTGGTAATGTTCAATCTCATATGAGCTACGGAAAAATTTTATGGGGATCATCGTCTAGCTTGCGTAGAATTTTGATAATGCAAACAATATTTATTAGGTTTACAGCAAAAGTTTTTTAAAGTCAGCTCTCGGGTGTTCCTCCGCGTGGTATCTTTTGGTGACAACTGTTTATGAACCCGTTCGGTTGGCGTCTTCAGGTCCGAAGTACCTGAAAGTGTACTTTATACCAGGAGACGGAAGCATGCATGCTTCCGTCTCCTGGTATACAATGGTTTGGTTTTTTATGGTATACAATGATTTGGTGACAATACTTTCTCCGGCCATCATGATGGCTGGAGAAAGTATTGTCACCAAAAGACACCTCGCGGAGGAACACCCAAGAGCTGACGTTCAACAAACTAAATGCCGCGGAAGCCTTTGTACCACCCTAAAAAACCAAAAATACCCACATGGCTTAATTTTCCGTGGCTTACCTTATCTTGTCTGTATATTTTTATTTATGTACGTATGTTAAGAAAAACATTTACAAACATACCTTCAATGCTCAAGTGCATGAGCATAATACTAGCCAGAGTGCTGATGTACTTATGTTCTTCCACTTTACGGCATTGTACAATTAGAGTCCATATTATGTGGCCATTAACGCTTTAACTCACTGCCTTCAGACGTAAAAAAAACTTGTAATCGGGGAAGACTGAGGCAATACATGAAACATTTTCTGCTTGACGAATGTTATTATAGCGCTGGTGAGTTTCGGGAGTAGTCCTCTGAAATTTTTTACTTATCCCATATTTTTCGATGCAAAACCCTGGGGCCAATGAAGATGCCATATGATATGATAATGATGGAATTAGACTGTAATTTCACTAATACGATCAAGTTGCGGCTGGAAAGTTAAATTGCACGTATTTTCTCACTGGCCCGATTATGTATCGCGGTGTTCTTCAGCTTTGCACCCAACCGAACTAGCATTCCGATTGGCCCAACCATATGTGATGTAGCATGCATGTGTCCACGGATGTATCCCAGAGGTAGATACACATTGGCGACGGGATACGAAGAAACTAGATAGGTACCGCTCCCACGATGATATTCTCAGCCGATAAACCAGTCTAAACGAGTTGTACGTACACGAGCCAATAAATAACGCGGATGAAGTCGAGGAAATGACGCAAGAGGGTGAGGAGGAGGAAAGGGGAGATGCCATCTTAATAACCCGACGTTTTAAATACCATCCGAGGAGTTGGCTTGGAGTGGTTAAGTGAGATACGACGGCCAGCCAGGGGGGGTGTCGAATTCATAAGCAGGTGGGCGGGCGGGCGGGCGGGCGGGACGAGGGCAGGGGCGGCTGCGAGCGCCAGTCTCATCCGAAGTGAAATACGGAGTGGATGAAAGGAAGATGGACGGAGAAGTTCTTCGGCAAAGTTCTCCACCGCTTTGCAGCCGCTTCTCGGAATACAAGCGAGCGTTTCCGAGTCCAGAGGAGTCAGTCGTGTTTGAATCGTTCGAGATGATTTCGATTACGTAACTAGGGAATCACATGGTACAGCGACGAAAGATTCGAGATTTCAATTATTTAAACCACTCACAAAATTTTCACGCAACCTTTCCCGATGGAGGGAATGTTCTTGATGGAATTCAATATCGTATTTGGAGATGTAATAAACTATATATCAGCAAATATTAAATATCAGCCGATGTACCACAGTTCACTTCCTGCGAAAGTCATAAAAATGCCATACCTATACTGTGGGTGGAGTAAACATAAAATCTTCAGATTGAGTAAAATATCTTGGAATTACTTTAAACATCTGATATATAGTGGGGACTACACATACAGAACATATGTGGCGCAGCATTAAAGAAACTAGGTTTTGTTAAACGTATAATAGGAAGGTCCTCGGATGAAAAAGTCAAAAAGAGATGCTACTTCGCTCTGGTTAGTCAACATCTCGAATACGCCGCGAGCATTTGGGATCCTGGTCAAATAGATTTAACCAAAAAAATTAACAAAATACAAAGGAAAGCAGCGCTCTTCGTTAAAAACTGCTACGAGCGTACATATAGTGTCTCACAACCTTTAGAGGGATTAGGGTGGGAGAGCCCCTAGAGACTTGAAGGCTACTCGTTAGGCTTAGGTTGCTTGATAAATTCAGAACTGATATTGTTCAGAGCGACATGGAGAATATTATCATGACTCCTCCTCCTCCTCTCTAGGTCTGACAGATGCGATAAAATAAGAGAGACACACTGCCGAACAGATAGGTACAAAAACTCGTTCTTTCAGCGTACAATAAGCGACCACAATAAAAATTGAGCTCCACTAAATACACTCCTATAATAGATGTCACCATTTCATCTCCAAAACACGTACACTTTTACACGGCTGGTGACCTCACACCCACACGCCCAAGCGGCGGCTTGCGGGGTATTATGTAGATGTAATTTAGAACACATTATATTTATCTGTTCGGTTGGGTTAAACTCATCAAAATCGCGAACCGTTCGATGCTGCACCGCATGACGTCTTATTACGTCACCAAGTTACAAGGACAAATATTTGAAAAATTTGATTTATCCACCAGGGTAAGGGCACAGGCGGTACAGGTATTTGCGGATTGCACGCAGGTGACGTCTCAATTCGTCGGAAAGAACTTGTTTTTTTTGTTGATTTTCACGCGCATGGCACATGCGCGCAAAAATCAACAAAAATCCGTTGCATTTTTCATATATTGTCCCTTTAAATTGGCATTAATAATAGGGTGCATCAGTAAGAGGTAAGCAGTGAATGGACTTATCCGTTATTTTTCACAGATGCCGGATGCACCACCCTAGGGCTGAAATTCACTCATTGTAGCGACTTGCTTGTAACTACCATCCCTTCTTATTCTCATATCATGTAAACCAGCTTACATGGCATTTTTACTGTAAATATGTATCCTATTGCGAGTATCTTTGATGGGATGCCATTCTTGTCACGGCACTGTCGTATCGTTATCTCATTTCACAGGTCATTGCTAAAAAAATATGCCCAATTAAAAATCGATAGTACAAAAGACTAGTTTTTTTATGTAAAACAGGAGGACAAAAAGACAAATTGAGGACAAAAAGACAAATTGAGGAGAAAAATTTAAGGATGGCGAAAGGAGCGAGCAATTGGAGTAAGTGGATTCTTTCAACCGCCACGAAAGGAAAATAACAGGGGGTGGAATATGGGCAACACGCATAAAAAGTAGAATATTAAAGACCTACAGGTTGTTTGCAACGATGATGCAGCAAAAATCGCAGAAAAATGCAATCGGAAACAGAGGCTAGCCAAAAAATATGAACTTTTTCTAAGACTTGAAAGATCAGAAACCCTGACCCTTAAGGTAGTTTGAGCGAATACCGTTTTACTTAGAAATCAATAAATTTGGTCTCATTTTAAATAAAAATATCTCACCTATTCAATGACAACAAAAATTCAACCCCTTACCACATTGCTTTCGGAGTTATTTGCCAAAAAATACCAGCCATTTTACATGGAAAACGGTGCGTGTATGCACTCCAGAGAGACATTATTTATAAAATGAGGAATTTATAACACTTAGATGTCGCAAAAAAACAAACAGCGTGTCATTTGTATTTTTTATCGACTATATTTGACAATTAATCATATTGTCACCGCATTAGGTTCTTGGATATCGCATAAAACCTTCCGTTTTGAAGGAGTTTCAAACGCACCGCGCGAAAATAAATTAGTCAAGTTAAAGACTTATTTACATATTTTCATTTAATTACTTACCATTTCTGACATGTAAAACTATATTACTGCACCATTAATAATGCAATATTTAATTGATCTGTCCTATAACTGGTGAAATTAAAACGTATAATTCGAATATGGTCTCTATTATTGCCGGCCCCGGGTGCGGCGGGGTAAAGTCCTCCCCTGCTAACCCGAGTGTCGCGGGTTTGAATTTCGCCTGGGTAGATTATTCATTGCCCAGGACATGGATGTTGGTGTTCGTCATATTCGAGTTAATTGTATGAGAGGACTGCACTGGCCTAAATTCGCTCGGAATAAAAGACAAGTAATTATTATTATTATTATTATTTATTATTATGACTAGGGAACTATCTCGCTCGGACCATCTTAACTGATGAAAGCCTTCGGAAATGAAGTTTGTAGCAATTGAACAATAGATCGAAAATAATTATTAAAGTAATTTATCTCCCTGTCATCAAATACATTGTATATGGAAGAATTAGAGAGACGTATGAGGTTGCAGGGGAACTGAGTTACCACCCTATTTCAAAGAGTACTACTATTCTGGGATATCACGCGCTTTTTAATGTACATGTGAAGAATAAGAGGTCATAGCCACTTGTTTTTACTGTTGAAGCATGCCATTCTAGCCAAAAGTAATAACCTTGAAATAAAAGTGCTAGTTTCTTTTTCGTAAAACACTATGAATAGTAGCAATATTGTTATAGAAATGTTAAGAGGTTTCATAATGGGCTTAATGCAGTCTCATCCCTCTGTTATGTTACTCCAAAGTTTAGGAATTACAAATCTAACCATGAGAATTACCGACCAATAAGTGTATTTATGAAGAATGGAACATTTAAGCAGAAGTAATACCTATTCCCTGCGTTACGGGACGTATCAACGACTACTCATACTTAAAATCATAATAGAAGAATAGCGGGAAAATTTTATTCCAATTACCACTAGCAATGTGACGAATGTGATTCTAAAAATCCGAGAGGTAAGAGCCGACTTCAAACGAACTCTATTATTCTAAATTTTCAAGAGAACAATTACGCACGCTATCGAATGAAGTACCAGATCCACATTTTTGTCGGTTACGACTCTGTCCCATACGATTAAGCTGCGTATCTCACGCGGTTCACTTATCCCACAACATCATCTTGAATTATTCATGGGGGGGAGGCCTTTCGTGACTGCATTTTATGGCTCCAAGAAGTTTGCGGAGACGCATTATTTCATGTGAATAACGAATCCCTGGTCTCGAATAACTTGTTTACCCACACAGCAATTTTCGTCGGAGAGCTGATTTACCGAACGAATCAATTTCTCCTCTCGTAGCGTCTTGACAGAGGGGGGTGGGGTGTCAGTGAAGTCAGGTTGGATTGGGGAATGAGATGGGGTGAAGGGATGGAAGGGAACGGGGAATGAGAAGGGAATGGAACCCGATGGGAACCCGTCGGGAAGAAAAGCGTCCTCCGTGGTCGTTGCTAGGGGGCCATAAGAATAGTCTCAATTTTCCGAGCTTCCTTGTTGTCCGAAGCAGAGATTGTCAAAATAGGCTGAGAATATTTCTCCAATGCCCGTAACTATTGGCACCACTCGTAAAAAGATAGAAAAGAAAATATTTACTGTGTTGGTTTGACGGTAGCGTCAGTGACCAACCACAGCCTCTCAACCAGAATACCCCTTGTGAAGGTGTACGGGAACGTTAATTCCTCGCCAGAGACCATTCACAGACACACACACACTCAACCCAATTGGGATCCTTCACAGGACTTTAGAGACCCCGTTAAGGATGCCTGAGTTATGATCACAAACACACAGAGCAATCACTCTCACAAGCACTCACAAAATCACTCACTCACACATTGAACAGGTCCCAACTTCTGGGAGAATCAGGCTCGAGATGAGCTTGGTCAAAGGAATGAAACAGGAAAAGACGAGGGTGTGCGTCGTGATTCGCGTATTTCGGCCACAAGGTGGCCCTCTTCAGCGAACTGAAGGGAAAAGATACTAACAGCACAAGGTTGATAGTAAAAATTGCGAGGACTGACGTTCTATAAATACGAAAATTGAAGAAAGGAGGAGAGGGGTGAGGAGCCAATGACAGTAGGGTGTGGGAGAGGGAAGAGGGGGTGCGTTGAAGCCATTGGCGGTGGAGGAGGGGCGGGGGGTGGGCGTACGTTGGGAGGAAAGGGAGTGAAAGGAAGTGAAATCTTTTTTCGAAGTAGAGATACCTAATCTGTGGCCTAATATTTTTGGGGATAGCCTAAAAATTCAATGATAATTTTATGAAAAGAATCAGAAAACAATCGATAAGCCTACACGTGGAACTAAACTTCTTTGTTTTTGTTAGAGCCTGTGAAATTGCTTAGCGAAAGGATCTCTAGGAGATATTTGCTTCCACTCAGCTGGGGTGTGCGACTCACATATAGTTCCGTCTCAGAGCAGCCTCTTGTCAATGTGTACGAAGTTTGCCGCTTTTGGCCCATTTGTATACAAAAATCTTCCTAGATTAGAACACAACGGAGTTGTTCCAAATTTCAAAATTAAAATATGTCCACTTTGGTTTAAGTAAAATTAAATTAGAGCAAAGTTCACGAACTGTAGTTCTGCCATGAGTATAAGTTCTTCGAAAGTACTGAAACTACCTCAAATATATATTTGAAATACAAAATGCTTCTGCGAAGTGTTTAAAAATTATAAAATACTTTCGGTATTTCAAATACATGTATTATGGCAGTATTTAAAATCAGGGCAGTTTTTCAAACACTTGTATTTGAAATACTGTCCCGCCTGTAACATTTTCCCTAACGCGACTGGTGTCCCAACACTCCCTGCCATGCGCCCACGCAACGGCTGGCAGAGTACCACGTAGACGAAAAAATGGAAGGCGATACACATAGATTTTACTCAAAATGCAGTTTGTAATGATTAGATGGATCATCATCAAAAGTATCAAAAAATGAAGTTTGGCAATGCACATAAGTATCTATTCTCGTTTTAATTCTTTATTGTCGCACAAAATCCTTCTGCATTATCCAAGATTTCAATTGTCCAAGGAGTGCGCAGTCCACATCATTTAGAATGATCTAAACTGAACTGCTTTGCATCGTAAGTTTCGGTGTGCGGCGCAGTGGTTTGGATATTCTTGTCTGGTCTTGCAAAGGCGAGCTTGGGGATTCAAGATCATGCCACGTAAGATTTTATGGTCACTTATGAGTGTTTCAAGTGTGAGTTGGTTAACAACATAACTGTTTATTTATATCTTGGAAGATTATTGATTTCTATTGTTAATGTAAAACTGAAAGGAATTCCTGAAAGGAATTACAATTGTAAAAGTCTTACTCTGAACTTGATACCTATGTGCTGTGAACTTCTAGAGAAATACTTCCTCATTAAGACAACAAATATAACAATGAGATTGTATCATTACATGACTTTTGCAATTATCGCACGAAAATTCTCAGTTTGCATCACTCCAAGCATCGCATAATTTCCCTCTATTGGCAGTTGTCCCCTTGACTCGTCGGCACTCTGAAGCGACTTTATCTAGCGGCCAGGTGGCGCGAAAAAATTCCTATGATGCAATTTGCCCCAATATTACCATGAGAAGACGAAATTGCTCAAAAAACGGCTCGTGAAGAAGCTCACATGTGTGCAAATCTTTGAAAATTCGAAAAGGATAATTAGGGGATTCAGAAATGTTAGTTGGCCGCTTTCAGGGGAGGAGACGGTTGAAATGTGGCCAAATTCGCCTCGCGTAATAATAACTACATTAATAAATGAATGAATGCGACTAATGAATCGTCCCTTATCCTCGGTTTGGGGGAGAAGTGGAGTCCAAGGGCAACATTATGAAACGTGACGTGCATAATGATGAAAACGGGGCACGAAAGATTACCTGCGTGCATATGTGACTAGAAGAGAGGATGGTGGAGGAGGGCAGGGAAATTTATTTGACGGTGAGTTTTTGCGTGGAACATCCCCCACGGCAGAAGACGGGGAGGGTGAGTGCAGAGAGGGAACGGAGAGGAGATGCTCAAAGCTGTAATGGAGGTGAAGAACGCGGCGATCGGAGATGAGAGACGGTGATGGCTGGAAGGATTATCAAGGAATCGTCGCGGGAAGAAATAAATTGGTTTCGCAGATTGTAATTAGCAAAGTGCCTTGCTTATGCGCAACCGATCACCGTCATCAATCTGAGCCTTATTATACCAATGAATATATATTATGGATTTAAATGCTTGTTATCGTTGCCTAGGTAATGTGTTGCCTCAATTTCCACATTTAGTTCACTCAGTCCTTGGCGCCACTTGGAAAAAAGGCTTCTCAGTCGAATCGTAAATAGCCGTTGTTAATTGTTGTTAACGTGAGACTGTTGTGAATATTCAATAATGATTGAAGTGATATAAAGTACTTGATGCTGTGAATAATAGCTGGCTATTTTTGAGACCTAACATTTACTTAGTAAATGCTAGAGAGGAAATATCTACTACAGGAAGTGTGTAAGTGGCACATGAAACTTCCATCGTGAGTCTTTTCTCTGCTGTGTGGATCTTTTACTGTTAATTTACAGCTACATTTTTTTGGTTACGCCCGAGGAGAGCCTTAAGAATCAGAATGTATGATCTAGATAGATTGACGTGGATGTTAATGTGTAATCTACTATTCATGTGTGGCCTCGGAGTAGGTTCAACAATCTCTCCTTCATTTGTTATTAAAATGATAGTTATAGGCGCATTTCTCATCCATAGATGATATTGCCATATGTTGGTTTTGAAATCCTTATAGTACTTGTATCCGTCTTCTAATTCATTCCAATTTTTTCTCCTCGTATTATTATTAAATTTCCGTTTAGCGACATTCACGAAGTGCTAAGCCGTAGATTGTGCATTTGTGTGATTAAATTTGGAGAGAAATTAAATATATCTGCAGACCGGACAATATTAAGAAAGAGTTTAATCACGTCCCGCGTGTAGTACTACATGTTTTATCCACTGCATTATGATTTCTGGTAAGTAAAACCGGTAAGACGTGATTATTTACAATCTGTAGACTGTATTTACATTTGAACTGCCGTCTTTCATCAATAGACGGCGACTCAACCGAAAAAGTTGTTTGTTTACGGAAATCTAGGCAACATTTTTTGGCGACGAGTCGAGAATCCATAATGTATATTCATGATTATACCCTGCACCACCAAATGGTCATTATACCCTACACCACTACGCGGGTATAGGGTGTATTGATGTTGTCACAGCAGAAATGTAACGCATTGAAGGGGGCGTGGCATGTATGGAAGAGTACGTATATAGAAATGATCAGCATCACCTTACGAGTCTATCTAGCTATGTTCATCTGTCTGTCTCTTCGCACGATAACTGCCGTAATAACTGAGATATCGAGCTGACATTTCAGTCATAAGCCTCTAGTAGTCCACAGACATTGCCCAGTTCTCAAATGGGTTGGATCGTGTATACCAATACCACGCCTCCACCTCCCATACAAAGTGGCATTTTGGAAGTGAAAGTAATTTCCTCCAATACCTCAAAAACTTTCAAATATTCGATCTGAAATTTGGAATATAATATTTTGTTAAGGTGAACATACATTCTAAACAAAAAAACAAACTTATTTTTTTAGTTTTATTCAAAATTGAAAGTGGTGGAGTAGGGTATTTAAGCATCGGCAAGGCCGAAGATAATTTCTGTACTAGTTTTCCCCTGCTCTTCACTCTGTATCTCACGTCTTGTAACCGTTTTACTCCCTCACACGCATTCATTCCAAATATTTCAAGATTTTTCCTAGTCATCATTCTTGCAAATTTTCCACGCTTCATTACTTCGAGTATGGGTGCATCAGGCCGACTGTTAGAGCTATAGCATGTTTTATAGCATAGAATTGTAGCAATGAGGACTAGATGCTCATAAGTTCTGCGAGATAGTAAAAACTGTTATGGAATTTCTTTCGGGACGTGTCTAACTGAATACCACCCATCGTTATCAACAAACATTTACCCGAAGATAGGTTTACTATAACTCTCCACTTTACTGTCCGATCAGCCTACAGTGACATAAATTCAAACTTGTTATTCGAACTTGCCAAAAGAATTGCAACATGCAGTTCAACTATAGGAGCTCCACGATAAATCTCCCAATCTATTCTTCCTTCTACAACTATTTTCGGGAGACTGCTGGCCCGCAATATGTGTCTGATGATTTTTCTTCCTCTTTTCCTTGGGTTTTCTATAAGCAACTCCTCCCTCCAACCATTTCTACGAATTCTTCATTAGTAAAATAAGGTCTATTTATGAAGATAAACTTGAAATTCGGAGAAGTACTTTTTGCGGCCAATCAGAGTTTAAAAAATGTTTTACGCTCCTAACCATTCAGCTAAGAGTGCTTGAGTTACTATGTCACAAGTTTCAGCGATAAAGCGGTCGATGTGAAAAGGGGAGGGGTAGGTACCAATGGCAGAGAAGCAGTTCATTTTCCTCGGGTATAGTCTCAGATCTTAGCTGGACTTGGATCGAATTTTCATAAGTATACCAATTTCGATACAGAGTCCCTCGTGAGACTTTCAAAATTATCCCCGACGTGAAATTCATAAGTGAGTATCTCAGTTTTATCAGTTACCGCTTTCTTCGATTTCGATAACCTCAGTCGCAAGCAACACCAATGGACACGGGTATCTCCCACTGTTTACATTCAATACACGTCCCACTGTGAAATGAATGAAATTCTAGTTTCCATATTCAACTTAGTTATAGAAAAAAATTATCCTTTAATGTAAAATGACAACAAATATCAACATTTTAGCGGCATTTACCTTCAAATTCAACTTTAATTCAACAGTGCTTAAAATTAGGGATGCATGAAAAGTTTAAAGTAAAGATTATTTCTTCTGTTTTAAATATGCGTGTTTCTTACGAAAAACAGCAAAAAGAAATGATTTTTCGGTTAAACTTGTTAGTAATAAATAGATACATAATCCCATCTTAGATATATTTAAAGCTTTTGTTCAAACACTGCAATTTCAGAAGATTCTATGAGATTAGTTGACGGAATATTGCAACCGTCGACTATTTTAGTCAGAAAATGTGTGGTTAAAATAATGTCGGATTATAGTTAATCCAAATTTTGCTTTTCGAGAGTGAGTTCATGAATAAAATCAGCGAGAATATTAATTTTGAGACGACTCGTTGAAGGATGTGCTATTGTGAATTTGTTTTGAGTCACGCAGTCTCAATTGAAATTGGAATGAATTGAATTATTACGAGGTGCTTCCTCTCCATATAGGGTACACTGCTTCGCCCTCTACAGTAATTATCCGTTCACACATACCCACCTCAACCTCTCCAACGGGGCCAAGCCCGCGAGGATGGGGAGTGGAAGGGGCGCAAGAAGAAAAAAAGGAGGGCCGTTCGGCTTTCCCTGTGGTACCCCTGCATCACTCGTCCTCCATTTCTCCCAGAGCCTACACCTGCTGGCGTCGCAGCGCACGAGAGAAAACGGGCACGAAGCAAGAGGAGAGAGGGATTTTGGAGAAGGGGGAAAGGAGAACAGAACAGAGAGACGAGAAAAGTTAATGACGCAGCTTCTGGGGGAATGGGAGGTGTGCGGCGTGCGAAAATGCACGCGATGTATCGGGCCCTCGTGTGGCACGGTGATATGCTGTGCGGGCAGTAGGAGGCTGGAGGAGATTAAGCTGGTAGGGTAACTACATCTGCAGCTGGGCGAGCCCATGAAAATCAGGACAAAACTCATGGATAAAAAATTGACACGGAATATAAGACATAATTTCCGGCTTCACCTGGTGGAAATTTATGATATCACTCATAATAAAAGATACTTGGTTTTATTCCATACTATTTAATACAACTCGATGAAAATGCACGCGATGTGTTAAAGGGCACTCGAGTGGCAGGGTGGTATGCTGTGCAGGGAGTAGGGGGAGACCAACCACGGTCGAGTTCGACACCGCGTGTCATCCTCAGGTCGCAACAATGGTCGAGTTGTATTAAATAGTGTGAAATAAAACCGAGTATCTTTTATTATGAGTGACACGCAATAGTTTTTCGGCAGCGATCACACAATTTTGTATAATTGACAGTGGAAAAATCATTCGCCTGGACTGGGAACTCAAATCCCTCGATTTCCCGCCGAGTGCTCTAATCAATTAAGCTATCCAGGCATCTTCTTCCAATGTGAATCTCACGGGGGCTTAAATGAGCAAGTTGTCCTTACAGGTACTGTGCCAGAGGAACTTGTATGCGAGCGCTAAGCGCTATAGATCGCGGGGTAAAGCCCAACTTCTTCTTCCACTGTGAATCTCATGGGGGCAATAAGGAGCAAACGGGGGAAATCGAGGGGTCTGAGTTCGATTCCCAGTCCAGGTGAATGATTTTTTCACTGTGAATTTAACACAATTGTGTGATCATTAGCGGATAACTCCGTTGAAGTTACTGCGCGGCTAGTTTCGTGGTTCTTTGAAAAAGTTCCTCGGTACTCGAGAGACAAAAAGAACCGGGTCGCCTCCTCCAGGTAACCATTTCTCATTTCCAGATAAAACTCACATACATGCATTAAAAACCGGAGTGCTGTCCCATTTCGGATAAGGCACTGTCAAAAGAACTATTTAATAAATGTTAGGCCTTCAAAACTGACTCCGTTCTAACTTTTACACGTATAAAGCCATATTATTCTACTATGTGATAACTTATGCTCTTCTATATACTACCAAAATAATCCAATCCATAACCCACTCGTCTTCGATACTTGCTTACTCCCACTCCCGAGGCCATCTATACCCAAGCTGGGATTTGGCCTCACCCGCGAGGGACCTTGTCTTTGTCTGCTGCCTCATTCACTGTTTCTCAAGCCGGTTGATATTTGACTTGACTCCATCCAACCACCTTCGTCTCTGTCATCCAGGAGGTCTTCTTTCCTTCTGGTCTTCCCAGGCCTACCTCCTTCAGTAGTGTACCCTGCTCACTTCGAATCATGTGGCCAGCCCATCTCATTCTTCACGTTCTTGTGCATGCCATTATATCTTGGTGGAGTTCTCTAATTTCCTTGTTGTACTTGATTCTCCGCATTCTGATTTCATTTGTGGGGCCAGAGACTCTTCTCAGGATTTTGTTTTTTAAATTTTATAAGTTTTCTTTCATCCTTCTCGTTCATTGCCCACATTTCTGCACCGTACAAAACTATTGGGCTAATTATTGAACGGTATATGTATTCTAATTGTTGTCACATACCAATGTCTACAAGGGCGAAAATTAACTCTGTGGAGGACTCCACTAAACAATCGGCCGCCAACCAACTTGGGCGGAAAGAATTATTGGGCGTGGGGTACATCTACAGCTATATATTACCCTGAAAGCCTTCTCGATGGTGCTTGGCAGGGTGTGATTTAGCATTAAAATGTGCAGAGAGATATTTAAAGTGTAGAAGTAACTTTCACCAACATGCACTACACTAAAGGTATGCTACCAATACTACGGAAACTATTGAATTAACGCATAATGTAAATATGGTAAAGATGAGGAAGAAGTAAGGATCCGAAGAGTAAGGGGGATGAGGGACATTGAGGGGGAGGGGGCGTCAGTTCTCACTCCTAAAATCAACCCACCCCTTCGTCCCCCTTGCCAGGCGCCCACCTCCGCTCACCCTCCCCTCTCCCTCAAACGCCCCCCTATCTTATGAGGGGTCACTCCATCATCCCCGGACCCACTATCGCCTCCCTTCGTGGGCCCTTAGTGGCATGATGGAGTCTCTTCCTTACTATCATCTCACGGGACGGCCTTCTCCCCCGCCCTCCTCCTTCCCTTCTCGAAGACCTCAAGATCTTCACAGCATCCTCACCTCCCCCCCCCCCACTCTCCTCTCATCCTCTCGTCCTCCCTCCTTCACTACTCGCCCAGTAAATTTAAAAAATACCGTGGAAGGCATCGTCCCTCCAGCTCTCCCTTCCAGCCCAAAGAAAACACACCACTCTATCTTCCTCCAAGGCCCTCGACAAAAGTGTCGGCCATCATACCTGAGATGCAGGTGTGCGTATCTACCCTCAACCGCTCCTATATTTAAAAAGATTAAAGCTCTGATTAAGGATTGAGCATATGGGATAAGACGGAGAGAAAGAAGGAGACTGAAGTATACTTGCTGAACTATTACTTAAATTAACTCAGAGTATTTTGATCGAGAACGCTCATCTTTCGATTGACACAATGAATCCAACAAATCCGACTCTTCATGTACGCATGATATTGAGAATATGCGCCCAAGATAATTAAAATATAATGAAGTTTATGCCGATGACCGGAGCCATGTATATTGTTGAGAGTTATCACGGGAAGTACAAAAAAAATCCGTTATACTTCGGATCGCTGTCACCTAATATAACCCGTATAGAGTACATACAATTGAACAAATGCCAAAATTATCGGGAAACCATTATACTACTATGATTAGACGACTGCAATGAAGGGGAAAATTTTTATGGGACATGTAATCCGAGAAGTATCTGAATAGCCACAGAAACCCTTGCAAAAGAGACATTTTTTTCAACCAAAAAGACATTTATCATTTGTTAAATACAAGACTCGTACTGCCTAATTCTCCATCGAGGAATTGCGCTCAGTTACATTTCCCTTAAGTTTTTAAAATTCACTTTTATGTGGAATAATTCCATCACATTACTCGCCAACAAATACACCCGTCATCAATCACTCCCGGGGAAATGAAATAAATGCTGGCGCATACAAGTCTAGACATGCGCAACACAATGAAGTGTCTTCTCAGTTTGGCCGTTCGCCAATCAAGACGCACGGCTGGAACTGGACATGAGTTATGGCGGTGAAACACATGTGGAAAAAGACGCACTCGGTCTCAGAACTCAGTAAACCACGAAACCTATCTTGAAATACCAAGACCAGGGGTAACTTTGAATTAAGAAATCAAAAGAACGTAAAATTACTTCCACCAATAGTAAGAGGCCATATAAACCAATCGAAAGTTAAACATACACACAAGTCGCTAACTCGGACCTAATTCAATGTGATTTTTAGAAAGAACTTCATGGCCAAAAACCGCTTCATCAGTTCGCCTTCTGCGTACAAGTTATACTCATCCGAAGGAATAAATAAGAACAAATAGGTACATGAATACCGTGCAGAGGGTCTAGCTCAAAGAAACGTTAGAAGAAGGAACCAGAAGCCGCGTAACCTGATCCTATGCTTATATTACTATGCGAGCCACTGCTAACATGGTAATGATTCAATGACCGCCGTTGTGAAAGGGAGGTGGCTTCAGATGTCAGGACCACCATTGGTGAAAAAGAGAGGTACATGACAAACGGAATTGGAGACGGAAAAGAAGAAATTCGGCTATAAGTTTGCGACGCGGGTAAATGTTTCGCCCGGTAACTCTGAGGGCGCTGTTGACGGTGGGAAGAAGGGATTCTTAGCTGGGCAGTGTATCTACTATATGTTGTCGCTTTTAGAAATATAGTGCTGGGTGAATGAAAACCCTCCATCTTGCTTTCGACGCAACACCTTTTTCACAAATTCTCGCATTCTTTTGCTCGTTCTTTTAACACCATGATGCTGGTTCACTGTAATTATTATTTAAAAGACTACTCAATAGTTATGCTCACTAGAAAAATTTGGCGATGAAAGCCGGTTCTTCACCAGAAATGAATTACTCTCTTGGTCTCAGAAGGAGTTGTTGTTCACCTTGTTTGTATTGCTACGGTAGAGAGAAATGGGGATCATGAAAGGAGCGTAGAAATTTTTTCAAGCCGGATACTTGGCTCTCTATGCATTGATATGACAGAGAGAAGACCTTGACTCGTCGACACCAAAACAAGTCACTGCTAATGTGATGCAGGAAATATCTTTTTTCTGAGTAGGTCCACCTCGAGCTTAATAATAACTAGTAAGGGCCAGAAAGTAATTAGTGAACTTAAAAGGACTTCCCTTTAAGTAAATTTAAGAAGCAATTGACTCTGAATTCAACGTTGCATTTGATTTGGAAAGACACTTCACATATCATTTGTAAGAACCAGGAATATATGTTATGGATTCTTATCTCGTCGCCAAAAACTGTTGTCTAGAATTCCTTAAACAAACAACTTTTTGGAAAGTGATGCCGCCTAGTGATGAAAGACGGAAGTTCAAATGTAAACACAGTCGATAATTTGTAAATAAACGCGCCGTACTGGTTTTACCATGAATAAACATAGGTTTTACTTACAATTAATCATAATGCAGGGGATAAAAAATGTAGTTATACACGCGGACGTAATAATACACTTTTTATTATCGTCCGGTCTACAGATATATTTAATTCCTCTCCAAGTTTAATTACACAAATGCACAATTAACTTCTTAGCACTTCGTGTATATCGCTATATGGAAATTTAATAATAATGCGAGGTGACTTCATGTGTATTCCCGATGGCCATTGCAGTGTAGGTAAAAAGGAATACACTTACTGCCGCCTTGAACAGACTCTTATTCTTCAATCCAAGTCTCCTATTTTGGGTCCTCGTAGACGCATACCCTGTTTTGCAGCCTGGTACGAAGCAAGTTCTGTTTAAACAAGGCATTCTAAATTCTTTATTTAAGCCGAACGGGCTTAATGCATTCAAATTAGAATCAGAATCTGGCAAACATTGTCGTCGGCACACCATGGACGTTTCATAAACCTCTTACACGTTTCCTGTAATAGATATTTCCTCTCTAGCATTTACAAAGTAACTTATAGGCCACAAATATAGCAAGATATTATTCAAAGCATCAAGTAATTCATATCTCCTCGATTGCTATTGAATATTCACTACAGTCTCACGTTAGCAACAATTCACTACGTCTATTAACCATAACAACTGAAAAGACTGTAATCGAAGTGGTGCCAAGGACTGGGTGAACTAAAAGTGAAAATTTAGGCAACACGTAGCCTAGGCAACAATTCCAAGCATCTAAATCCATAATATATAATCATGGTTAGAACTGTCTTCCATTTGGCCATGAAATAATAAAAGCCTTTTCGGATTCCGCTTGAGATCACCTTTGATCTTGCGATGAGGGGTGATTTATAATGCAATCTAGAGGGAAGAGCAAATTTACGTCTCAACGTGACAGTGTTGAGCAAAATCAGTGGAAAGGACAGCGATGCCGGAGGTTCAACATTTCATTCTCCGCAAGGAAATAAAAATTCCGTGCACTTTCTGAGCGGAGGAGGCTTCTCACCGAATAAATACATGTATATACATCTCTTTTTTCCTTCTTTCTCTTTCAACCCACCCGATTGCTGTCAAGGTGGTCTGCTCACTCGCGGGAGTGTTTGCGCTGCGAAAATGCTTTTGTGCCGAGTGACTTCCATGCGCGGATTGGGTCGCGGAAGGTGACTTATTTGGATCAGCCGAGTCGTAAGCCCGCAATCACCGACCGAAGGCAGCGGCTGTCGTCGTTTCTTTTTCCTCTTCAAATTGCTCTTTATACGGATCTCTCCGTTTTGTTGCTCTGGCGTAATTGGATGTTTTCTCGAGTTCCTGAAATAATGAGATCGACCTAGAGAGAGAGTCCCCCGATACAAGTGCGCCCGCATACAAAGGAATACTCGCAACCACTGCGTCTCACTGGATTTCTCGGGAGTGATCCCGTCATTCCTGCCGTTTTCAACCGGTTGATATTTCAAATAAGATCCATTGCCCGGTGAAAGATTAATGCCACCGTCCTTGACTAAGGAACGAAGCAAATTGTGCGGCTGGTATGTTCGGGAACTGAAGAGGGCTAGCGACAAGGTTTGTTTCAACAACATGTGACTCCCTTTTTGAATTGCATTTCTCGAGGCTAATAGCGTCAGGCAGATGTAAAAATTCTGCGCACATAATATAACCCATTGTCTGAAAATGACTGTGAAACTTAAAAGAGTGTAAATCAAACTTAGAGATTTACTTTTACAGTCAATAATTCTACAAAGTAGCTCATACTCCAGGAATGTCTTAACGAAAAATCGGTTAATAAAACTTGAAATTAATGAACACTGCAATAAAAAAGGTAAAAATCAATTTTTTGAATTTCGTGCTACATTTTAATTTATTCGTTTCCAAAAGAGCAGCTATTTAGCGACTGGTGATGGGAAAAGTTTAATGCAATCTGAAAATAGTTTAAAAATGACAAAGTGCTTCGATAAATTCGGTGTAAAACCTGCTTAAGTGAAATTATGCCATTACGATTTCAGGCGCAAAGAGGGGGAATGGAAACATTAGGATATAAGTTATAAACGAAATTATATGAGATTTCACGTATCAAATGGTTATATCAAAAGAAACGTTCCAAAGACCGGTCAAATTAATCGCTCTTGCGAATAAGCACTCATTACAATCATTAAAACATAAATTAACTCGACTTTGAGGAAAATGTTAATAAGAACAGGCTTCTGGCTTAATGTAATATTTGTACTTCTGTTACTGCGAACATACTTCTTTGGACAGCTGGTAAAGAAGACTGAGTTCGCCTAGGTAGTGATTAAAGAAAAGAGTTTATTGCAGTAACTCATGACTAAATGAACTTCAAAATAAATAATGAATTTAGGTGTGGCGTGATGTGAATATCGTTAGCCTGAGATGCTTACAAAATATGATCTTTGGCAACAATTGATGAAATTTTACATCTACACTTACATATTATCACGCAAGTGCACCCAAAGGGTGTGTTGGAAGGAGTGGGTGGTCTCCAACATGTCCTCTAATGTACCAGTTCTTATTTACCAAAATGCACCTCGCTATACGTATGCTACCAAAGCTACATATAGTTATTATATAAATACATATGGCAACTACGTCAACGAGACACAAGAGTAATTCAGGAATCATGAGAAACATTATCTTAGAACTCCGTTACAGGTTGAGAAGCAAGCAAATGAAATAATCAGCTTCACTACATATCCACCAATCTACTTCAAGTCTCATTCACAACCAGAATGGTCTGATAATATTAGCGGGAAAAACGACATTTTTAACCTGTCTGTCCTGCTGTTTTCTTCCTAATTTTATTGTCATGATCTGATCTACTGTTGTATGCTGAAGTTTGTGAGATGTTAATAACGTCTTCAGAAAATATATTGGTTTGGATTATAAAGAAGATCAAATTCAATTTTCACTCGACAGTCAAAAAGCGAATCCCATTCCAGATTTTGCAGAAGATCAGTAGTACCAACGAGATTATTATAACGGCCTTTTATGTATCTTTCTTATCATCTTTGCACGCGTTCTAAATTCAGTTTTTAAGCCTGCCACATGAGGATACCAAATATTGGCCGCGTATTCCGATTGGGGACTAACAAGGGATAAGTAGCTGATTTTTCTGACTTTAACGGCCCCCTTTCCAAGTAGGTACTCTTTTAACAAAAATTCCAATGTATAAGAGGCTTAACAAGGTATTTCCCGAATATGACTGTTCCTTTTGTCGGGATCCATTCCGCGATGTATGTTTTGAGAAAAAAATATTTCGCTGGTCCTCCTGCCAGCTTCATCAGGTTAACTGAACCTTCAGTGACCTGATGAAGCTGGCAGGAGGACCAGCGAAATATTTTTTTCTCAAAACATACATCGCGGAATGGATCCCGACAAAAGGAACAGTCAACACTGCATCCGCGGAAGCCTACGAGCTAATTTCCCGAATATGTTTGCTCCACGAGAGAACATTACTTAGTTCACCTCTGGGGTATTTAATAAATTGTACAGTTTCAAATTGGGCATGCTGTATGTAATAGTTGCACGGAGGGGAGTTTTTCTTGTCCATAAGTTCATCGCAGCGTATTTTTTCAAATCGAATTCTAGCTGACACGAATAGCACCACGTTCGAATTGCCTTGAGGTCCTTCTTTACCGCTTCCTTATAATTAATGCTACGGGTTCCTGTGTACACTGCAGCGTTCTCTGCAAATTGTGTAATCTTACTGTCCACTGCTTTACTAATATCGTTTATTTACAAAAGGAACAGAATTAGTCCTTTGAAACCCCCCTGTTGGATACACAAAGTGACTTTAGCCTAATTAGAGATGGCACCGTTTAATAAAACCCATTGCTCACGGTCGCTTAGGAATTCTCCAACTCAGGAAATAAAAAATAGGATATTATGACATAACAGCAATATATATAAAATGGATGAGTTTAACAAATAGTTACAAGCTTTCTTCAATCGTTGAAGAAAACCGAGATTACTTTTCCACCCTCTAAAAGCACTTGGGTGGGAGAAATAAGTACACTTGGAGAGGGGAGGGGGTCGGTTAGGAACACTACGTGCTGTTCTCAGTACCCAGCTACCTGCCGCGACACTCGCTTGCAAAATATAAGTATTCAGTTATTTACATCATTCACTTAAAAATGATGGAAATCATTGCTTATATTGGTTTAAGCCTTCTCCAGCCGATGATACCGAAAATCGATCATAAAACTGAATCAATCGAAAATGGTACCGTTTAAATACCATTGTTATGTTTGGTAGGCCTTCGTTCACAACATACTCGACATATTTTTACTATAAATTGTTAGGACGCGAGCACCTTGGAATAGCTTTTGTCACAGTTTTTGAATTTATTGATCCTGGAAACTTAAGGATCGATTCAAAATCTCAGCTTTAAAGCCTTTTGTTTACGATACCATACTGTTAGATGTATTTTGATAGCTATCTGTATCACCTAAATAATTACCATCCACCGGGATAGCTTCTCGTGACTGAATTTCATTCATTGCATAACTTGTTATAATTTCCTGTTCATCTTTTTTTGTCACTGTTAGTTGAATTGCGCACGGGTTGATGAAGTCGTGGAGACTATCTAATTTTCATGATATTAAGTAAAAAGAGTTTTTAAGAAAGAGGGTTTTAATATTAAATCAAATGCGCCTAAAAGTAACAAATCTTTAGCCCCCACCCGGTTCTGCGTGAAACTAAAATAAAACCTTTGATTTTTAAAATAAAGCCCGATATTTCAGAGCAATGCGTCGTCGGGAAGTAGGTTTAATTAATATTAAAAGATTTGAACCACATAGACAGGCGAAACTCAAAATAATTTTATAACCCTGAATTTGCACCATCTTAAATTCATGATTCAGTACAGTTATCTTCCTTGTGCTCAATAAAAAGACATTTGATATTAGTAAATCGTTTTCGTACCCAGGGTTTTTGCATTTTTTCTGGGTAAAGGTTAAGCCTTTGAATTGCTTATTTAATCTCGTCTGTTCCTTTTTTTGAGTCAGATTAATCTGAAAAATGCTTGAAGATACCGCATTTGTCATTTTTTTTGTTAAAACCAGATTACTCAAAGGAAATCTTGTACGAACCCCATTGAAAGTAATCACCTGAGCAAAGAGAACCATTGCCACCCAAGACATAAATTAAGACATTTGGCGCTCAGCTCTCCATATATTGTTGAATATAAATAAAATTTCTTGATATTAATATATGAAGAATGGATATTACCATGAAAAGTCATCAGCGACTGATGAGTATGGGACTAAAAGTTCTAATTCTGCACAGTATTCATTGCCATTGCAAATTTGGCATTCGCTCTATAACGATAGATTGTCAGGATATGGAGATTTCTCGGGTTTCCTGCCGGGTAACAGTGTAACCGGATAATGGTGATAACGCTGCTGAATACTGCGCCGAAGTTTCCATGACGAGGTACTTGCCGTTATTTTAAAAATTGCTATCACTTAATAATGATATAATAATAATAAGCTGGTAAAACATAAAAAAGATTAAATGTAAAAACTTTTTTTTAACAATTGATGTTATTACTCCGTGAAAGAGGATTGATATAAATAAGGCTCAAATACGGCTTTCCCCTCTGTCTTCAATTTCATCCCCTTCTAGTTTCCAGTACGTCCAGACCCCATCCGGTGGATGAACGTGCGCGAGAGATTTTTAGCGACGACTCACTCCCATAGCACCAGGTATAGCTTTCAACCCAAATTTGATTTTCCGTCGATAAAATCATATATATCTTCGTTTTATTTTGAAAGGTAAGGACAGACTTGAACCAAGAAAGTATAAGAGATAAAGTGGAAAAGGCAAGAATTGGATGGCATGGACATGTGAAAAGGATGGAAGTAGGCCGAATGCCAAGAATAATGGAAGAACTGCAGCTAAATGGAAAAAAGACCTAGTGGTAGACCTAGAAAAAGTTTGAAAGAAAGCGTTCAGGAGAGCGTGGTGAAGAGACGGTTGCAATGGGAACAAGTGCAGGAAGAAAAATGGTGGGAAGATAGAAGTAGATGGAGAGGCATCGTTTACACCCAGACCCGGCAGTTGCTGGAACGGGATCCGGATATGTATGTATGTATATATTTATGTATAATCATATGTACCTATTCTTCACACCTTAGCCTAAGAGGACAAGTGTGGACAATAATAGGTGTGAAGTACAAGCTTGCTGATGCAAAGAAAGGCAAGTGTTCGCGGGAGAATACTCAAAGCATTGAAAGCCTCAATTTAAAGAGTGAAGAATCTCAAATTCTTGGCGTGAACTTTAAAAGAAGTTATCAATAATTTGGCCTAAAATTTCAATTCTTCAAGTGACTACTTTTAATTCTGCTCTCAGAGCAGCTTGTGTCGAAGGTCATGTGCACAAGCGTATACTGAGAGACCGTGACATGTATTTCCAAATGAAAAACATAAGAGATGTATCTTGTCTCCCTCCTCCCAATGACACGTTCCTATCGAGGAAATTAAATTAGAATAATATTAATGAAAATTGTCATATATTTGACAAGATTTTACATTTGATTTCGAATAGTATAATGCTTAAAAAATAGTAATTTTACTTTACTTATATCTAACCATAACCATTTTACGGCTATTTCAGTAACTGATAAAAATTATAGGGGTTCATAGTTTCATTAACCTGCCTATGGTGATAATAATGTACCTCGGGGGTAATTAAAATCTCATAGGATAATCATGAAAGTATTATAGGTATTATCCCCTTAAAATCTTTTTTCCTTATAATTTACTTGTTAAAATATTTTCTAAAATTTCATAATCTTTAGCGGATAAATCTGTATGGAGTTTTTAAATTTTGTTTTGGAAGGCTCTCTGTCGCCTTGAGGCTTTTTTCACTGTCGCAAAGTGCCATCTTGGTTGGCTGCTCTCCTTTTTAATTTTACTTGGGTAACTATCAACGGCGCTTATGAGTAAAGATCAATGAGAATTATGAGATGAATATGTATAGGGTCCACAGCTCTTAGGGGGACACGGGTATTGCCTGGAAAGAACAGGGAAAGTTGACTTAAGAACAAATATCTAGGCAGGCAAATGGTTGGTTATACATAGCACTTAGAATATTGGGGATTTCAGTTTATCTGAATGTGAGAGTCTTGTAAGAGGTAATGCGAAACGTGATGTTAGTACAACGTTGCGGATGAAGAAACAAGAATCAGAGAGCAAATCAATTCAATCAGCTACACTACCCGTCAACTAATCTACTTCGAAGTGTCATTGGCAGCCATTATGGTTCCTCTCATCGATAGCAGAAAAACGACATTGTTCAACCCGCCTGTTCTGCTGTCTATTTGCCTAATGTCATTCTTAGTCATGCGTGGAGGGAAAATGCAGAGAAGAGACCTCTCTCACGGCTGACAAGTGTCGCGCAAGACGACCCCGGCCACGTGTCCTCTGCGCTCCCTTTTTGATGCCACATGTTTAAATAAAATAGAGCGTAATACTCGTGCACGAAGCGAGACCTTTGAGCTGGTGCACGCACCGGCGAGGAGGTGCACGGAGGTAAGGAGGCGCGTGAGGCGGGGCGATAACTCAAATGGCAGCGGCGCCTTTGACCGAGACGTGCGGTAACCACTGAGGCGGCGGCGCGGCGGCGGTGGAGTGCATGATAAAGGCCGCGAGCCGCTTAGAGAACATGAAAACGTAAAGTAACTTGGAGAGCCACCCGCTCGTGGCATTTAGGTGTTTGCAGCGATTTTTGCTTACGTAAGGATTTGTGTGAGTACATGTACAGGTGTACTTGTTATAAATATGCGTAGATCATCACTAGAGCATTCTATCAGCAACGATAGGTTTTTGGACAGTTTTCATGCTAAAGTCTCAATTTCTGGCACATGGTGCCGTTGTCCTTCCCATGGGTGACCCGCCATCACATCCCTCTGAAATTCCTCACATCATCTCCTTTCAAAATATCCTCCGGATAAGCGTGAAAACACTGCATATTACCGATTTAGTTTCTTGGAAAATAAATCATATTTTAATACGTCGTCTTGTGGCACTTTACATGTACCTATTTTGAATTAATTAAGTTATGAAGGTAAAGATTTTCTTCGTGAAGTGAAATAATATGTATGCTCCACATTATCCCAACAGTGGCTACCAAACATCAAAGGCCTCATTAAGAATGATAAACACGGATTTACGCATAATTGTCGCTTAAATTCCGTAAACCCAATTTTGCGAAATTATTGCGTTAATTATTGCAAACATTTTAAAAATATAACTCTTGCATCATCAATATTACTACGTGCATGGAGATTTCCACCGATTCAACAGGTGTACTTGAGCGAAATGTGGTACAATAATATTTATCGATCGACTTCAAAATGAATAAAATGCGTACTCAATGGCTTACAATTACCGGTGCAGCGGCGGGAAAGTTTGTTCGGTTGTAGGAGCACAACTCAAGCGGGCTACTCGATCGATCGCCAACGAGGATTGATTGAACGATGTACTCTGGCGAAAATTTGGTAACCCGTCGGCAGGTGGCATTCAGAGTATTCACATTTGTCACGGGTGTGTGTTTTGCAAATAAATGAACATTATTTTTGGCGCTTTCCACTCGAGGTATTGAAGTTAGTGCACATGGGAACACACCAACGCAACTAAACGCACACGAATGAAATTTCTCTGTAAATCTTTCCACTCATTTCTCCGTACGATATTGCTTTCAATAGCCTTTCATTAAAGCCTTCTCAATCCAACGTCGTCGTCGCAGGTCTTCTATGCTGTTGACTTCCACCGTCAATGTAATCTTCCTTTTCATCGGTAACACCACATCACCATTGATTCTTATTTCTTTTGCTCTGCAGTTTTTGCTGTCCAAGCTTCACCCCCATTTAAGAGCACACTTCACATATTGTTTAGCTGTTTTATTACTCTGTGGTTTTGTTGGAGTTAACTTTGAAATACTTTACGTAATGGAACACCACCAAGTAACAAAATAAAGTTTTTTATTTAAGGTAGTTGGAGCGAAATATAATTTTACTTAGAAATCAACGAATTTGGTCTCATGTTAAAGAAAAATATCTCACCCTTCTAATGACACCAAAAATTTAACCCCTTACTACATAACTTTTGGAGATATTTGCCAATTGCCAATTTTCCAGCCCTTTTATATGGGAAATGGTACGTGTATGCACTCCAGAGTGACATCATTTTTTAAAGTGTTAGAAAGACATCATTTTTTAAATGATGTCTTTCTAACACTTAGATGTCGTAAAAAAAGTAACAGTGTGTAGTTGGTATGTTTTCTCAACTATATTTGGAAATAAATCATGTTATCACCGCAGTAGGTTCTTGGGTATTACAAAAAAAACCTGTTTTGAAGGAGTTTCAAATGCACCGCGCGAAAAAAATGAGTCGAGTTAAAGAGTTATTTTCATATTTTCATTTAATTACTTACAATTTCTGTCATATAAAACTATATTATTTCACCATTAATAATGCAAAATTTAATTGATGTGTCCTACAGCTGGTGAAATTAAAACTTATGATTCGAATATGGTCTCTATTATGACTAGGGATCTATCTCGCTCGGACTACTTTAACGCACTCAAATACACGCAAACACCTCTCCAGCCTCTTTAATTGTGTCAGGCGAGCACGGCGACTGCATTTAAAGTATGAATGAATGATTGAGGGGACGCCTGTTGCCGGGTTTGTCTCGTTCAAGGGCCGCAGAGCGTTCGGAGGATAGAAAACGAACAGGGGGGGAGGAGGAGGGACCGGTCCCATTCTCACGCGGGGCGACCACGCAGCTCCGGGAGGCGACGCCGCGTGGTCGCGAATCGCACATCGTGTGTAACAGGGTGTTGTACTCCACGATTCGGGAATGATCCATCCATCTAGGGAGACTATGCACCAGTGCCGTACATGGAGGAACTCTCCTCGGCGTTACAAACGTGCGGCTGCGACGCTCTGGCATTGTCATTGGAGATTGTCAAGGGACAACCAACTATTTTGAAGCCGCTGGAAGCGTAACACTAAAAGGTACATACGTACCCGCCATGCCGTTCCCTTTTGGGTTGGCCAAATAGAAATCCCCTTTTCATAATTCCATCCATGAATCTCAATCCTTACAAACCGCTTTCGCTTCCCTCTCACGCTCATACACGCTCTCCTGTTCTTCAGACTACTAATATTCCATTCGCCCATGAATTTCGTGGTCTTTCCTTCTTCTCTGGTTTTCTCATCCTCTCACATCATTCACTCAAATATCATATTTATCTGTTCAGGTATTCGAGTCTCAGCCATCTCTCGACATGGCCAAATCAACGAAGCACACTTCCTTCTTACATGCCTATTCCTGAGCATTCAATGCACATTCTTTCATCGCACACTCATTCCCAGCCCTGTCATTCCTAATTTTTCCCGCTTACAGTTCTCATATATGTGGGATTGCATTGCGTTGAGCGTCCATTGCATTGAGCTTAATATTATGCTTATCGTGACCAGCACAGATTTCAATGCCATATCATAATGTCGCGAGGTGACTACTCGAGTACACTGCGATTTTCTCTTCTCTTGACAAACTCTCATTCCTAGGTTTGTTCCATTCACTAAAATATCTTCTATGAAAATATTTTGTGAAGAAAATTATACAAAAATATTTGTGCATACCTAAAGAATGAATTTGTGAGAGACTTTCCATCGAGTTCAAGGACTGATCCCATTCGCAATAGATCATTGCGGGATCACTGCCCAGATGCTTCGTTTCATATTTAGCTTACACAAAAATCAAATTGAAGGACCTATTACTGCCCATTGATCGAGTTAAATCAACATAGAACATCATGTGAAACATTAGATAGAAAAATAAACAATAAAATAGATAAAAGAATGGCAGGGAGGCAACTAATTATTCTGAAAGAGATGAGAACGTACACGAGCGGTAGGTATTGGAAGGAAAACAATGCGTATCTATGCTTTGGAATATGTTCATTAACTTTCTTTATCTCATTAGTATTTTTTGTACTTTGTCGCCCAGAAATATTTATTCAAAATTCTTTCCGTGTTCATTACCACCAAAGTCGCGTAATATGATTCATTTGAGAGTAGAAACATGTAAATATGATTAAGTAGCGAAGTACAAGACGAATTTATTCGCACGACTAGTTGAAGTCACTCACAAGATCCCAGTGCTGACACGTTAGTGATGTGGAAATTGATACACAATGGCGAGATCAACTCTCAGGACTGTTTAAATATTCATGTACTCATTCCATCCTGTAAGCAAAAACATTATTCTAATTAATCTACTCTAGTAATAATTCCTGAAATGGGCTCATTTTTAAAATGGACTGACTGACCCGAGACATAATCTTGGAACCACTCTGAATCGAATTTTTGGGTACCTATCCATGAATTTGGAATGAAAGTTAAGATAAATTGTAGTAGCAACATGTGATTGTTTCAGCGCCGGTCAATTGGACTCGTCCTCGGCCACAATTGCGATGGGGTGCATGAGGGTGGGGCCTGGAATATTTTAGGAGAGATAAAGAAAAGTGTTCCAATAATCCAGAGGCTGGGACAAAAATAAAGAGAGCTAATGTCAATGAATCCCTTATTTTGCCATGCAGAGGGAGTTTTTTTTTAAAAGGAGTAACTGATATTTGTGAGAATTAGCCGCGCGCTATTGAAGAAATGCCTGAAATGAAAGTTGAGTAATTATGCACAACCCCGCCAATATGCAAACTTGTTTTGAACACTATTGCTAAGGAGACTCACCTATTATGGTCATCGAACGAAATAATACTTGAACAAATCTAAACTCGCATGCGGATGAACCTTAGATCAGAGAGATTAGGGAGGAATGCCAAGAGAATGTGAGCAGACATGCTTTGTTCACGGGGATTGAACTACGTGCAAAATAAAAGTCATGCCCAGCGTATTGCAACAGATTATATATATCGTATACGCTATAATCTGTTTACACACATTATATATTTTCAACAGGAACGAATAACCTGTGGAATAGTTCGTTTGAGTTATCATTCGTTGTGTTATCATATCAATATTTCCCTAATATCGCCGACCTGCCATATCTTTGATGACGTAGGTATCCCTCGGAAGGGTTATCCCTCGATTCGGCAGAACCTTCGATTCGATTGAAGACTCACTCGAACGTTGGTAGGTTGGGGGTAGTTCACTCGTGCCGTCTGAGTGAAATGTTCAATCAAAGGGCACGAGTGAAAATGTTTGACCCCAACGGAGTGATTCGACGGCTTATTTCAGTCGAGTACGAGTGAAAGAGGCGTTCACTCGAAGCTCGAGAGACAGATTTCACTCGAAGACTTTTATAGAGTATGTATACTGATGTGATTTCGGATTGATGCACAAAATATGGCTCATTCTTTAAACCTCTTATTGCAGCCATTGGTTCTCTTGGCGTTAGAGGCGCAAGGTTGAATGGAAATAAGGGATCACCTTTTCAAGGTGTCTCAGGAGTCGCGCTTCTCCAAAATATAAGTATAAAAGGTGAAAAAAGCACGTCCAGCGAATGCCTAAAAGAGAGGTTTCCAAAGCAGGCTTTGGAATATAAGCCATTAGGGAAAAGGAATATTGGGAGGCCAAGGTTGAGATGGTGATGTGAAGTCGGAACAGGCTGAAAGCCTAACCCTGGAAGGAAGAAGAAGAAGAAAGGGTTAACATCACCGAAACGAATTAGGGTACCAAACAACTCTTGCAAAATCTAATGATTCATTTTAAAACCGCTGAACTCTGCATCTTTTAATGGGAAAATGAACGTATATGAAAACAAATGTCCAAACTTTAAATTAATGACAAAGTATTTTGAGCGAAGTTTTTTTCTTAATTTTCGGTTCAATTTAGGCAAATAAAAAATATTATCGCTTCTTTTTATTTTTATATTCGGCGAAGAGATTGCGAGTGAAGAATGCTGAAGGAGTGGAAACAAACAACTCTGTCTAGTCTGATGTCGAATCGGGAGTTCGAATGAAAGGCGCATGTTTTCAAGTTTTTGCGAGGGCTGTGCTGAAAAAGAAATTCTAGCATTGGCTCTCGAGCCATGGAAAATGCTCAAAGGAGTGCATAGGGTTTCAATGAGTGGAGATATTCTAGTACACTTCTACTTCTAGGAGCGGACATATAGTGTTTCACAACTATTAGAGGGATTAAAATGGGAGCACCTAGAGATTTGGAGGCTATTGCTAGGCTTAGGTTATTGAAAAAAATTCAGAACTGGTGTGTTTCTGAGCGACATAGAGAATATTATCATGATGCCTCACTACATCAGTAGATCTGACGGAAGCGATAAAATAAGTGAGATACATTGCCGAAGATACATGTACAAAAAATCGTGCTTCCTCGCACTATAAGCGACATTAATAAAAACTGAGCTCCACTAAATACACTCTCATAATACACGTCACCATTTCAACTCCCAAAACCTTACATCTTCACTCGGCTGGTGACCTAACACCCCCTGCCACACGCCCATTCGGCGGCTCGTAGGGTAGTATGTAGATGCAGATGTACTACATGCCTTCCTCAAAAAAGTCTCTGAAGTCAACAAAATAAGATGACTGTGCCAGTATCGGATTAGTGCTGCTTCATTTTTGAAAGAAATACTGACACTTTTTGGCGTTGGTCCTCGACTTTGGAATTCTCTCTGAGACACCGCACTTCATCGGTAACTTTTCATTCTACGCTCGACGCGGTCAGGGTAATCCTTTTGTCGGTCACGGAAGAGGAACATCGCTCTGATTTGGGAAGAAATTCGCTACAATGCTTAAGATGGCTGGATCGGTAATAATGCTACGTCGCACGAAATCGAAAAAAGCTGGTCAAAACCCTCTGTAGGCGTCTTCATTGGTAAAAGGTCGCTAATTTTTAGGTACTGTATATATTTTAAGACGTCATGAAACAATTTTAGGGTGAATTAGAACATGAAGTCATAATAGGGGGGTAACGAAAGCCAAACATCTGGAAACAATGGTGCGGGTTACATGAACCAGGGGCTCGCTCAAATTATTAGGCAAGGATGTCAGTGAAAAGAAATAATTATTAAGTTTTATGAAAACATTCATTGGAGATAAGATAATTATATTTTTCAAATAAGTGGACTGGTCTTGAATATTACGTTGGGGCACATTTTAGCCTAAGAAAATGAGAAATATAGTATAGCCATAAAGGCTCTGAACATTGATGATCAAAACACTACATCATCTCATTCACTGTAATTTTTGAAGTCTAAATCGTCTGAAGACTTCCTTCATCTCCTAAACTTGTCTACTCACACACAAGAAGATTTTTTGCCTCCTTCGGTACATTTCTGGTCGCCCTGCGACGTACTCTCGAAGAACAAGATAAAAAGGAGATCTGATGTTAGGAGTAACCGATGGACAATGTCATGATTCCGGGCCAATCTGGATTGTTTCCTTGTGTTTTGTTGCTCCCGATATCTTCTTTTGTCCTTGTTTTGCCCCATTCAAGGTCCCTGATATCTCTATATCCCCACCATAGCTAAAATGTGAACCAAAAATAGCAACATATTGAATAAATTGCTTTATAACAGTAATTTACAATCAATTTGCCTCTTTATTATCTAAAAAGGGGTAAGTATTTGGAAATATCCTCAAAAAGTTATACTTCTACACTGTATTCCATCACCAGTAGAACAAATTTAGAAAATTGTCGTTAAAATCACAGATTCTAGGTTTTGAGTTTTTATTCATTTTTGACGAGCTGTAAGAATTCAACAAACGACTATAATGGAAAACAATCTGCGGTTTTATGTAGCCTGGTTATTCTAAAATATGGCTCGAAATTAAAAATTCGAGAATTGAGGTTTTGGCCAGCTTTATTCGAATTCAGCCCACTGGGCAACTGTAGCAACCTTTAATAACTTGTTTCTTTTTACATTAAATTTCTGCAGGACTATTGAGTGGTATTCAAAGCTTCACGCAATCCGTAAACAAAATAAAATCGCACCAACCACCTTAACTAATAAACTGATGTTTTTTCCCCCTCCTCGATTACTTATTCCGTTTCGGACGGAAGGGAAACGCCCCCGGCACAGTAAGCAAATACGGAGAGGACACTAAGTGGCTTCACCATTGTATTCTCTGTAATGGAAAATGCGCACAGCGGCCATATTGAAAATAAGTGAAAATATGCGACAAATCCAAAGATAATCTATTGCCTATGACTTGCCATCCACTTAAACCAGGAGTTTTAACGTTCTAATTACCTAAATTATGCCAGTAATTACAATGACGGAGTAATAGGTACATGGATTTATGGTATGGCTTCATAATATGAAGGAAGCATCCAGTGATATTAATGAATAGCGCCTCTGAGGGTTGACTATTGGCATATTCTGTCTTTCCATGACGCCTCGATCTTGAAACTTGAAAGATTTCACGGCCGCCACGAAAGAGTGCCGAAGGGGGTGAGGGGGTGGAGAGGGCGGAGAGAGGGGGTTTAGTTGGCGGGGGAAGGGGGTGGAAGTCTGGTGGATCTAGTGCTGCGCGAATCAGGGATTTTCATTTCGAATCGAACCGAATTGAATCTCCCAAAAGATATTTCGAATCGAAACGAAGTTTTTTTTTTAATTTTGGTGACAATCGAATCACCCTAAAAAATTCGCTTGCGAATCGAATTCGCATCTAAATAAAATGCAGTAGCTTATACAAAATTAAAGTAATAATGATTTTCACAATATTTCAGGGCCTTACATTAGCTTATTAATCTATAGTGGCCCAAAGAATAGCACAGAATAACATGTGGTCGTTTAAATTTTCGTTTCGCGTGAGGAAAACATTGTCTAAACGGACGGCGCACCATTTTTGGAATGAGCGCCATGTTTGAATGCATGCAACGATTCGAAGACGAATGTATCAGATTCGAATATTTCGAATCATTCGCTTTCGAAGCATCCCGATTTGCAGGCGAATCGAATTAAGCCTGATTCGAGTCGATTCGAATCGATTTCGAAACATTCGCACAGCCCTAAGTGGATCCACGGCGGAAGTCTGGGAAGAACAGTGAAGAGAAGCGAGTGCCTAGCGCCCTCCATCTCAAATTCGGGTGATTTACGAGTTTCTCCGCATCCGTCCTTCTTCCTCTTTCTTCCAACTTTCCCATCTCATCTCTCTTCCCTCCCCCCGAGAGAATTTTCATTCGCAGCTTCCAACTCGCTGGACCAAGAGAGAGAGAGAGAGAAGAGAATCGCAAGTGAATGCCACACATCCCTTCCCATACATAACGTTCCCATTTTTTTCCCTCCGCATGCATTAAAAAAAATCCCATTCCAAATTTACGACCGCCGTGATTGATGAATACCCTTGCATCTCAGCAGCGCGTCGCATATTGAGAGTGGGGAAGAGGGAGAGAGAGACTCAGTGGAGTTGGGTTCTTCTTCTCACTCCTGCAGCCCTCTCTCTCTCTCTCTCTCTCACACTCCCAAAAGGTACTTAAAAACATTCTCCAAGAACTTCGCTCTCTCGCGTCGGCAACCGCACCTCTTCCTTTCCGACTCGACCACCCGTTGTTGGGCTCCTGTGCGGCCACAACAGTGTGTGCTTTCGAAGACACAACTCCTCCTAATTCACAGCAGATTTTTTTCACGTCTAATGTATTTTTTGTTCCCCCGGTAGCTGTGCGAAATTCCACAGAGAAAAAAATCATCCGCCTCGACCGGGATTCGAACCCGGATCCCTCGTTTTCCGGCCGAGTGCTTTAGCCAGTTATGCTACCGAGGCCTACTGACTACTTTAACAGGCTAAAGCACTCGGCCGGAAATCGCGGTATCCGGGTTCGAATCCCAGTCAAGGCAGATGATTTTTTTCTCTGTGGAGTTTCGCACAGTTGTGCATTGCGGGTGACTCCGTAAAAGTGGAACTCCGTGGCTAGTCCCGAATAGCTAAAAATCTGTCCCCCCGATAGCTATATGAATATTGGCCGTAGGTTTAATTTGGGGTTTTATTTTGCTCAAAGTTCTCAGCGGACATCTCTATAGAGCTACATCAGGGTGTCCCCTGACATGAAAAAGCGGGAAAAGTTATGGAATATCGTCCAAAATGGAATAGTATTGGAAAAGTCAGGGGATTTAAAGGAAAAAATACTTATTATTTTATAATTCACGGTAAATAACTTTAAGTTTGGTAGGTTAATGAGAGAGCGTTTGTGAAAAAAGATTTTTAGACGCCAGGGACTATATTAGGTGAAATGAGAGTGGAGACTCATCCATATAACCGTTAAACATTATTTGTTCTGGCTGTTGATTGAGATAATTCTGCGAATAAATATGACAGACAGGGCGCTATTGATTTACAAAGATCCTTAAAAATGCACCTTTTGCTCTAAATTGTCTGCTTTATGTAATGCCCTCGTGTCACCCATTATTATTCATGAATCATCGTACCTCAACTGTCTTCATATTACAGTTCAAGTGGTCTTTGACTTCTGATTGGTGTTCAACAGTTACAGTCACAAGCGCTAAAAGTCGTCTTGAATACCTATATCTCGAAAAAGAATCAACCTTATTCTATAACTTCCCTCCTGGTGAATCCAAAATTTGAAATAATGTGCTGTGGCGTTCCCTGGCAACATTAGGTTTCGAAGAATTCTGCCCGTTTAAATTTTTACGCGTCAAACTGAACTAAGCCTGATTGCGTCTTCCTTTTCATATTTTTTCTCATAATCATAAATAGCTAGACTTTCATGATTTGACCAACGGAATAATTTGACAATACTTTATTATGTCGGATTTTTTGGAGAATATATACTTTTTAACTACATTAAAAGAATGTTTATATTTAAAAACTTTAACGGCAGTGAAGGCTTTTCGGGTCTGTTCCGCGTATTTTCATTGTCGTAGACGACAATTTTGATAGCATTGCAGCCGTCTTCTTCAGGTCTAAAGAATAATTTAAAAACTGCCACAGGTACTCATTCAGATCTCATTTTTCTTCTCCTTGAATCCATTTAAGATTGATCGTTTTCGGACAAGGAACCTCGGTCTGAGACACTCCGTAGACCTCTTCATTGAGAGATCAAATTAACATTTAGTTATTACGATGTACTTCTTTAGCAACTGCTCGGTGTAAACTCGCGTAATCCGAGTCGCGCAACTATTTATTACTGCAGCCACTTTATTGACGTGAAATGCCTCAAAGTTAAGAGGTAAGGCTAACGACTTGGCTCAAATGCAAAATACTCTCCTAATATTTATTTTTGACCCGCCAAGCACCTTGAGGGGTTCACCAATAGTGGTAGCAATAATTAGGAGTTTGCGATTAGTATGAGATTGGTAGGTTTCCCAATAATTAGTAGGAACAGAGCTAGAAAAGTGCCGGTAATGAAAGAATATGGAATGGACAAAATAACATAGTAATCGATATGAATAAAAATTGTTAAAAGTGAGTGTATACGTGTTATCTCTAAATTCTCTCGCTGTAGCAACTATTGAAGGTAACATTCATCTACATTTACATAACACCCTGCGAGCACCGCATGGACGTGTGGCAGGGGGTGTTAGGCCACCAGCCGTGTAACAATGTAAGTTTTCGGGAGATGAAATGGTGACATGTATTCTAGGAGTGTATTTAGTGGAGCTCAGTTTTTATTGTGGTCGCTTATTGTTCGCGGAACGAGTTTTTGTACCTACCTGTTTGACAGTGTATCTCTCTTATTTGATCGCATATGTCAGACCTAGAGATGTAGGGAGGCGTCATGGTAATATCTTACGAGTCTCTAGGGGCACCCACCTTAATCCCGCTAAATATTGTGAGACACTATATGTTCGCTCGTAGCAGTTTTTAACGAAGAGCGCTGCTTTCCTTTGTATTTTATTAATTTTTTGGTTAAATCTATTTGACCAGGGTTCCAAATGCTCGCGACGTATTTGAAATGTTGCCTAACCAGAGCGAAGTAGCATCTCTCTTTTACTTTTTCATCCGAGGACCTTCCTACTATACGCTTAACAAAGCCTAGTTTCTTTAATGCTGTGCCGCATATGTTTTGTACGTGTAATCCCCACGATATATCAGAGGTTAAGGTAATTCCAAGATATTGTACTGTACCTGAAAATTTTATCATTTCTCCACCCACAGTATAGGTATGGCATTAGTGAGATAACTTTGGCAGGAAGTAAACTGTGGTACATTTGCTGATATTTAATTCTATCCACCCACAAATAGATTTGTCACATGATTCACAATGGGACTGTGATTTGTTTGGGTTTATTTTCATGAAAGACTTTTTTAAGTCTTGTTGAGTAAGTTACCAATTTTTGAGACCTGAAACATTTCCACCACTTATTGTTGGTCGTAGTTAGTGATCTTAGCTGTACACAAAAAGAAGTAGACAGGCAAGAACGGGTATATTTCCTGGAACCAAGCAAAATAAAAATGATTCACTCTGAGAAAAAAAATCAAAACGGGACGGCATGTGGTAATTAGTTATTAACCTCTCTGAATGACGCTCCACACGAGGCAACCTCCCTCCCCTTTTCCACACAATTTGGAATGTTCGGTCGTCCGAGGCGTCAGAATGTCCACAGCATAGTGGCAGGGAGTTCGACAGCCGACGGCTCTACCATCACTTCTTCCGTAGTGAGCGGTAGCTAACCTAACAGGCGGTGGCCCATGCCGGCTAAACCATCTCTTTGAGTGAGGAAACGTGGAGTTTCTATGTGAAAATGGAAAATTACTAAGTGAAAATGGAAAAATGGTCAGTTTCTGGTCACTCAACTACTTCACCGTTAGTCATGGAATTGAAGTAGCGTGGGATAATTTTTCCCGCAGTAAAAGAAGTTCTCTTGTTTAAAGTTTGAGGTTTTTCTCGTTGCCATGAGCGATAGGGCAAGCTGTGAGTCGCGAGGAACTGTGATTACTCGAAGTGTCATAGGAATTGAAAAATTACTGCAAGGATAGATAGAAAGAGTTTTGAATTTGTACTGGTTTAAATTATGAGAGAGAAATAACCGTTGAAGCATTTCGAGTCGCAATGATGTAATCGAATCAAGCTTAGATGTCGGATCGATTAATTAATTTAAATCCTCAAGAGACTTTCGTCGTCACATCTCCTTGATTCCCATTTAAATTTCACCTTCCCTATGTACCCTTCAATCCTTCCCTATGTGCCTATTGCTGGTATCCTAACTCCCTGCTAGTTCTTATTTTGTCCTTGCTGGTACTTATCCTCTCCTCATGGGACTTTTCTCTACTTTTTCCTCCAATGAAATACCACATAAACCCATTATGCCTCAGGGTGCGCAAAATCCAGCCGGTTCTTCTTTTCTGTGTAGAGATCCATATGGCTCTTTCCTCATTTACCCTTCTATTTACTTCTCAATTTCTTATTTAATCCGTCTACTTCAGTATCTTCATCCAACACCAGGTTTCGAAAGCTACCAATATTTTGTAGTCTACTTTTCCAATGGTCCATGCCTCTGGTCCATAGAGTGTTATGCTCCGCACGAATGTTTTCAAATGCTGTTTAATGTCACCAGCGACATTCAAAAACAGACTGCATCCTTGAGCATGTTTTACGCCTTTGTTTACTCGGATGGGACCGATAAACTCTCGTCTTGGAATGCGTGATTTCACCGGGGACCGTTCGTCGACTGCTGGCGCGAGTGTCGCTTCGAAAACACGATAACCCCATCGTCGAGGGCGCTAAAAAAAATATTCTCCTGAAATATGATACGTGGCTCCAAAGTTAAGGGGCGAGCATTTTTGCGGCCCCTCCCTTTCGCGTCATAGCTAATTTACGAGCCGGCATCGGCTTCGACCGAAAACGTTTCCCCCCGACCGAAGGGTGCGTCTCGTCCCGACGATATATTGCGCTCGATTCGAGAGCGAGTTAACACATCACGCGCGGGTTGTCGCGGACATGGCGGGATGTTTCGGATTTTCGCCGATGGGGGGAGAGCGGGTGAGGAATGATGGAATGGGTAAATGCACGCGCGTTGTATAAATACAAATGACCGCTCTTTCACAGTGAACCGAGGTTCTCTAGGGGGAATGGCAGAGGACTCGCTTATCGGTGGTACTCATCCCTCGCCTCGCGCTTATTATTCACAGTTGACAGTCTGCCCCGCCCTCTCCGTGAAGAGGAGTTAGCGATGGCGGGAGATGGCGGGGTGATCGAATTTCCTCGGTCACCCGAAAGAGAACGATGCGATGGTGGTTAACTGGAGCTGCGGAGCACAACTCACGCTGTCAGCCGACAGGAAACAAGGAATTTATTCTAAATAGAATGTAGCTTCTTAAACGGGCACTTTATACTAACCGTAAACCAAGATGGGTTTCATATACATATTTTAGAAAATATTTAATTATATAAATCCCAGAGCACATAAAAAGACAACATTTTTCAAAGCTCTCGGTAGATTTTGACGTAGACTTCGTCAAGGAAGAGCTGAGATCAAAATATAAGGTTTTGATTTTCGTCCTACTCGGAGGCAATTTTTTCTTCATAGTTTTCCGTTTGTTAGATTTAAATTCCAAACGTATGACATTACCTGTATCGATGAGTAGTTTATTCATTCCTAACATTTTCTAATGGATCGCTAACTTTAGAAAATGCACTTTGAATGAAGACTTAACTCTAGACGCATAAAGAGATCGGTCAAATATTTTTAAAATTTTATGAAATATAGATTAGGTATGATTTATACGGTTAAGCCATCAACTGCACAGTGACATCTTTATTAAAGCAATTGTGTCGTCACTCCTTGATATTTCAGTGAAAAGCCTGATTGAAATAGTGCGTATTAATATAAATTTAATACGAGGGTTATCATTTTGGAGCCAAATGTGTTAGAAATGTAGTACCATGCATCCATATGACATATTTCCTTAGAAATATAGAGTCGGATTCTGATTCTGCCGGCCCTGGTGGCGGCGGGGTTAAGTCCTCGCCTGCCAAGGTCTTTCGATATCTCGATTCTTCGCCTCTCGAGTCGATATCGATGGTGCAACATATCGAATAAATCGACCCTGCTCGCCTGCCAAACCGAAGGTCGCACACCTCCCTGGACATGGTAGTGTATGTTCTTCCATATATATTAAATATCTAGTAATTGGCTTCATCTGTTAGATAGTACATATAAAGAATTATTATTTAACTACATTTTTGCCGTAGACTTGGAGGTACGGGAACGTACGTAATACAAGTTCTGTTTCTTTCCTAGTTATGTTCTCTCAATGTTAACTCATCTATCTTTATTCTCTCAACAAACAATTTTTATTGTAACCGATGAAAACTGTCTGTTCCTAGCATTGTCAGTGAATTGAACTGATCTGAAAAGCTGAATATCGATGAAAAATACCTTGAGGTTCTTCTGTGCTCTGTTAATGGCATGTTAATGACTTTGAGCTCACCGGTATTACATGGGCTCTCAGATAACGTCAGTGACGGAACAGAAATAATGGAATTGAAATAAAAGCGTCGATGATCAACATAGAGATTTTTTCACAAGGATAATGGGAAGGATGATCGCTAAATGAGGAAGAATAGTGAAGTAATTGAACAAGAGGTGGAATTATTTTAGATGGCTGAATGTTTTCGAAAGGTGGAAAAGGAGATAACTCCATCAGTACTCTCTCTCTCTCTACTAATAAACAGTTTGATATGGAACATATATAAACTTTATAGCTCCATCTAACGTTTTTTAACTGTAACCTGGGCTATGTCTTTAAGATTAAAATTCACTTTCAATGCTAATTTACAGTAAAATTAGACTAGAAGCCCTATTTTTCATCACAGTTTATAAAACACACTTCAAAAATGATGTATTTATGAGTTCTCATAATTTATAGAATAAGTAACCCTTAGGCCGGAGTCAACCCAAGCCTTGAAGGGATAGGGAAGGGATCGGAAAGAGACCCGTCTGGGTTTTGCAGGCAGATGTGAGGTTATCTGAAGATTTTCCCTCGGGGAATGACGGGGATGGTGTTGGTAGGGAGTTCCAAGGAGAGGAGAGGGGGGGTTATTTTCGTGGGTCATTTTAGGGCCCTCCCCATACTGCTCTTCCTCCGTCACCTGTCCCTCTCTTCATTATATCTCGTCACGATTCGAAGCTTAGCATTCATCACCACTCACCACCCACGCAGCCAATCACAGTGTACCCTCCTCTCTCCCCAATATATCACTCGGCGCCGCATTAAACCCTCTCCATACTCTCTCCAAACCTCTTCCTTCCGGTCGACGGGGGTCACACACCAACCTTCCTCCCTACACCACCTTAGACCACCACCGCCAAAGGTATACACACCACTACGGCACTCGGCCATTTTCCCCAAATCCCTCTTCGAGTTTCTGCGGTCACGTAATCCTAAGCGCTTCCTTCCTCTCCGAACACACTTTAAACTTACGGTAGCCCGAAGTATACTAGTTCCCTAGTCATAATAGCGACCATATTCGAAATATATCTACGTTTTAATTTCACCAGCTGTAGGACATATCAATTAAATATTGCATTATTAATGGTGTAATAATATAGTTTTATATGACAGAAATGGTAAGTAATTAAATGAAAATATGTAAATAATTCTTTAACTTGACTAATTTATTTTCGCGCGGTACGTTTGAAACTCCTTCAAAACGGAGGGTTTATTGTGATACTCAAGAACTTACTGCGGTGACAATATGATTAATTTTCAAAAATATCCGGGAAAACATACAAACTACACGCAGTTAGTTTTTTTACGACATCTAAGTGTTAGAAATACCACATTTTGTAAATAATGTCATTCTGGAGTAGATACACGTACCATTTCCCATGTAAAAAGGCTGTTATTTTTTGGTCAATATCTCTGAAAGTAATGTGGTAAGGGGTTGAATTTTTGGTGTCATTAGAAGGGTGAGATATTTTTCTTAAAAACGAAACCAAATTCATTGATTTCTAGGAAAAATGATATTTCGCTCAAACTACCTTAAGAGGAGTTTTATACGAAATACATATTTCCCGAAATACGCACTTTACTTAATTATTGAGAACGTCAGAGGAATAAAACTACGTTTTTGCACTGTCAATATCAAATTATTCTCTCCATTCTTCTCACATTTTCTGAAATAAATTATATTCAAATATCTTCTCTATTTTTTCCGAGGGAAAAGTCTCGCTTCGCTACCTTAAGAGAAGTTCTGACTGAACGTTATAGTGTGCTCAGAAATATTTTGAGTAAGTAATGTTAAATTAATGAAGTTAGCAGAATAGTAAGAATTTTCTGTCAGATGCCGAAGCTTTACTGAGGCTAATAGAAAAATCTAGGTTAAATATTTGACCGCTCACACGCTTATTTTACATCATGTTGCACCTTTGATTTCCGTTGGCAATGACCATTTTAATGCACAGTAGTCTAGATTGTCGTAATGAAATGAGCGAGAAATTCAAGCGACTTTTGACTAAAGCGTAGCGAAGTTACTTTTTAGGCACTTAATACGGAGTTGCCCGTTAATGCAATGATGCGTGATACTTTGCATACATGTACTATTAAATTTACAACTGTGTGCCATTAGTAAAACGTAAATATATGTAAGAATAAGTAGGCATTTACCGATTAGGTTTCCTAGTAATTTCATGCTATTATAACACGTGGTCTTATGACAACTGACATACATTTCGAAATAATTTAATTACCCATGAGCATATTTTCTCCTTGGCGCGAAATAATTCGTCTCTTACCATCAAAATGGTGGCTAACAAATACCAAAGTATCATGCCGAGTAATAAAACACAGATTTACATTTGGTTTTTCGCCGCTATCTCGGATTCTGCACCGTGTGCCCAACTTATAACCATGGTTTAATAATACCGACATTTTTGAAAACATAGCTCTAGAATCATTTATATGAGCGCATGCGCGCACCATTTCCCATGTAAAAGGGCTCTTATCCTTCGTCAAATATCTCGGAAAGTAATGTGGTAAGGGGTTGAATTTTTGGTGTTATTAGAAGGATGAGATATTTTTCTTTTAAATGAGACCAAATTCATTGATTATAAGTAAAATGATATTTCGCTCGGACTACATCAATGACTGAAGATTCCCGCTTCGTCAATCTTCAAGTTAACAGTGGACTGAGTCCCACCAGCAATTGCAAATTCTTCAGAGAGAGACCAGAGTGAGAGAGAAACTGGGAAAAAAGAATGAGCGGCATGGAAATGCCCATTCTGCGCATGCGCGGTTCTCTTCATTTCGAAGCCCTCTCCTATGACCGCACGGCGAGCCGCCGCCATGACAATGCCATTAATTACGACCGCCTTCGTTCGTTCGCCCCTCGCTCACGAGGCAGCGCGCCGGTCTGACCCCTCTCGGTTGGCCGCTATGGAGAACCGATGGCGTGGCATAGCCTAACCGGCCGCCCTCCCTCCGGTAACTCGTCCGCCTCATCACGCCTCACTCCCCGCTGAGCCTCATCCACCCCTCATTCGGAGGATCGTCTTACCCCAGAGGCACGGTCCCGCCACCGCGCCGCGCGGCATCTTTAACTCCAGCTCGACGAAATAAACCTACCTACCAGTGAAGAGTTTTAAACAGACGGTGGGAGAGGAAATTGGTGGGAGGGACATTAATACTTATAGTTAAAAAAAGACGCAAATGAAAGTTCTCACTTGAGAGGGAGAGAGGAGCGGTTGAATTTAAAATGGTCGAGCCCGAGGAAACACACCACTTCCTGAGTGACCGTAGAAATTAATTCGTTGGAATTCTGGTCCATGACCTGTGCACTCAATTACCGGTTGTACTGCGTTTTAATTCCCTGGTAGTTTAGTATTTTCATTCCTTCTACTTCACAAAGAGAGAAATCAAGAATATTCTACAGTATCCTTTTTAACTCAATAATATTTCTGCTAACAGGCAAATTCTCAAATTCTCTATTGAAGTACTCTATAACTTATCCTTCTTCTATTCGTTGTAGGAAAACTTGTTTGTCTTAATGACACCACCATGAATTCATTATATCCTCCTCATACCCAGAGGCCATCTCAACTCAGAAGTTATTGGTGAATCCTGTTCGAAGTATTTCAGGCTACTGACCACGAACACAAAAAAAACTTCGTGAGAAAAAAGGTCATTCAATCGCGAGACATTGATTGGGTGTTTTGGGAGTTTTATTTAGCCTTAGAAGATGGTGAACAATTGCAAGAGGAAAAAAATCGACGGAAGTAGTCAAGTGACTATAGTCGAACCCTGGACCCTCCGCGCGATCACATAATCCTCCGTAGTTTTATTATTATTATTCGTTTATTCTTTTATATTTCAAATATAAAAATTCTTAAAGGTGTAACAAAATTATAGAACTTAATTAACCAACTCAAAGGAGGTTAAAAATATCTTACACAAAATGCGGTTCTGCAAAACCTTATTAAGGTTTGTCTACAGGTTTCTTTTTGTCAACATAAGTCAGATGTTAAGACTGGTGTTGGTGGTGCCTAATCGAAATTTCTATAGTCTATACTGCTGAGGCAGTAAATATGAATGTAATTTAGGCCTATAGCAGGGAAAGCATGTGGGAAATACATTATGGATTACATTATAATAATTGGACGGCGTTATTCAATGCAAGACCAAGCACCAAGTTGGCTAAATAGTGCTGTTGATGCCACCTGGTCGTAGAAATTGGTAGCAATAAGATTCCATGAACCACATTATGGTGTTTTGTCTGTTACTGTAGAACTACAGCTGGTCCTTCGTTCAGTGTTTTTTTTCTTATAATCTGACTGAATGCTTTATTTTTGCTATGATAAAGTTGTGCACTTGTTTGTTATCGTATTTCCAGTAATTAAAAACCATTTTAAAATGCCAAAAAAAAGAATAGAGAAGATCATGGAAATGGTCAAAAGCAATGGAGAAGAAAACACGAAGGTGAGAATCATAATCGTTACATTACAACTTATTTTGGTTACGAACTAACCTTAAAACGTTCCGAAGCAAGAACTGAATTATGTACCTGTAAATAGTTTACAAATATTGCAAGAATATGTAGATCATGTAAATTTTGAAGTTTTCAATACCTTACAAACTACTGAGGAGTTTGAATTATGCCTAGAACCTGTTGAATCAATAACAGTTACTCAGAATCAGGTTAGCATAGAAGGGGATTAACTGATTCAAACATCAGCCGTTGATGGAACAAATGACTTGACTGATGAGTCCATTGAAGATAATAATGAGTACTTATTCTTTGCATGGGACAACTTCAAATCGTATAACTCAGCATGAAATAAATGAGGTTGCTGGAAATAACCCTTTTCACAGTTCAGGAACAATTGAAGAGCGCGGTTCGATCGATGCAGAGGAGTCGGTGAGTGACCAAGATCCAGGTGCTGAACCAGCGGAAAAAGGTTGTATTGCATTGCAAGGAAAGAGCATAAAGGAAGATCCCTCATCAGCCTATAAGAGATACACAGAAAAAGTGTGGAACTAACCAAGATTACATCAGTGCTAACGGAAAATTAGTTGAGCCCAAGAATTTTAGACATTACTATTGTTCGTGAGCTTTGAAAGGATAAGCAAAGATGACAGCTTGGAAGAATTTTCTAGATTCTGGTCCTTTGAGACATTAAGGGTTAAATGTCTTTTCATTTTTGGTAAAGGGTCAATTAAACCGGAGGTAAGGGAAAGAATGATTGGTCCAACAGTTTGGACAAATACACGGTTAACTCTTTAACAGGACAGCCAGTTTGCCAACCTATTTTCCTCCAGACTTTGATAATATCCAGTTGAAGAGTTTATAGGTATCTGCTGATGCACTCAAACCCATAACATATTAGGGGCAATCGGGGACAATTTGGAGGTTGTAACAAGCTAACTCAAAGTAAAGAAGATGAAGTAGTTGAACACATAAGCAAATATCTTAAATTAAAGTCCTATTACTGCCATGAGCAGAGCCAAAACAAAGAATCCTTAACATCTGCAACTACACTTCCTTTCATGTACAGTATCATTTAGTACAGTTAGGAAGAATATACTGATCCAGTGTCCTTATCTGGAAAAAATCGTTTATTGTTTTTTATGACAATTCTTTTATCAGTAACTTATGATAATGTATTCTAACCATGGAAAATTGGTAATTAATAATTCTACATAGTTTAAAGGAAAATGGGTCGTCTCATTTAGATTCTAAAGTAAGCCTACCCACATTTCGACTGTCGTTTATGACTAGACCCATTTAAATAATTATTTGAAGGATATATTTCTGTAATTTCAACTTCGAATTTTAGGATCGTCCCTTTTGATTCAAATACGCCTACTTAGTAATTTTGGTAAAATAGGTACTCTTGTTAAAACAGGAAAAAAAACTTGACTTATGAGCAGGGACCCTGGAATTTCGTGAATGGGTTTTTTGCACGAATTTGTTTCAAAGAGTAAGAAAGTTGTTATTTTGATGCGTGAAGTATTTATAAGTTATAATTAGCTATTTTAACGGTTGCAAAATTCACCGAAATTTCGCGAATAAATTTTTATGCGCGCAATTTAACGTATTTTGGTTTTTAGCACGATTTTTTTTGCGAAATTTCAACAATTTTTCACCTTCCGTGTGATATTTTGCAAAATTAAATAAAAAATTTTAAGGTTTTATTTTGACTTGCATAAACACACATAATAAAATTCTTTCTATTCATTGGTCACTTCCACGATTCAAAATGTTTAATACCTAACGCATGGGATGGAATAAATACAATTGTTATTATGTGACGGCGTCGTGCACCTAAGAATCTCTAACACCATCACGGTCTGCCTGCTGATCTTGTGTGCACCGTAATACTTAAATCAGCTATCTGCCATTCTACGTGTCACAATGTCCATATATCCATAGCGTTTTACTCTTGAGAATCAGAAAAATCAAACGAACTAATTCCCTATTCTTTGCCTTAATTGAAATCGCAACCAATTGAACGAAAGTCAATCGACGATTGAAACTACTTGGCGTCAAGTGCACCCATTATCGGCTAAATGATGCGCGATCTGAGGCCTACGTTAGTCTCGACATAGGCTAGTACATGACACCATCTACAGGCACTGACGCCGAAGGACTAATAACTACGCTAAATAGACTAGCGAGTCTTACATATCTTCACCAATGGACGAAGAGGAAAGCGAAATTGTTAATTGGACTTAGTAAATGTAATTTAAGCAGGGCTCCACCTAAGCTGTCACTGATGGGTCACCATTACTCTTCGAGTATATGAAAACTACTAGGTAAAGATAAATTAGGGAATTCACGTACTTATGATGGGTAAATGTTGCCGGCTTATGATCTGACTCTGGCGCGGTGGCATTCATGCCACCAAAATATAAAATAAAACCTAATACCTATGATCATGTCCATTTTGCATTCCAAGTAGATTCAATCGTCGTCATAGAATCTGCTGGGTGCAAATTTTTGTTCGTTTCCTTCAATAGTCCTCAACTAATTACATATGTGCGTAATAATGGATATCAGAAATGCAAACAATTTTGTTTTCTCCAATACAATTGTGAGCATGGTCTGAACAAAATCGGCCACGAACACGAATGGCAACTAGTTAGGCATCACAGTGGATCATATTTCATTACAAATAACTGTTCGGACTGCTGGTGTAGCAGGGCCGACGGACGAGTCTGGACATGCAAACATTTCCGATTCTCATTACATCCGTGAATGAACTAATGTCACCACACGTAGATGGTTCAATCGGGGGTATTCTTTACCACCAACAGTAGGCTTGTGCGATGAGTCTATTCATCGAATTCATAGAGGATGATTTTAGTCATTGCGTTACGATGAACAACGTCGATGATATTCACTACGTTTACCAATCGAATTCAGATCAGTTTGGCCGGTTAAGTTCAGTATGGTAAACGCTACGGGCTGGTGGGATCGATATGAGAAGCGGGCTAACTAGGCCCACTTTTTCTCTAAGTTTGTGATTTCAAATCGATAAATAAACTGATTCAAATCGATATTTCAATCGTTTTCGAATTGGTAAACCAGGCTACTCGAGTCGGCTGGCTTAGAAGTTCAGATCGGTCCGAGTTCATATCGATCTGAGTTTGATTGGAAAACGTAGAGAATGAATGTCATCGATCATCGACGTCGATGAATTCACCGACGTCGATGAGTCAATGAATCCATCCCCATTAGATGACAATTATTTGTGTTGCGTCGCCGGCCCGTGCCTATCCCTACCTTTCCGTCGGCGATGAATGAATTCATCGACTTATCGAGGACGGTGAGTTCATCGACGGCGATGAATTCATCGACTCATCGTCGTCGATGACAATCATCTAAACCGAATCATCTCGATGATTTGTTTTCATCGACCCTAGATGGGCAAATTCGTCCATCGCACAGGCCTAACCAACAGTATCACTGAAGACCAAAATGCCCAAAGTTGTTAGTATATATGGTCGCCAAAACGAATTTGAAGAATATGGTTTATATATATTTTACACTAGAAGCAAAATCATGATTTGTAAGTTTTGCAACATTCGAATTGACAGGAGTAGAAAAGATTCGATTATGAAACACATTAGGGACAGCAGTAAGCACATCAATAATGTCCAAAAATCGAAAATCATTGAAGGAAGCAGCTATCACATTAAGCGACAGTTGTCTGTGCCTGACTCAATAAACAACGCAAAAAAAGTCAAGCATGAAAAAGAAGCGTTGATATGTGACACAGTTGGTGCTCGAATGAAAGCTAACATACCTTTGGAAAAGTTAGACGATCCGAACTTTAGAGCATGGATGAATAAATACATACCAGGTAACTTTTGTTAATTGGACCATAAATAGGCAAGGAATTAAACAGAAATACCAGTTCTTAAAGCCCAAGTCTAGTTGTGTAACTGCACACCTAAGAAGTAACAACCTGCAATAAACACCAAATCAAATGTGTGTTCTGGGCGAGTTATGCTCTCTTCACCTTTTGAGAGACTGTGCGGTTAGTACCTCTTTCCTGTAGATGTGTGACAGAAATACATATCACTGGACTCATGCTTCTAGAAACAACAGCTTTCTTTAACTGTTTTGCCTCTGACAACATTGAATACAAAGAGTTGTAAATTTATAAATAATTACGGAGCTGGAGACATTCCCACAGCTGATACCTGCAGAGCAACATATGCTCCACGAGTTGCAGGGAAAAGGAAGGACCAGATAAAAGCATCAGTTAAAGGCCAACCAGTTGCAATTATGTGTGATGAGACCACAGACAGGAAGGGTCGGTGTGTCTTCATCCTCTTGCTAAGGGCTCTGTCCTGCTCTGCTGAGCAGAAGATATTAGTCGGAGCAGTTAAAATGCTACAACAGGCAAATGCTACTGAATGTTCAAGAGTTGTAATGACTGTGATACAACAATTTGAAATTCCTTATGATAATGTAGTTTGATAATGTAGTTTAATGTAATGATAATTATGTAGTGCTCTCGTAACATTCAGCTAAGTACATGACTTTGTGTGCCCAAATGTGTAATGTTCTCTGCCCTACAATGGTACATGCTGAATGTTGGGCCTATAAGCTGAATCTTGCAGCAAATTTATTTTCTTCGGTGCTTCAACACTTGAACACATGTGTGTCCAATGGAAAAATGCTCTTTCTGAACACTAGAAAGAGGAAACATAGACATATTTCCTTCTTAAAAGAGCACTATCCAAATGATGATTCAAGGACAACTTCTTTTCCATCACCAGTTATGACGAGATGGAATTCTTGGTACAAATCTGCTCTTTATATTGGGGAACATATTCAGGATATGGTAGACTTCAAGACTGTGGATGAAAAAGGTGCTGCAGTAAAATACTTCGCTGAATTGGAACAGCAAAATATTCTGATAATCACTGCCGGTGCAGCCTTTCTAAAAGAACATGGGCATCAAATAATTGATTCCATCGTCACCTTAGAGGGATCATCATATCCTTTCTCGCATAAATTGCAAAGTAAAATTGATGGCCTCCTTAACAACTTCAAAGTAGTTAGCAAAGGAATGTTAGGCAGTCAGACAACTTCTGTCATTAATAGCCTTAAATCTGTGGTGAGAAGGGGGGAGATTAAACAGCTATTGGAAAATCTGGGTAGTTTTTGTGAGAGCAAGTTAACCAGGCTCTTGATATCAGACACTGCCCGAGAGTTCACTTCAAATATGGGCAAACTATTTGATGAGAAGAAATAATTGAAAACTCTGAAACAACCGTGGTGCAGACAGCAGCATCCATTCCCCTTTTAAAGAAACTTGAAAGCACTGTGCTACTTCCAAAATATCTTTGCATGCAATCAATTGTAAAACAGAAAGTACAGGAAGGTGAAAAGGTAAATGTCCTCAATATACTGATGAGTATCAAAGGAGACCACAGTGAGTTCGTGGAATCTTGTGTGAAGGCGTTGTGGGTTCCATGCTCAAATGTTGACAGCGAGCGTGCTATTTCCTCTTATGGAAATATATTAAGTGACTTAAGAATCAATGCTTCCCCAGAAACTTTGGAAATGCAACTAAATGTATACTTCGGCTCTGCATGCAATTGAGGAATCAATGTGTGTATGGCATTCATGAGATTAAAATGATGTCCAGCGGTATATTGGTGATACGTATGTATACATAAGGTTCTATTATGCATGTATTTATTGGATTGTGTTATTATAATATTTTACCCTTCAACTCATGTCATTTGTATAGTTCTTTGTTTGCTTTTATTGAGAAATAAACGAATTTTTCTTTTTACCGCTGTAACATGAAATTTGAGATTTTTAACCCGCTGTTACTAAGATTTTTATACCGCTTTCCCTTGAGTTTATTTACCACTTTTCATGATCTCTACTTATGAGCCATAATATTACTGACAAAGTTCAATGTAAAAGAAATCACACACTTTTAACTGAGAATAGCATCAGTCTCTTTAGTTGGTCTTCAATTTTAAATTAATTATTCTTAAAGTTAAGCTATTTCAAATAAGCATTAAAGCACCAAGGGGGAAGATATATGAAAATTGGCTTTTGATGTCATTTCCACAGCTAAGAATAACCTTGTTAGTATTTTGCAATTAAAGACAATGTATTATAACTCAATGAAAAATTATTATTTCGTTCTTATTAATATAGGATGGGATAGAGGAACCAAAAAGACATTGCTAAAGTAAAACCGACCCAGAAGTATTAACAGTCAATTAACAGTGTGACATTATTAGATGCAGGGAACTGAAAAGCACTCTCCTGAAAAGTTGGTGAATGGTGGTAGGTCTGTTATAGCATTATGCCGTCCAATTGTAATCTACTAAGGTACTTGCGCAATGGAATTCCAATTTAAAAGTGAGATAAGGATGTTCTTCCGGTCAAACGCAGCTTAGGAGTCAGTCTCAGCCTCAACTGGAGTGCGCAGCGAGTTACTCTGATTTTTATGATGTGGAAAAATGCCAAGGAAACTCGCACGAAATGATATTTAAAAATCTCTGAGCAGAACGGAATACAAAGGATGCATGGAGGTTGTTGGAAAATCTATAGTGAAACCATCTAGGACAGGACTCGTGGTTCCAGACAAAGTCAAGGTTGCTGGAGAAAATAATCGAATTAACCCTAATTCTAGGCACAAATGGAATAGATCTGGTGTTGACATTCACTACATTTAACTATACTAATGATCATGGAACTGTATTCTGTGAAAGTTGATATGTACTTCTGATCTACGCATTTGGAAAAATACCGCGAGATCATTTCTCATTACTCAAAATAAATTTTGATCTTAAATTGATGGGCTGGTTCATTACATACCGCGAGGAGGTAACGGCGAAGTTTGCAGTCCCCTAACTTCGTCTTCAAGCAATTAAATCTCGTCATTATTTTTATCAACAGATATATATCGAGTTAAACGACGAGGGAATGTAGTCGGCCATTAATCGTTAAACGAATCTACTCCTTTGAAGTGCCACTCTCTCTTCCCGCCAGATGGCTCTGATTGATAAAAATGAGTGACGTAATAATTTTTCCAACCGGAATGCCAATTTTTTTCCAGTAAAATTTCACGAAAACTGCTGCGTCAGATATCTTATGCATGGTAATGATCGCACGCGCATAGATTTCAATCGTTGTGCATCAATCATAGATATCTTGATGTATCTCCTCATGATAAAATTCGAGTGGAAATTAAAATGCTCGCAGCTGATTTTATACAAACGAGCATTCGGCGTCGTAATTTAGACGGCCATTTCTCTCCCTTTTCCGTCACGATGAGAAGTGCCGATCAGACCCGAAGCAAGAGAGCCAGAACACTTCCCGCCGCTCTTCGAATATAAATGGACACAAACCTTTTAGTTCTCCCTGAGCTCTCCCCTAAAGAGCAGGTACCTACCGCGGCAGAAGATCCGAAAAAGCCAAATCTCTCTTTAAACGCCGCCAACAGCTTTCCCTCACGCAGCACCCCAATGGGTGCCTAGGAAACCACAACAGGATACATTACATCCCATTGTCCGCGCAGACTTTTCACCCTCTCAAAGGGTGTCCCTTCAACTCTGGGACCATGTTCCTTTAGGGAACTGAAAAAAAGTAGGAGAGCTTGGGTGAGGTTGCGGTGGCCACGAGGACTCCCGAGACTATAATACGGCTTCCACTTTTACTAATTGCCGGTCCATTCTAGTCTTCTGATAGGATAAGGAGATTACTTCCGCCACAGAGATGTTGGGATGGGAGTCCGCTAGAGGTGGAAAAATATTGGGGTTGTTCTTGCCTTCTCCAGCAGAGGGGAAGATGGCGGATAAAAGCTAGAAGGGAAAAAGGTTTCGGATATCTTTTCTTCCGTGGCTCGCTGAGGCCTTCCAGACAGGGGCGGCGGCCGGCCGACGCATTGTAAGGGACTCTTCGCCTATCCGAGAGCTCGACGAGAACATTTGGAGGGCGATATTGTGGAGGCCGTAAGTTATTCCCGCTACATCACCACCGGTCGGAGAAGGCCCAGCCGGGCGGGCGGGCGGGCGGGCGGGCGGGCGGGGGGGGGGGGGAAGGGGAGGTTCGGCAGGGTGGGGGGGGGGAAAGCGGGAGTAGGAGGAGTGGGGCGGGAGAAGGTTTTTACGGTCGTGGAACGGGGAGGTGCACGTCGGGAGGGAATTTTAGGAGAGCCCGAGGCAGAGAGGTAGGAGGGGGAGGGGGCAGGGCACACACAACAATGGGAGGATAGGATGGCCTATTTCATGTCGGACGATGGAAGGCGGGGTCTCGGGAGTGGGAAGGGGGGGGGGAGAGGGGGAACCTACCCCTCCCCCGTTCCGACCCCCCCAACAGCTAAACTGTCTTGAAATTTATTTCCCAGAAGGGAGTAGAAAAGCCGATGGGGAAGAAGGAGAGTGGGCTGGGGGTAGGATACGAGGAGAGGGGAAGTGGTTGATTGGGGCGCAGCGGGAGGGGCGGGGGGGGGGGGAACCACCCCATCTTCAAAGCGTACTGAAGAGATGAAGGCTGGGACGGGACGGTCGCGTGAAGTATATACAATCGGAGTGTGAGGTGTATTTCGCTCGAGTACCTATTCTTCCAGCTGATTGGTAGGTTTTTGTATTTATCCTTGCCTCCCTCATTCCGGCACCATCCTTCCGTTTCCCCTGCTTGTTCCGCCATTAGATCCCTCTCCTCAACTCCTCATATCCTCCCCCTCTTCTCATTTTCAACATTCAAAATACCCTTCCCTTGCAATACATCCTCCATGCATCTCTTCTGCCTCCTCCGAACCTCCGCCACTTCCTCTCTCTCCTCTCCAACCATATTGGATATCTCTTCGTTTGTCTTTCTCGCCACCCTGCTCACCTACTCCATCCCCAAAACCACATCTCATCCGCCTCAAGTCCACGCACACCCTTCCTCCGCATAGACCGACACGCACAGCACCACGCTCCATAGAAATGAATCGAAAATATGCCTGTACCTAGACCCACTTTGTTTCACCAAATTATCGATATGCTTCTGTATATTCAGTTTTATTTTCTGTAAACTTACCTGAAAAATTCTCCTGGAAGTTCACAATTTTAGAAGCAATATCTCGAAATGGATTGAAATTTACGAAACATTGCTCTCTTCAATCGTGGCTTCATCCCTTACAGCCTCACGTTGCGCAAGTTTGACTCTATTTTCCCTTTTATTGGTTGACGTACGCGAACGTAGCTTCGGCATTTGCAATGAGTGTGATAGACAAGTAGATGCACGACTTCATTCGTGTAGGATAGAGGCTGGTTATCCTATTCTTCCACCAAACTCTTCACGTTACTTACAACCAAGATAATAATTTTATAGTGAATTTAACGAAATATAATTCGTAATAAAATATTATATTTTAGTGACAATGAAGCATTCAAAAATATGCAAATATGCTAACGGATGTGGCCCTTTCTCGACCCCTCTTTTTCTGAATGAATCATTTTTTCTTAAGCAGGAGATGATTGGTCTTTGGGGATATTGGATTGTTACTGGCTAGTTACCAATGTTTCGTAGTTATATCAGTATTTGCTTTTTTCAGGAACTCTAATATTTCTTCGAAAGTGATAGTTCTCTTTTCCATTCACATCCTTTAAGAGGAGCTCGCCAAATCATTCCACTCTTTATCAGAAAATACACTAAAATCTCTAAACAAGCAAATATGTCAACGCGGAACTTCGGCGAATGGGTAGTTATCATATATTATTTCTTGAGATCTTTGTTCTCCCGAAGAAAAAATGGCTAACATGAATGGACACGTGTATAAAAATAAGCATAAGGTAGGCACGAGTATGGAAAAAATGTAAGGACGGGAGGCTATTATTATCCTCGATGATTTTGCTAACTGCAAGAAAACTCACGTTCATAAACGGTCAGAAAAGATCTAAGGTTTTCCCCAAGAATCTGGTACTGAATAGTTTCCCGGGTGTTTCATCGGGTTAGAGGGCCTAATGTGTACCAACGATTCGAAGAGCGTCTTGCTCTTCATCTTCAAGGATTTTCAGTGCCGTACGTACTTCAATTTGACCGCTATTTATACATTTAATGAGAGTAGGTTTTGGCCACTTTTAAATACTAATTTTCAAAGGCTATTACAAAAGGGTTATTCTTCAATAAAACAGTGTTAAATGCCCCTTGCCAACGTTCCATTTATGTTATTTTGCATCACCATGGGTCCAAGTGAAAATTAATGGAAACCCTCAGATTATGCAGACTTTAAACTGAAAATGTTGTGTATAATGTAGTTGGAAACTGTCAAATCTGTATAATCTGTGCTTTCACGTTGACTTTCACTTTAAGCTCTTATGATGCAAAACTACGCTTGCGAAACTCGGACAAGAGGCATGAAACATTGTTTTTGAAGACAAACTCTCTAGGGAAACCCTTTGAAGATTGCTATCTAAACTCAGAACTTGGGCAATGGATAAGGATTATGTTGAAAACCCACGAAATCCACTCAATAAAGGGTAATGCATACATTTTCACTCAGTAAGAATGGAACATCTTGGGATAAAATGAGGGATGTGGGAGAGTATAATAGGAAGGTGCTGTTGGGGAAAGATTGAATACGAAGACGAGGTTGGGAGAAGTCAAGGCACGGGAGAGAAGGGGGTGGAGATTAAGAAATCAGTCGGGTGGGGGGGAGGAGGGATGGGGAGGAACAGTGGAGTGCGCAGCCCGTCAAACACATTGAGCCTCCAGTCACTCCAATCTCTCCTCGAGAGTTGAAACCACCATCACAAAAAACAAAGCTTTATTACGAAATCCACTGGCAGAAAAATAGTTCCAGAAATCGCCTGCAACATGTTTATTAGAGGTGATAGAAAAGGTATGGAATTCCTTCTCCCAGGCGTATAAAAATGTCAGGAAAATCTACCTGTTTATTACGTTATCAAGCGTGTATCAATTCTCATTCAGGATTATTTGGCTCCGGCTGTTTTAAGTGACAACAAACAAATGGGCATTTGGCGGAACTGGGTACATTTTTTGTTTCATTCCTGCACTAACGGGTAATAATTAAAATCGGTAATAGTAATGGCACTGGCTCAGAGAATACCTATATTTTTTAATTGAGACCATTATGAACTAATGGGCCTAAATTGTTAAGCCATCTACTAACAAATAAGCGCCTATGTGAAATACACAGTCCGAGATACTAATTATTTTTATATTAAGTGTGTAGTAGTTTTAATAGTAGTTTAATTGTGTGCAAATCTCTCGAGGGAAACCCTTTGAAAATTGCTATTTATCCTCAGAACTTGGGCTATGGATAAGGGCTATGTTGAAAACCCACGAAATCTACTGAGTTAAGGGTAATTTTTACTCAGTAAAGATGGAACATGTTGGGATAAAATGAGGGACGTTGGTTGCTCAGGTTAATAAGGAGCGAAAAGTTTTTACGGGAGCCAATTTTTTACTCCTCATTTAACGCTAATTAGATAATTTGTCGATAAAATATTGCTCAGACATATAAAGAAGTTGCGAATTGGTGTAACGATTTATAGAAAAGTTCGATTAATCAGGTAAGATAATAAAATATTTCTATTCAATTATTTCGTAAAAGAAATTTAGCAAATATAGCAAAAGCCGTTAAAGTATTTTGTCGTCGGTATTCATAAACGAGTAATTTTACCTCTTTTAAATTTCCTTGAACAAATATCAGCAAGTGTTTGGACGATTCTCGTGCCCAGAATAGTACAGATTGAAAATGAGAGTCATAAAATATTAGATCCCTTGGGTATAACAAATATGCACCAACCTTCTTCGCCGGCACAAGATCTTATTTCTCCCCTTCTCTCGATCGCGTCATTCCAGTAAGTAGGAATTTGGTGCTTCGAAACAGTTCACTATTTTATTATAAATAATAAGTGCTCCAAAATTTTACATAAAGTAACGACAAATAATTATGGGACGTAGGAGAATATATTAATTCTTTTAAGGAATCTAAAATGCATCTGATGAAGAATTTAACTGCCCTCGATTTTAAAGATGATTACTTATACCACTATATTGAACAATTATCTCAATCCATATTTACGAAACATGTGAGCCGCCACTGGAGCGTTTGGAAGGAAGTTTAAGAACACCGGCCGCAAAAAGGTGTAAAGGAGAAAGCAATGGGGAGATGAAATTATGAAATGTATTTGGGGAGTGCTTCGAGTGGAGCTACGTTATTACTTTGGTCACAAATTGCGCGTGGAAAGAACGAATTTATGTACCTTTCTTTTCGGAAATGAATTCCTCTTATTTCACAGCTTCTATCGGATCTCGAGATGTAGAGCGCGGCTTCAAAATGATATTCCATTATCACTAGGAAACATAAATGATCTGAATTTCTCCTGCAATCTTAGTGTACGGCGCAGGAAAAATGAAGTTATAACTTTTCAGTTAAACCTCATTGGTAAATATTGTTACAAACTGTTTAAGATAGCGCACATTCAAGATAGGAAATGATAAAGAAAATGTAAAACTGAGAAATCAAATCCTGACGAGAGTAATTTATCCTATTTGAAATTATTATAAATTATACACAAAATTTCCATTTTTTTCATTGACGCAGAATGACAATCGAAGCAAGTGAATAAAGAACAATTTGCAAAATACGAAACATTTCATTTTTATACCAAGGCTGTTCATTTAATTATCAAAGATTTCTGTTACAGATTCCACATTCCTGAATCAATGCAACACTCGATTTCAGATGTACAGTATACTGTATATGCTTTAATTTTATTATTTACAATCGAAAGTGTACAAAACTTTGTATTAACCTTCCAAATGTATCATATTCTTCGAATATTTATCAAATAAATTTTTCTTTCTTCTAAGAAAATCTGGTCGGAAAGGGTTACACTTACTGAACTATACACCCTAAGTTGTATTTAATTATTTTCTGAGGTGCATGGCTTTGAACATGCATGTGAATACTCTTAGGTCAATGACTAAGCCTATCCCTTGGGCGAGAAGGTAGAGTAAGAAACTGGAATACGAAGAATTTATCAAAGAATAGAACGCGCCCCTGAAAGATGTCATCGTGCAGATTAAAATCAAAGGCATCTGCCTTGCCATAAATAGTTCAGTCGTAAAATAAGCAATCACGAAAGCGACCAATCCAGACGAATCTGAGGGCGGCGGCGAGAGAGAAAGGGAAAGCCGAGAGCCACATTACCACGGGCATGGTAGTTAGTCTATTATGAGATCGCGGCGTAATTTAATGAGCCTGGCATTCCACACCTGTGGAGGCTGTAAATCCAGCGGCCCAGGATTCGCAAAAAAAGAACTTGTGTGTGGTCATATAAATGCTGTTTGCAATCTAAATTACGCGAATGGAATAAACAAAAAAAACCTCCCAGATTAATTTGATTGGGTAAAGGGTTGCTGCCGTGGAGGCCATAAAAAAGAGAAGTACGACCGGTCGGAAATAAAAAGAGTCACAAAAATTTCGCCCCGACTACCTGTTAAACAAATCCCGCGCGATTAAGCTGACATATATGTGTCCCGAGAGTAGTAAAAAAAATCTTGAAATTAAAAAAAAAATATATATCTTTGCCCACCCGGACCATCACTTTATTTTATTCCACGTCCGTTCCACGAGACAGAGAACCCCTTTGCCTTTCTTCCTCTCTCCCTCTCTCTCCAAAGATTGGAATGAGACGGAAATAAAATAAATTGGCGATTCCTCGCAAATGGGGAGAGAGAATTCCGACGCAAAACCTCCGTTTCAGGCCGTGACGGGAGGGAATGGATTCCCGGGATATCTCTCGGACTCGGTCCGGGCCGGGATCGTCATCATTAGACACAGACTCTTCCTAAAAAAAACCACCAATATATAATTGACGCACTGCTTGTACCGATTCGGTAGTACCGAAACAGTACTAACGGTACAGCGATATTTATACTTTATTTTTGTGAATTAGAAGCAAATTAACGCTTATATTAATCTGACTTAACTAGCGCGGTATTTCTCGTAAAATGGTAAAATTAGATTCCAAGGCATTAAATATTTACGCGAACATCATGACCAGTTTTTTATTCACATTTAGCGGTTAATCTTACACATTTGAATCGCCACGAGTAAATTTTTAAAACTTATTCTTAAACATCCAAAAGCATTATTTCAGGCTATTTTCAAATAGTACTTTTGAGCAATTAACTATGAAGTCGGAAATTGAACACAGATTTTTTCTTAAAATTTTTGGATTTTTTTTTCTATTTCTACGTCTATAGCTCTTGACGTAATATTTTGACAATGGAATATATTTTGCTGAAGTTAATAAACAGTCACAAGAAGTTTTTTTTTAATTTCCAGTAAATATCCGTTTATTTATGAAGGCCAGCATTATAAATAACCAACATTCAACTTTCCCTCAGAAGTTGAACACTTGAACACCAGATGGAAGTCCAGTCCTAGTATCGGTGCCATCAATACCGGTACCTCCGTTACCACCGATTTCTAATCGTACCCGGTAGTACTAATTAATAGCAAAAATATTACGCGTTAGTACCGAATACCGGTATTTTTTGCCCATCCCAAATCATCGTCGCATCTCCCAAAAAAGAAAAAAAAACACCCCTCTTGCCGTCCCGTTCCCTTTTT